>NW_021026050.1:281011-313632 GCF_004153795.1 Camellia sinensis
TCCTTTTTTTTTTTTTTTTTTTTTTATTGCTTGGACACATCACTAAAGCTCAAATTAGAGCTCTAGATTTAGAGCTCTCTAGCATCTCCCTTAACAAAATATATACCGTAAAAATAAAAAAATAAAAATATATATAATAGAACTCTAATACATGTTTGGGAGTATTTGAAGAGTGTCAGTGTCCAAGCTTCATAGAGTATGTATCTTTATAAATTGAGCTATCTGCTTCAGAATTATGAGAATTAGTTAAATTTCATCAAGATGGAGGTCAAAAGAGAACTTCAAGACCTGCAATATCAGTTGTCACAAGATTGTTAAACATTTACTCATTCTTCTTTCTAGATAATATTGTTTCTTCTTCTTCTAGGCAGTATGGGCCAAATCAGTGATTAGAATGCAATAGGAAGGAGAAGACAGTCCATTATTGTTAGTACATTAAAAACTACTGAGGTTTACCTTGGATGTCATTAAATTGATTATAACTTAGATCCAACCTTTCCAGGTTCCCAAAATAAGCTAATTCTGCACAAAGAAACAACAAAGTGATGAGTTTACAACATCGTAATAACAAGATTAGTAAAAATAATTATGTAATTTTAATTATGATTAACAGTTCTGAACTCCCTGTACAAATAAGAAACACTCATGAATTTTCAGACACAATTGAAGTTCCCATGAGGTGGAAATAATCCCTCAATTTTATTTGCACGGAGATTAAGCATCGTAAGGGATCTAAGTGCACTCAAAGATGGCAGAATGCTATCATCAAATTCCTTCCATTCAAGATTTAGAGTCTCCAATTTTCTCAAAGTCGACAGCTTTTCAAAACCTGCATGAAAATTTTGATAAAATGAATCATTGGTGTTGAATAAATGTTTCTTACCCAAGTAATTCGTACTTATTATATCCTTGATTACATGCAATGCAATAATTAATTGATCAACCAATATTGTAACAAATAATGGCCCACTCCCTCATTTGAACAAATACAATCTTGAAAGTTTGTGCCGCAAACCGCAAGAGATTCAGTTCCTTTTCTTCTCTATTTTCTTTCCCAAGGAACAAACATAGAAATGCACTAATGCAAAAGGTTGATAAAGAAATGCAAGTTTTACAACTAGTTCTTATCTTGCATTCATATTTTCTTTTCCAAAATTGTTTGCGGTACATTGTTATATTGGACCAGAGATGTGGTTTTCCTATCAATATCTAGAGGGGTATAGTTATATTGTTATATTGGACCAGAGATGTGGTACATAGTGTCAGAGTTCAACACTAACTCTCTCTCTCTCTCTCTAGAATCTTCTCTCTAGAATTTTCTCTAGCTTTCTTGTTAGATATTTCTTCTTAGATTTTGGTCAAAGGAATGTGTGGCTGTGAGAAGCTTGGGTTGCCGCCTTTTATGGAGAATTCCGGAATTTCAAAGTCGGTGGATATAATCGACTCTTGTAGCTATAAATAGGAGATGGGTCTTCTATGTGTGAACTTGTAGTGAGAGAAAGGATAAATCTTGGTGTGTGAGAGTGAATACAAAAAAAGTGTGTGAGAGTGTCGTAAAGTCTTGTGCAAGTAAGTGATGTCTCATGAGTCTTGATCAAATCAGCACGTGTGTGCTAGTGATACAGGGTACTATTGTGTGTAAGTGGATTGTGTATTTTGTTGCATTGTATTCGTGGGTGTACACAATTCAAATTTGACAATCTTTCAAATCTTGCAAAGAAGAGCACAGTCATCACAATTCAAATATAAATTTTTGCAAGTAACAGGAAATACTGTGATCCTTAAAAACTGATGAATTTTTGGGCAGAAAGGTCCTTTGGTTTCAGTTCACAAATACAACTTTTTTTTCTCTTTCCTTTTTCTTTCTTTATTTCTTTCTCTCTTTTTTTTTTCTCCTGATTTTCACAACTCACATGGTCAACTAGCTACGAGTCATGAGTTGAGACTATTGAGAATTGGGTTTCATCACGAAGTCAATGCGGAGAAGAGCTTTGTGGGTGTATTTAGATGCACCCATTTCAAATCCCTCTATATGAAGAGAAATGTAAAATAAACATTTTTCTTTTGTTTGTTATCTAGGCAAATTGAAAAAACAAAAATAGGAAATATATTTTTTAATTTTAGATCATCTGTAGAAAAACTGTAGTCTTAAGCATCTACAATTATTTGTCAAACTCAAATTTGATGAAAAAGATAGTTAAAAATGAGCTCCAGGTCCAAGCCTCCAACCATTTCATAAAACCTGTATCAATATCAATTAAAGGGAGAACCAATTTTTTCATCAAATCAAGGCTCCCTCAAGTCTTTCATCAAATGCCCAACCGTCATATTCTTTTTCAACTATGGTTAAGAGTAAGGATTGAAGATGGTTGAAACACTCATTTCTTTAGATTATACCATTGGTGATCATCATATTAGATCAAGCTTTTAACTGAATTTATATTCAAAATTCATGAAAAAATAAAGAAAGAGTAAGGATTGGAGATTGCCTTATATTGGGTGATTGTTACATAGCAGGGCCATTCAACTATGTAACGGTATGTCACGGACTCGCACATAGGCGGGGATTCGAACCCACAATCCTGATTTGTAACTTAAAAATGTCACCGTCACATTATTTTTTTTAAATGCCAATTATTGTCCATAGAGTTGTAATTTGTCTAGGTCAACATACATACATTAAAATGTGCAAAAAAATGTCCAGAAATAAGTGTTTTAGGATGTGTAAAAAATATATAGGCCCTGTTTGGTACAGCTTAATTTCAACTTATTTCAGCTTTCAGCTTAATTTAAGCTATTTTGATGTGTTTGGTTTAGCTTATAGCTTATAACTTATAGCTTTGTGGAAGTCAGAAAACAACTTATTCTTTGAGTGGGGCAAGAGATGCTTTAAGAATAAGCTGGAAATCAGCTTAAGCTGAAAGTTATAAGCTATAAGCTGTTTAGGCATAAGCTATAAGCACTTTCCCACAGCTCTACCAAACAGGGCCATAGATTCTAACTTTTTGATAATTTTCCCCCTTCCTACCATGACAGCTCATTAGTTGTTAATATTAGCATGACTTTTTTTTTAACAAGATGAATCACTTATCCCAAAATCTCTACCCATCCCCCCACCTCACAAGTAGTTTTTGGGAAAGAATCTCACCCCTTATCTAACATAAGACTTGTTTAGAAAAAAAAAAAATTATGTTTAATATTTTCAGTTAAAAATTATTCTCCATTTAATTTATTTTTCTTCTACTATGAAATGTAGTAATTTCAGAAAAGTAAAATATAAACACTCGTTGACTACATAGTAGCTGTTTGCATACCTTCATTGTCAGTCCAACCACTGAAGGAATTGGAAGACAAAGTGAGGCTTTGAAGCTCTTTGAAAGGAAGGAAGAGGGAAGCATTTATAAACCAAATTCTGAAATCTTCATATAATACATCTTTACATTATGCAAAAAAGAGCTCTGTCGCGTGCCCCGTGGTGCGATCACACGTGACTCTCTCCCAATCACAGCACTCACTGTGATGATCTGGTTTCTCAACCCAGGTAGGGAGAAGATGGTCTGCATCAGCACCATTGGATTTGAGAAAGTCCTTGAATTCCAATAGACCCCTGCTCTCCCCTTCCAAGCAACCACCAGAGTGTCTATTGACCTGAGCCAAAACTATCACTACCCACATAGCAAACTTTCCCAAAAAAGACCACCCCATTCTGTGGAACTCTGAGCACAATTTCAAGTCATCAAACATAACTCTTGTATATATAATACTAATATATATTGTTGTATATATGCATGACATGATCTAACATATTGGGCTTAGTGTGAATGGCAGGTTTCTGGTTGAGTTGATATAAAAATGGATCTTTGTCCTATGTATTTGGATTGTCACTCAGACAATCTCCAGCCACGTATGGCAGTCGTCTTCTCCATATTTGTTTATACCAATTTGGGATTCATAGTCGTCATTACAAGAATATAATATCATTATTATGCCTCAAATTTCCCTTGAATTTTTTAACTAGAAGAATTGACTCAATTTGGCAGTCATAGTCATACTTACAAGAACAAGACATCCTTTGTTTATACCAATTTGGGATTCATAGTCATCATTACAAGAATATAATATCATTATTATGCCTCAAATTTCCCTTGAATTTTTTAACTAGAAGAATTGACTCAATTTGGAAGTCATAGTCATCCTTACAAGAACAAAACATCATTATTATGCCTCAAATTTCTCTTGAATTTTTTTAAACTAAAATTGAATCAATTTTCCATTTAATTCTTGGGCTTCTCTTTTAGGTCAGAAATGAACTAGTGATCTTAAACAATTTACATGGTTAGACAAGGTTGGACTGTGTCAAAGCTGTTATAGTTATGTTTGTTTCAGACCCTGGTTGTGCCCAATTTTGCCTTTATCTCACGGCCACATGTCTTCTCTGTCTTCCCTAATTTTTGCTTCTCTCTCATCATCTAACCAGATTTTTGTCAGATTCTGATTAACCAATGCCTAAAATTCAACGATACAGATATTGTAAAAAGGTCTTAATACTCGATACTTCAATATCATCTTTTTCTTCTTCTTCTTTTTCTTCTTCGTTTTTTTTTTTTTTTTTTTTCAGTCTCAGAGAAGCAGTTAAGACAAGCTAATTTGCAAACCACCGTTGTAAAAACAAAATCCAAGGGGAAAATAAATAAATAAATGCACAATCTTCATACCCTGTCATCTGTGGCGAAGAAGTAGAATTCATGTTCGAAGGCACTTGTCGTCAAGCGGTTTCCGATGGCGAAGGTTGAGATCGAACATCAACCGCCGGTGTTGAACATGAAGAAGGGATTCGCAGCGGAGGCGTTGAATCAACCATCGGCGCCAGCGAGAGAACGCCTCCTCAGTCCAGAAAAAACGGCAGTGAAAATTTTAGTCAAAAACATAATAAAAAAAATCAACTGTTTTAGGAAATTCTTACCATTACAAAAGTGAAATGTTCATATATAAATTCATAAAAATAAATAAATAAATAAACCGAATATATATTTACAATTTATTTTTGTTTATCAGTTTATTTTTGTTTATCAGTTTATGTTATATACAAATATTTGTTTTTTCAAAAAACAAAAAAGAAAATTGTATACGAACAAAACAAATAGTATGAAAAAATTTATTTTCACACATCTATTTATGTTTGTATACATACATACGCTCTGTTTGATTAAAAATAAATAAATTATAGAAAGTGAAAATAGTAGAAAGTAAAGTGAAAGAAAAAAAATGAAAAGAAAATATATTTTGTAGTATGAATTTGATTATGATGAAAATTTTGTAAGAAAATAGGAATACTTTTACAACAAATTTAAACTTTCTTATATTTTCATGTGTTTTTTTTTTTTTTTTTTGGCAAGAAATCGAAAGTTTAGTTACCATGCTATTATGAGTTGTATAAGAAAACTAATTTTCTTGCTAAACAAACTTAGAAAAATTTTATTTTTTTCCATTTCTTTCACTTCCTACCAATTTCATCCTAACCAAGCTAAGTCTTAATGAAACATTAGAGGGTTGTAATTAACACTTACCTAATTTCTTTGGACTTTCAGGACCCGTTTGTTTTGGGTGATAGATGAAAGGATAGGATTAGGATAGATGTATGGCTCACTATAATGATGTTTGTTTGCAAAAGAAGGAAGGGAATTCATAATCCCTCAGGACTGTGATAGGCTTTGGAGGAGGAGATTAGCAAAGACCTTCAAGGGTTGGGTTTCAAAACTAATGAGAGGATTAGCTTGGAAAAAGACCATTTTGTCCATGTTGTGTATTGTGTATTTGTGTTGTGAAGTCCTGGGTCTTGACTTGACTGGTTTTGCATATCTAGTTAGTTTGTTTTGCGTTCGGCATTTTGAATTATTGTATTAAGTCGTTGAAATTTCTATTTTACTCTTACTTAACCTCTCTGAATGTTTCCGAGTTGAAAATTTTGAGTTTGGAGCATTAGAACTTGCCTTGGGGTGTAAAATCATTTTCTAGGCTGCCTGGCAAAACCGCTCGTGCCGATTAGGGGAAATCGCTCAAGTGGGAACCATTCAGAGAAAGGGGCTTTCTGGGCAGAATTTCCGTTCGTGCAGAATGGGAAACCGCACGTGCGGATTTTTGGTTAAATTATGGGTCCACTCTGTGTAAATCCGCTCATAAAGAGCAATCTGGATCCACTCATGGGGAATTAGAACCGCATGTACGGATTTCGACATGTCCTGTCTCGAATTTCGGGCTCTTTTCCTCAAAACTGATGCCAAAAAAGTGTTTTGACCACTTTTTTTCAGCTCTCTCTCTCTATATTCATTCTTGCTCTCCCTTCTCTCTGCACACCTACCAAATTTCAACCTTCTCTCTAAGATTTGGCAAGATCTACCAAGAATTCGAGAGGGCTTTTTACACCAAATTGAAGAGATAAGGGCTACGTTTCTAACCGATTGGATCAAATTTTTGTCAACCTTGAGTTCTAGGGTTTTCTTCCTCCTCATCTCCCAAGCTTGAGGTAAGAACAATCTTTGAGTCATATATATGTTTTTGCAAGATTGTGCTTGTTTGAAGTATTTATGACATGTTTGAGCTATGAGTTTGGGTTGTTGAAACCTAGTTGATGTTAGAAGATGATTTTGTCTATTTTTTTCCAAAACTTTTGAGTATGTGAGTTATGTTCTTAGGTGTGGGTGTTGTTTTGGAAAAATCTTCTCAAAAATGGAACAAAAACCTTATTTTGTTGGAAACCCTAGAATTTGGGGATTTTGGAAAAAAGTTGAGATATCTTGAAATTGATGCTTAATAATTGTTATGTGAGTAAGTGATGGGAGAAATTTCTATGGTTGTATCAAATGAAGAGCTCTCATGATAAAATGCGAATTTACTGATTTTGGGAAGCTTGAGAAATAGCTTGCTATTGTTGTCTTGGTAAAAACAAATGTTAAGAAAATGATGAACATATGAGAAATGTATGAAGGTTGATATTGTATTATTTATCTATTGTAAGTGTGTTATGATATTATAATGGCAAGAGATGTGAGAATTGGATCACAATAGAGAATTATGTGGTGACATTGAAAATGGACTATATTAATGCATTGTTTTATTATTACATTGCCATTCCATTTTATCATTAATGCTATTGATTTGAGTTTTGCATTGGAAAAGTATTGTTTTGAGAAAGGAAATTATTTGTGAAACAAGGTCATCTTGATTTGTTTTTTTGGGGTAAATACGATGGTAAGTCCAGATAAGGGATGTAGTTTGGTATTGGTTAAGTTGGCCTAAGTGTCCATGGTGAAAGGCCGAAAACACGCGCGTATGAGGTACTACGTGTCTTCCGGTGAGAGACCGGTAAAGTGGGGATTGGTAGTGCTTGATATGCCTCCTTGCAGATACCAACCTAGGGATTATCTGAGTCATATTTACCATCCCTTGAAAATTATATTGAAATTGTTGGATCATTGTGTTTTCAAGTTGGCATTGTGCACAAGATTTCCAAAAGATAAGAAATACATTTTGAGGATGACATAGCATATTGCATTCTTCTTAGGAAATTGTATAAAATGTATATACTTTGTTGAGATTTTTCTTACTGGGCTTTGTGCTCACCCTATGAGATTTTTTGTAGGAAAAGATGTGGTGATCTCGAAGAATTAAAGGCGTGGAATGTGTTTTGGGAGTACAAGGCTCTTTCCTGTTTGTTGTGATTATTTTGAAAAGCCAAGGGCTTTATATGTATCGGTTCGATAACCATTTTTGTGTAACCAGGCATAAGCCTTGGAACTTGTAGCCCATGAGGGCGTTACTTTGTATTTAAATATTGTGGTGCCACACGCTATAGATTCATATTTTAAAAATGTTAAATGTATAATTGCATGTGGAAATACTTTTCTAAATCTCTAGAATGTAATGAACACGAGGTTTAGAGATTTAATGATGATGCTAGTGATAAGACTACATATATACTTCATGTACATATATTAAAATGGAAGTTATTGAGTCGGAATATGATCTTGATGATTGGAAAATTAGAATTCTTCTTCGGCTAATATTTTAGAGGCGTTACATGTGTGTCTTATTTATTTATTTTTTTTGGTATTATGTCATTATATATATATATATTAAAATAATATAGTACAAAAAAATATTTACAAAATATATCAAAAACACCAAAGGCTATTTATGATATTTCATATAGTTAATTCTCTCACTAAAATATATCACAAATAAACACAATTTTTCTTAGTCCCCTCACTAACAATCCCTATACTAATAATCCCTTCACTAACAGTCCCCACACTAACAATCCCACCCAATCTAACTCTGAAAACAAACAGGCCCCCAATTCTCTTTTCTTTTTCTTTTTTTAATTACAATTATACCCTAAAGTAAAATTACATTAAAGTACAATCTTTAATGGAACACCCATCTACTAAATAAAGACAACTATACAATATTGTACACTCACCTCTTCCACCTAAACGTATTCCTCACATAACTAAACCTAACATATTCATCTTCATCAACGTTCCTCTTCATCACCATTTGTAAACCCAACGTTCCTCTTTATAACCACCCTAAACCCAACGTATTCTTCTTAATCACCATCCTAAACCCTAAACGTATTTCTTTTCATCACAATCCTAAATCCTGAACTAAAAATCAAAAGCTGAATTGGAATGGATCTCTATTATTTTGTTTGTTATATTAAATTGGAATGGAAAAGCGTAATGCCCCAAAATAATTAACAATAGATAATCCCACAAGGCAAGCTAAATGTGCGGAAACTTATTAAATATTAACCTTTCATTAATTCTCTTAAAAAGATTACAGAAGATGCCACATATAGATTCTTGCCTTAATAAACCCCAGATCTTGAATCTATAGCATGTGACATATATCAATGCAAGGAAATGAAAAGAAGTATATATAGATTCATGCCTTAATGGCTACATATTTCCAAGTTGATGCTTGGTTACAACAAAAGTGGGTCAAGCCCAAAACAAATAAAAAGTCCGAGGCTTGTATAACTGATATTTACAACAAAACAAAACAAAACGAGCCTTTAGCTCCACGATCCTCCCACGCTAAGTCCTTAGTGAAGGCATACCATCAATACCTGAAAGTTGGTTTCCACATAAGGTGAGCTAAAGCCTAGTAGAGAATGCCTTAACACACTGTATGATGCTTAACAAAGTCATATGGTAAATGCATATTGGTGAAGGTATACCATCAACACCTAAAAGTTGGTTTCTACATAAGGTGAGTTAAAGCCTAGTAGAGAATGCCTTAACACACTGTATGAGGCTTAACAAAGTCATATGGTGAATGCATATGCATGCCATTTACCAAAACCTTACACTTTCACTTTCAAAACAATGTAATGACATGATTATAGTTCAATTCGTAAAACAATACTTTTTAAATAAGAAAATAGGGCAATGGATACACAACATTGGGAATCTCTAGGTATGTATATGTCAGTAGGCTATACAAATACTACTAAAGCCATTTTACCAGTACTAACCGGAAGGATCGACACCTAACCCCGCGGATTTCTGGACTTTCACCAAGGACACACAAGCCAACATAGAAATACCACAACCACACCGCTTAACCACATTCACCAAGGTATTCATCCATTTTTCTCAAAACGACACATTTTCAATGTATAACTATGAAACAATGTTCAATGCAAGATGTATGAGTAGTTGGTTTCAATTAACCTAATCTTCATGCAATTTCTACAACAATCAATGTTATCCTCCACCGATAAACCAAAACAGATATCTCTTTTCCTAATCTCAAAATGAGAGTGATAATACATATCATTATCAATAGATACATTTATTTTATCTTTTCAAAATCCAACACCTTTCCCTTTTATTCATAGGTCAAACACTAATGATTTCCAATCAAACATCTTTTACTTTCAAAAACCCATTTTAAAGAGAAATCTCCAATATCTCAACACAACTCAACAACATACTCATTCCCACAACCTTTCTCAAGAACCCATTTGAAAACCCCTCTTTTTCATTTCAAAAACCAAACCCTAAATCAAAACCCCAACTTCCAAATCACAATACTCTACAAGAAACACATAATGAAGCTAAGAATCATACAAGGGCCCCGTTTGGTAGAGCAGTGGGAAAGTGATTATGACTTATAGCCTAACAGCTTATAGCTTATAACTGTGAACATAAGCTGATTTTTGACTTATAAATTAAGCTTCTCCTTCCCCACTCAAAGAATAAGTTGATTTTTGACTTACAAAAAGCTATAAGCTGTATTATTAAGCTGAACCAAACACATTAAAATAGCTTAAATTAAGCTAAAAGCTGAGATAAGCTGGAAATAAGTCCTACCAAACAGGGCCAAGGAGGTTGAAAAAGTCCCGACCTCAAGAGTAGAAGAAGAAGAGAGCAAGACCCAACTTTAGACGAAGTCAAAAATAGAAACTTCACCGATTAAAATGTTCACATTTACGAGCTATACACTTTACTCCAAAGCACTAGGGCGGCGAGATCAACGGATTTGGGTGTATTTGAGGTGTTTGGACAAGAACTAGAGAGAGGGAGAGAAAAAGAGAGAGAGAGTTGAAAAGATCTTTTTCCTGTACTGATATACGCACAAACCACTCAAGTGTCAGACATAAGAAATTGACATTACTTGAGTGATCAAAACACGGCTCGAGCGCACAATGACCCACTCCTAGAAGTTTTGCATACCTGCAAGAGACTACTCGAGCGAAGAAAGGGTCGATCGAGGGCAAATCACCCTACTCCCAGTAGTTTTACAGACTTACAAAAATATTGGGAAGAACCAAACACCACTCGAGCGAACCTGAAGAAAAACATACATGAACTCATTTGAAAAACGAACTCCCAACCTGTTCACAACACAATCGAATGAATCCAAACAACCAAACCACACTACAACAAGGCAACAAGGAGTATAAACAATAATAATGATCACCAAATTCCAGTCCAAGAACACAAAAGGGTCGGGTTTAGACCCGAGCTACTATAAAAAGAGTGAATTCAGGATTAAGTTACACAGTGCTAAACAAATGTTGTTCAACAACACAGTATTGAAAAAATTATTTATGTTTAGCAACATAGTGCTAACAAAATTGTTTGTGTTTGGCAACACAGTATTGAACCAATCTTTGGGCAGACAATCGGGTGGTCGACTGGTAGTGTGATTTTGACTCAATTTTACAACAATGATGTAATGATACAATGGCTTTGATAAAATGGACACCTTCGTTCCTTGATTTTGATTAAATCAAAGAAAGGGACCATTATCGTCGTCTTTCTTCGACAAGAGAGGGATCGTCGTCGTCATTCTTCTACATAAGAGGAAATAAGAGGGACCATCTTCAACCATGATAAAAAAGGTGTGCAAAATTAGTCGGGTGTGCACTTGGGTGTGATAATATTACGAATAGGGATAAATTTGGTATTAAGTCGGGTATTAAAAGAAATCTTATTAAAATTTAGGGTTGAGGGTGGGGTTTAAAAAAAATGGAAGGTCCAAAGAATTAAGGTAGGTGCTAATAGCAGCCCTCGAAACATTATTTTAATGACAATTTTATCTTGAAGCAAAATGACCATAATGGACATCAAAACATGCCCTTAATATTAAATCAAAATTTTCTCTCCACACATCTTTTAAATACAAAAACATCTCAGTGCATATCTTTTGAGTAAAAATTACTAAATCTTAATTTCGCCATTGTTTCTCACTTACTCTATTGTCTATTGCTTGCAAAGTAATACTCTCATAGCAATACTCTCATATTGGTTTATCAATGGAAGAGTTGCAAACCAATGTAAGTTCAAATTCAAATAAGAATATGCTTGGTTACAACAAATGCACTGATGAAAATATGAGTTTTTCTGTACAAAAGTTCTTTTTTTTTCATTATTTTCATTCAGCAAAGCAGTGCCGAAACTTGTTATTTTATTCGGACATCCAATGCTGAAATTATTATTTTTGTTCGAAAACCAACTTCCAAAATAATTAAAAATATTAATTCGAAAATCAATTTTAAAAAAAAAATAGTTAAATTCAGAAATTAGGTTTCAAAATTTTATAAGATTATCGGAAGTTAACAACCGAACAAACTACTTCTGTTCAGAAAACCAGTACTAAATGATGAAAACCAATTTTCTTCCAAGAAATTTCGAGGGTTTCTGGAAAAAATGAGGGGAAAAAACCAAATGCAATGGAGCAAAATGACCATAATTGAAAATAATTGTGAATCTAATGGAGCGTCTTCAATGGAGTTCTTCACCATGACTGTTTGGGAGTGGGTGTGATTGTTTGGGCGGATGTAAGGGTGTGGGTGGCTGTTTTGGTGGAAAGTGTGTGGACAAGATTTGAGTTAATGGGTGTAATTAGAATATGTAGTGTGTGGAATGAGACAAATAATACCTCATCAAATTTATAAGTGTGTGCACTAAGAATGATGTGCACAGAGATAAATAGGTGTGTGAAAATAAAATTTCTCAACTGGTATGTATTGAGATTTATTATGGTGTGCGGATAAAATTTCCTTTCTTTTTAAGATAAATTACAAATGTGCTACTAGCACCCTAATAATTATTTTAGAACCCTATTTTCTTTATTTTTTTTATTACAATTTTGTTCTAATATTAAATTACAGATTTATCTCCATCTTTACTCTCTCATACCCTAACCCACCCAACTCCGGCCGCCATCGTCATCACCCTTACTTACCACCCACCAACACCAACACCAACACCAACACCCACACCACTTTTGGACTGCTCTCCGCCATACTCCAAGCTTCGATGACCTTTCTCACTCCATATCCATCTACCACTATGACCTCCATCGCCATCTCCACACACCTCTCTTTTTCTCTTGCTAAAGTGAGATCGCAATTGCGACCACAAAAGGTTAGAGACAGATGCAACCCACCATTCTCACGCGATCATCACAACTACAACATTACTTGCAGTCTCTCCAAATTCAGTTCAGTAACCCAGGTCTAAACCACCACCGTTTGTTCAATGGTTTACATCTGAACTACCACAATTTGTTCGATAGTTTACACTTGAAGCTCCACCATTTTGTTCGATACTAATATTTTGAACCAAGAGCGTTGATTTCAAATAAAAAGGAATCGTACATGAGCATGGAAAGGGGGGACTCGATGGTAGTTGTGTGGGTGGCGGCGATAGCAAATGGATGAGATTAGTGGAAGGGAATATTTGGATAAAAAAAATGAGGTGAGGAGGGTCGACAATGAGGGTTTGAGAGGAAGAGGGACCTAGGGCAATGGATCGTTGAAGGAGGGGAGTCACCGATGAGGGAGGGGACCTCAAGGAGGGTCCTTAGTAGATAAGGGGAATTAGAGAAAGGTTGTTGGTGAGGGAGAGGGGTTGCCAGAGGAAAAGTGCGGGAATGAGGGTTCAAAGGGTATATTTGGATTTATGGTGGAGGTCCAGAGGAAAACAATTTTGGTGGTGAGGGTTCAAAGAAGTGGGAGGGTTTAAAGTAATTATTGGGGTGCTATTAACAATGCTCATTACAAATACATTTCTTGAGATTTGCTTAAAATGTGAATTGCCCCTTATGATTCTGAAAATTACATCTCGTACCTTCAAATTTTTAATCGCATAACAAATGATTGATTTTATATCATTTCGTCAATTAATAGGTTTTAATGATATAAAAATATATATTTCAATTAACAATTCTAATAATTTTATTGTTGTATAGGAGATGAGTTTAGAATTTTATTTTTTCTATTAATTATGTTAAATAAAAAATTCTGACAAAGGGGTACTATAAGGGTTAATCCATATTTTAAGCAAACCTCAATTGGTAAATTTGTAATTTACCCTTCTTTGTATTTTTTTGCATGTCTTTTTGTAAAAAGTAAAAAAATCACTAAAATAGTTAATTTCCAAACGAGCCTTAAGGCCTCGTTTGAGATTTGATTTTTTTTAATTATTTTGACTTTCTTTTGAGTTAAAAAAAATTTAAAATTTTTATTTAGTTTTGAATTTTCAAATACATTTTTTTTGTTTTTTTTATTATCTTTATTAAATTATTTTCAAATTTTAGTCCATTTTTTAAATCTGTTTTAGATACATCTTATTTGAATACATCTAAAAAATCAAATTTTTGTGAAGAAATTTTAAAAAAAAATTCAATATATATATATACGAAAAAATATATATTTTTATTTTTGTATTTATTTATTTATTTATTTTTAAATTCACAAATATTTTACGTGTACTTTTTAAGTTCATTTAGGTTAGGTACATCTAAAAAGTATAAAAATTTGATTAAATTTTTTTAAAATTTTACTAAAAACAAAAACTAAAAACCATATAGATGTACTTTGGAAATGATTTTTTTTTTTATTTTTTAGTTTTATCGAAAAACCTTTAATGGTTTCTCGTATCACCAAGGATCCTCTAGAGTGAAATTTTCTTAAAGTTTCCTAGAGTGCTACATTGTGTGGTTGAGATTTACTGGCAAGTCACATCAGAAAAATTGATGTGCCTTGCCAGTAAATCTCAACCACACAATGTAGCACTCTAGGAAACTTTAGGAAAAAATCACTTTAGAGGATCCTTACTCGTATTGTATGTGTTAGTCCATTATGGTTCACTCTAATTGGTGCAATTTGGCGATGTTTGCTTTCAGAGGTAGTTGTTGGGGCTGGATTATCAGTGTGGTGGGATTGTTAATACCATGTTTGTTTCCAAATTGTAGCAATAGACTCATAGTCCCAATACCTTAGGATGTCTCTCACCATGTGATTACTAGCGAGATAGGGGAGATGGTATTAGGAAATGAAGGGGACACTCTATTTGCACCCCAAAATATTGGTTGGACACCCATTACTTAGAACACCCCAAAGTAAAATTTTGAATTTTTTTAATTCACTTTGAACACCCCAAATAATCTCAATCTTGCTCTCACCTATCCTAACTAGCCTCTGTCGCCTGCAGGCCACCTTTACCATATGTCCGATACCCCACTCGTGTTCACCGCCGCCGCTCACTACCGCTCGTATTCGGCACCGACACCGCTCGTATTCTTTGCCGCCACTACACCTTCTTTTTTTTTCTTTTTTCAAAAACCCTAGATCTAATCAGATCTAGGGTTTTTGGAAAAAAAAAAAAAAAAAGAGAAGATGATGATGATGATGATGAAGTAGCGGTGATGCGGGATTTCGCGGCTGTAGGGGTTTTGCGATAGGGGAGTGAGAAGATAGTCGCGATCGTGGTTGTGGAGCTTTTTTATGGTTGCGGAAGGTTTCCCAATGAGGGAGAGAGAAGAGAGTCGCAATGGGAAATGGGGTTTGCGATGGGGTGAGTGACAGCCATGGAAGGTACAACAGGGGATGAGGAAGGTTAGCGTTTGGTAGGCAAAGAAGAAGAAGAAAAAAAGAAGAGGCGGCGATGGCAGGGTGGGTAAAAGCAAATGAGCAGGCGGATGAGGAAGAGGAAGAAGAAAAAGAAGAAGGGAGAGGAAGGATTGCAACAGCCAATGGTTAGCCGGAGTAAAAGGGATGGCACTAAATGGTTGCCCGGAGTAGGGAGGGCCGACCGGACTATGAAGAAGCTACAGGAGAAAGGTTAAGAGTTTTGGGTTTTTGGTAATTTAATTTAGGGGTATAATGGTATTATTTTTTTCCCTAAAAAATGGGGTGTCCAACCAAGTTTGCGGGGTGCAAATTCCCAAAATGAAGTCCTTGGGATTACATGTTATATGACCATATTACCCTCATTCAAATATGTTTCTTTTTATTATATACTTATTATGGTAAAATAGAAATCATATTCTTTTATTTTTGGGGGAATTACATCCCAGTGGAGCAGAATTTTTTTTTTTACACAAACATGGAGGGGCGCAAGTCACACTACTTGCACCGCTACATCCTTTCACTTGCACCCCATCACAGAATCACTTGCTCCCCACATGTTTTTGCAATTTTTTTTTGCCTGTCCCACTATGTTGAAATTCCCCTTTTCTTTTTCTAATACTTTTTGGTCATTTCAATGTATTGTAAATAGTTCCCATGTCAAGTTCCTTGATTGCTTCTATGAAATAAAAAAAATAAAATCAATTATCTTGTTTGGTTTTATTTATTTTTTTGAAAATTGAGTTTTCTTTTTTAATTTTTCGTGACTTTTTATTTTTACTAATTTTTTTCTAATATTTTACTCAAATTTTATTTCATTTTTTAGTCACACCTAATCTAGATACACTTAAAAAGTATAATATTTTTGAAATTTTTTTTAAAAACAAAATTCACCAAATACAAAAAATATATAAAAAAATACAAAAATTAAATACATTTTCATATTTTGTTATATTCAATGAATTTTCTAAAGATTTTTGTACAAATTTTATGCTTTTTAAATATATCAAGATTAAGTGAATCTAAAAAGTAAAAAAGATGATTAAAATATTTTTTAAAAGTCACTAAAAATACAAAAATACAAATTGAAGACTCAAAAAACTATTTTTGAAAATTTCAAACCAAACAGAGTGATGGTGCTATAATTATTTTTTCCCCCCAGCTTTTGCTTTTATCTTTCTATAAATTAAAACAATTTTTTTCGTCTTTTTATAATTGTTTTGTGTTGACAAAAGAAAAAAAAATGAGATAAAAAATACAATCAATGTGATACCATACACTACAACATATAAGAGTTTTAGATGCCAAATTTTTAATCTCTAAAAGTGAAAATTTTGTTATAAAAGACATTTAGGGACCAATTTCTATCATCATGAGGATAGTCGCTTAAAGGTAGTCCTGAAAAGTCAAAGACAGGGTTTTTAGCGACAAAATTTTAAAAATGTCACTAATAAATTGACTTTTAGATACAAAATAATTTGGTCTCAATATGGTTTAATTTTTGAGACAAAAAATTTGGTCCCAAAAGGATAATAATTCACCACTAATGTTCAATTTTCATTGCTAAAAATATAATTACATCATCTTTTGTAACAAAAATATTTAGTCCTTAAAAAATAATTTTATTCTTAAATTTTATTCTCTAAAATTTTAATTTTTTGTAGTGATATTTAATAAGTCATTTGCATTTGTTTGTTGGGTAGATATGCAACAAGGGATCGTGAGTCCAGAGAGAGAGAGAGAGAGAGATTCTCTTTTTAGGTGATTTCCGGTGATGCTTCGACAACAATCTGATGATTTCCTTCACACTTCTAAAGTGTAGATCTATAGGAGTGTAGATCTGGCTTTTTATGTTACGAATAGGGATTTTGCGATATTTCCTTTGAATACTACATAAATTTTTGGTTTACTCCTAATGGTTTTTTTGTTGTTGTTCTTAAGCTTCAGCCTTCTAGTACAACGCAGTGGCGGAATTTGAGCAACTACAGTGGCGGACGACGTCCTCTTTGACGGCAGCGATAGTGGTTTTATGCTTGAGGCAGACCTTCCATCCTTAGGTTGGAGCCTAGACTACATCTGTGAGTAGATTTGGTCTTCTCAGACTGCGGCTTTTTTTGAATCTTTTTGTAGTTTGTATTAGATTTTTTCTTTTGTTGTTCTTGTAATCTATTTTTTCTTTTAATATATTGCATGTTTTTCTGGTTCTCAAAATCAAAAAAAAAAAAAAAAAAGGAAAAAAAGAAAAAAAAAGGGTATTTGTTAAATTCTATATAGTTAAGCTCATCCATAGATGGCAAAACAAACAAGAACTATTGCCTTGTATTGCTAGTCCAATGGACATGAAACAAACCCAATTTTTCTTAATTCTCCACTCAATCCCACTACATTAATAATCCTTGCACTCAATCCCAACACACTAATAGTCCCATCAAACCTCATTCTGAAAACAAACAGGGCCTGAATGTGTATCCAATTTGCACCACAATAATCAAACCTGGCTTATGTGTTGCATGGTTATCTTGGTTTCCTGTAATCTGTTTTTTCTGTTAATATATTGCATGTTTTTCTGGTTCTCAAAAAAAAAAAAAAAAAAGTGTATTTGTTAAATTTTATATAGTTAATCTCATTCATAGATGACAAAACAAACAAGAACTATTGCTAGTCCAATGGACATGAAACGAACACAATTTTTCTTAATTCTCCACTCAATCCCACTACATTAATAATCCTCACACTAGGGGTGAGCAGCGGATATATCGATCTGCCAAAACCAACCAAACCAAACTGATCCGCCGCATTTTGGACGGATGCGTGATGACGAGCGGACGGTTGCAGATTGATTTTCTCCAATCTGCCAATTTGGCGGACGGATGGCGGATTTGAGATTTCTTTGGCCACAACCGAACCGCCAAACCGCGAGCACCCCTAGTAATTTATAAGATTTTTTGTTTTCAGTTTGTTTAAATATTCTGTTTGTGTTTTCAATTAAAAAAGAGTTTAAATATTCTGTTGAAAAAAAGTTTTCAACTTGAATATCTTTTTTGAATTGAAAAAAATAAATGCATTATTTGTCTATATTTTTTGGTTTTTAAATCTATCTCTAAAAATAATAAATAGAAATATGATATATGCTGGTCGGTTTTTGTTTTCAAAAACAAATATAGATGTAACAATACAGAAACATACAATCTCTACTACTATTCTATTCATGGTTTTGGTGGTTTGAATTGTTTTTATATTTTAAGAACCACAGATTGTAATACTTTATGTGGATGAGGCATGCTGTGATTGTAGTATGTGGATGAGACATGCATAGATTGTGATATTCTAAAGTTTCAAACTTTCTTGCTTTGGATTATGCATGTAGTGATTGTAATATTTTTTTAAGTCATTGATTGTAATACTTTCTTTTTCTTTTTTTGAGGAAGCGCACAAGTTCAATTATGTTGAAAATTTATAAAATTTTAAACCGCCAGACTGATTTGCATCCATCCGCCAAACTGCCAATCCGCTCAATCCACATCCACCGAATTGGCAGACGGATGTGGATTGATTTTCTTCAATTCGCCAATCTGGCAGACGGATGACGGATTGGAGGTTCCGTGGCCGCAACCAGCCCACGCCCATCCCTACCTCACACTCAATCCCACCACACTAATAGTCCCATCAAACCTCACTCTGAAAACAAACAGGGCCTGAATGTCTATCCAATTTGCACCACAATAATCAAACCTAGTTTATATGTTGCATGGTTATCCTGCCCAAGTACACAAGTTTATTATAGCATGTCAAAAAATAAAATCTGTAAAAACCAATCAATTAAGAATTTTGGGAATAGACTCTTTTAGTAATTTTTTACTTTTTATTAGTAGACTTGTAAAAAGTAGAAACAATAATAACTGACTTTTTTGTAGTGAATCCTAAATTTTTTGACTAAAATTATGAAGTTCCTAAAATAGGACTTGACAAATGAACTCGGCTCGGTCTTTTTTTCCTAATTCCGATTGACTTGACAAATGAACAAGTGAACCTTCACTTGGTCTTTTTTGTTTTTTGTTTATTTCGAATTGGACAATTACAAACAATTCTGCAGTAAATAATCTTGTCCCTTTACTATAGTCTAAGCAAATAAATTTTTTAACTTTTGTGTCATGATCTTGTGTTATTCACGTATGATTTTCTTTGGCTAGATAAGTTATAAGTGTACCCAATTGACTCTAATTGAATCATCACTTAGAATTTATTGCCTTTGAAAATTAATCTTTTCTAATCATTTTATTCAACAAGAAGCCACAAAAGTCTTGAATGTGGGAAGTAGCAGGTGAAGAGTGAGTTGAGTGAGTGGTACGTTGTAAAGGAAACAACAAAGCAATTGGGATGGGTTGACTATAATCTCAAGTTTCAAAGAGGTTTTTGAAAACCAATGATTTTACAGATAAAATAAATCACATAACTAATCATAGAATACTCTTTATGTAGGCCTCACAACAGCCGTGTCTAAAGTGCAAATGTTAATACTTCGGTTCAAATTGACAGCATGGGAACTTCAAGCACTATAATTCAATTCAGTTTCAAAATTGAGTTTTAATACATTAACACGGCAGGAGCTAGATACAAACATGACATAATAATACAAAAAATAAATCAGCATGCCCATGAGTAACAACAAATAGGACAATATAAAAAGCTCCTAGCAATATCCAATTAGCAAAGAAAGGAAATGAAGCTAAGTTATCAATAATGGTACTAATTAAATCCACTGTCTTCATTAATAAGCAACACAAAGCAAATACCATTTACAACACTAGCCATACTTATCCAAAGAAACAAGCCATAACAATACTTGTCCATGAAAACAAACCATAGCTAATTATTGAGAAGGCCTAAAATATCTTGCCAAGAGTATCAGAAATAAAATAATAACTAGAATACATACCCTCCTCAATCAGATAGAACCACCTTTGTCTCCAGTATGGGTTGATGTAAAGAATAATAGCAAATCCAAACAAGAAACTGATGTATGATCCGACAAAACTGGCAGAAAAAGCCACTAGATCAATATCATACCATTTCCTTTCAGTTTTGCCTGAGGATACTGTTATTGGCGAGTGTGGCAAATTAATGATGGGTGTGCAATTTTTCTCCAATGGCGGTCCACAAAGAAATGGATTTCCCTCATAACTACTTGCTTCAAAGGTCCCAAATTGTGCTTTCCTGTCTAATAGTTTACCTGATAAATTGTTGTGAGCCACAATAAACACTTCCAAAAAATGTAGATTGATTAGTTCTGTTGGGATGTTTCCGCTCAAATTGTTGTAAGAAAGGTCCAAACTCTCCATCTGGATAAGGTTTGAGAAGGCCTTCGGGATGGGTCCAGTCAAGAGATTGTGAGACAAGTTCAGTGCACGAACACTACTTAGCTTCCCTAGTTCAAAAGGTATTTCACCTGTTAGTTTGTTACATGACAGATCCAATCCAGACATGAAATTAAGGATGCTACCAGCCCAGTAGAAGTTGGTCCTACTTTTAGTAACAAACTCAACTTCATCTGCTTTGGCATACATGGTATCCCTATCATGGATCTCAAAATTCCTTTCTAGGACACCATTATAATGGTAAAACGTATGCCTACCGTACCAAGATACAATTGTTTGCATGAAGGCCTGGTCACTAGCCCCTATCATGCCAAAGGTGATATTGCCGAAACACTGGGGAATAGACCCATCTAAATAGTTATTGGAAAGGTCCATCAAACTTATCTCAGTTAATTGACACAATTGAGTTGGAATTGAACCACTCAATTGGTTCCCTCTGAACAAAAGAATTCTGAGGTTAGAAGCCACTCCAATAGAATCAGGAATGCTGCCACTAAAGCTATTTTCTCTTATATCAAAGGTCAAAAGATTTGACGAATTAAGGAGAGCTCTTGGAATTAATCCTGTGAACTTGTTCCCTTGCAAATGCATATGCTCCACATATCCCAGGTTTGGGTTTGAGCAAGAAGGATGTATTGATCCCGAAAACAAATTATAAGCAGCGTCCATAAACACATTTGGAACCAGTGCACATGGGAACTCACCATTGAATGAATTATTTCGGATGATTAGTGTGCCCAACGATGTCATGTTATCCATTGAACTTGGAATCTTGCCAAACATGTAGTTGTTGCTAATATCCAGAAAGTACAAATTAGACAATTTGGAGAGCACATTTGTTAGAGGCCCCGCAAACTGATTATCATTCAATTGCAACCTCCATATCGAAGTCAAGTTGAATGCAGCTGAAAAGATTTGACCATGAAAATTGTTATTTGATAATATTAAAATCTTTAATGCTCTGCAATTTCTGACTAACTGGTTTGGTACCTCCCCTGAAAGATTATTAGTGGACAAATCCAGATATTCCAACCAACTAATCTTACCAAATGAGGATGGGATACCACCTTCAAAAGCATTCCTAGATAAGTTGATGTAAAAAATATATGGAAATATGTGCCCCATATTGGCTTGAATTTGCCCACTTAAGCGATTGTTCGAGATATCCATCCAATAAGTATTTATATAGCGGTGTGATGGCAAACAAAATTGACCGACAAAAGAGTTATTCCGCAGGTTTAAAACTTCTAATCCCGTATTATTCACCCATAACCAGTTTGTGAAAGAACCTGTCAAGTTATTGTGGGAGAGATCGATGACCTTTAATTTGTTTTCGTAAAGTAGAAATTTTGGAACTTTGCCAGAGAGCTTACAGTTTGATAGAACAAGGACCTTCAACTGAAACATGGGAATCCAATCTGTAGATTCAGTCTCTACCTCAAATTTGTCATTGTCACTTATCAATTCAAACACCTCAAGGTTTGAATGGTTTGCAAATGACCCAAATGAGAATAAACCCTCGAAACAATTATGACTAAGATCAATGTACTCTAGGGAGTTGAGGCTTCCAAACAGAGATGGAGAAATGTTTCCTGTGAATTGGTTTAGAGAAATATCAAAAAACTTGAGAGATCTCAAATTGCTTAGGCATGAAGGAAGGATCCCTTCAAAATGGTTATGGCTGAGATCTAACTCCTCAAGTTTCTTCAGTTTGCACAAACCTACAAAACAAGAAGTTTATGAAACACGCATAGTTTGTAATGCCATGTATTTACATAGTACTCTATAAAAAAAAAAATTATTATTATTATTATATATATATAAAGTGTTGTTTGATAACACAATTCAATATTTAAAACTGAATGTATTAAATGAAAATCAATTACATTTATTTAATTACAATTAATATCACTTAAAAATTCAATTGGGTCTAAAAATTATGCTAAAAGTTAAAATTTTTTTAAGTGATATGAAACTTATTTAATATTGACTGAATTTATAAATACATATGCACAAGCATCAACATATACTATTATAACCTCACCATCATCACCACCACTACCATCACAATATAAAATTTGAAAGATACAATTTCAAAATAATAATTTTCAGATTTAATCTCTTACATATCAAACAATTTCAGCATTTAAATTTTTATCAAACAGCTTTTTAATTTAAAAAATTTAGCTTTCAATTTTCAGTACTCCCTCCGTCCCAAAATAATAGTCCATTTTGGGGAATTCAACTTTTTTGGTAGTACAATTATTGCACTTTATAAATATTAATTTTTCAAAATTACCCTTTGGTAGTATATTTTTTTTGAGAATGTCAATTGTTATAATTGTACCTACCTTTTGTGTTGTTAATGAATTTAAAAGGAGGCAAACTAGAAAATTCATATTATTTTAGTCATTAATTTTTGAAGATGGACTAATATTTTGGGATAATGAAAAATGGAATAAGGGACTAATATTTTGGGACAAAGAGAGTAATTTTCAACTTTTGGGAAACACTATGGTGCACACTCTTCAAAAGTGTGCACGATATGCACCTTATAACTTAAAAGAAAAATAACATAACTTCAATTTTTTGAGTCATAATTAAAAAAGAAAAAAGAAAAAAAGTATATCATAATTAAACACAACACGTCGCATAACTAAAGAACTCATGTGTCATAACTAAAATAATGTCACAATTAAAAAAGAAATTTTTTCATAACTAAAAAAGAAAATGACATAACTAAAAAAGAAAATAACATATTTAGGGGTTCATATGATACACATTTTTTGAAAGGAGTGTACATTAGAATTTTCCTCAATTCTTAGTTTTCAACTTCCAATTTTATCAAACACTAGCTAACTCTTGAAAACATAAAGATGATGCTAGTTCGTAGTTTTCTTCAATACTAGTATATTTATTTGCTTTGCATGAAGCAAATAAATAAATAAAATAAAATAAAAAAAACAGAAAGGAAGCAATAGAATTTTTGTTGGCCTTTGAATTTCTATTTTGTTGGCCTTTTAGTTTATAATAGATAACCTTAACGAATAGAATTTTTACCTTGAATTGGTAAAGAACCACTAAGGTTATTTTGAGCCAGAGATAGAGCTTTCAGAGAAGATAATGCTCCTATGGATGGAGGAATACTTGCAAAGAAATTATTCTCACTCAAATCTAAGATCTGAAGATGGCGGAAGGATGTCAAACCTACCAAAACATATGATAAAGGTAAAATAGAGCCAAGAGAACTCAACAAAATACAATCAAGATTGCAAGGTGATCCTGAGACAATATAAATAACAAAATTCTTGCCTTCCATTGGTAGTGTTCCATTGAGCAGATTTCCTCTGAGGAGGAGGACCTCCAGATTGCTAAGATTATAAGTCAATTCTGTAACCCAGGTGAAGAGACTCGTTAATTAGATTGAGATAAAGAAAATAGAGATAAATATAATTTGATGTTGTGACCTATATTCTATGGGCACCTCAGTTAGTAGCTCAATTTCAAATGAAAATGTAATGTTAAAAAAATTTAAGGACAGTGATACCATTGATGGCAGTAATAGATTCCAGAAAGATATATTTGACAAAGAAGAACTATAAGTTCGCACAAAATTGCTAGCCGTAAGACTTAATTTTTCCAACTATTTTAAGTGTTCTCAACACTCAAATGGAACTAAAAAAATTAACTTAAGTAGCATGAATTTGAGAAATAAAAAATACACATACCTTGGTTAGAAAGTGGTCCTTCCATTTGATTGAACAGTAACGATAGAAACTTAAGGGATGGGAGAGCACCCAAAATCCTGAAGGCATCCTTGTCAAAATGATTACCACTTAGATCCAGATGTCTCATCTTGCTCAAATTAGACAGTAGTTTAGAATCTGAGCATATGACCATGATCAAATGTCATTAAAAGTCAACCCCAAAGAACCATAAGTGAAAATGACCAACTTATTGCTTTCACAGGTAATTAGGTACCTTGTAAAAAGACTTTCACTCTGATTCACAATTGTAGAGAATATATATATATAGTGGTATGGAATTAGCACACACACACACACCCCTTATTTCACCAAAAACAATAATTAGGTAAACTACAAACCACTAGCTATGTCATTTTAATTAAAGAATCAATACACTTCCATTTGTTTCTACTCATGGGGAATTACCTGCTATGTATAAAACCAGACAATGTAGACAATTTCTTTCATAAGTAACATCTAACGTATTCAATCATATTTTCAATTTGAAATCAATAGGTAAGTTGAACCAGTTAAAAAGATAATATATAATAAATAATAAACAAAATGAAGCAAAAGAAATTGTAGAGCTAGAAGTACTAACAACTATTTCCCGGCCTTTTATTTCCTTTTCTTTTGTCTTGCTTTCTCTTTTTGGGCTTTTCTGTTATTTATTTAAATATTTGAAAATCAAGAGCACAATCATTGAATGGCACCATCATTATTTTACACATAATTGCACGGTAGAAATCTATGATTTTGAATGCTACTATCAAGCAAAGTGTCAGCTATCTAAATACAAAGTTATAACATCAGATTTCTATATATTATTGATTTCAAGTAGACATTAAAATGCTCTTCTGAAGCTCAATGAATGACACAACACTCTAAGATCCATGCATTGTCCAATGCCTTTGTCAAATCCTCTTCGCTTTAATTGATTCATGGCCCTTCTCTTTATGTGAACTTGTTGGAAATTGTCTCAAGTTCCTATCTTTAGGTGTTGGTTTTTCTTTTATGAAGTATTCTTGCGGCAATAATTTCATAATCTTTGCAATAATAATTTGGTCTAAAAGAGGCTTAGAGTTAAAATTTTGAGCATGCCCAAGGTTTTAATACGAGGGTTGAGGGGCTCTCCTCTCATGGCAGAGCATGTTTCTTTTGAGAGTAATAGAGTTGATACTCTAAAGAAGAATGAGTAGTGCTGCTTGAGCAGAATATTTAGGCCAAAATTGCAAACTGACTCCAAATGGAAATTTTCTATTAAAAAAGCAAGTTAAAGGGTTATGCCTTGGTATCATATCTATTAAGTTGTGGTTTGTAAGTAGTATTATTTTGTTTGGGTATTTTGGTAGTACAGTCAATTTGGTGGGTAAAGAAGGTAAACCACATAATTATGTTTTCTGCTTATTTTTTTATGCTTAATAACTTTCCTATGCTATCTTTTCCTGCTAATTCAACAAAACCTTGTAGTACAACATATACCAACGGCTAAAACTCTAATGGCTCATCATTATTTTAGTTGGGCTACTGAGCTAACAAAAACAACCAAATGGGGGTGCCTGTAAACATGCTATAATATTTCTAGATGGGTAGATCAATATTTAAGAAGTTGCTTGCAAATAAACAGATATACTTTTGACCCATTGCTGCAAGCTATAGTTGTGCCATTAATCATGGTATTTAGTGCTTGTGTCCCCATAGCAGGTGGTTTAAACATGAACTCATACATAAAAAAAGAGAATTTATTGATAGTTCTATTCAACTGAATCTAGGAAGTTCTTAAGTCATACCTTGCATTGTTAGGGAGCTAAGCTCATTAGAGCTTAAATCCAACGTCTCCAAGTTTTTCAACACCGTTAATTCTGCATTGAAACAGTTCTTGTTAAGATATGAATAAGATGAGGATGGATAATATATTCTCTTTGGGAGTTCTCATAAAGATAGACATGCCTCGGGCAGGAAAGGGATCTCCTAAGTTGTTGCCTTGAAGAGAAAGGTTTTTGAGGGATATCAATGAACTCAAACATAGAATGACGCTCTTGTTGAACCTGTTTCCTCGAAGATATAACGTCTCTAGATTTTCCAATCTCGATAAGTTCTCACAACCTGCAGTAAATTTTTAAAAATTAACAACTTTTGCTTCATATTTTTGTAACTTCCAAGAAATTGATAATGTTCATTATATTATAAGTTAATGAAACATTGAATCGATCAATCTTTCATTGGAGCTATGAGAATGACATTTAATAAACCACTACGAAAATTCATTATGTTTATAGTTACCATTTACATATATAATTTTCATTTGGTTATTTCATTCCCATATTAAAGGAAACAGAATAGAGAGAGAGGGGAGAGATTAAAAAAGGGCAACCGAATACACGGGCTCCTGCTAAAACAGGGTATGGGGAGGGGAGAAATTGCTATGAAAAAAGAAGGGGAGAATTTATAAGACCTCATCTTGCTAATATTGCTATATGATTGTAATAATGTATTTTTATTATTATTTTGATCGATTCATATATGATATTACAATGAAACCTAATGAAATACAATGATAATAATAAAAATTAAATACAGCACACAATTAGTACAAAAAAACTCTCAAAGAGGGAGAGAGAAACCCCAACAAATATACGGGGAACAATACCCTCACACAGGTTAGAAAATTCGAATCACTGACCTCATAGTATAGAGGTTTTGGTCAAACGGGATACATGATTGAAATTATTTATGCCCAATCATTACTGCCGTTAATGACGGCGGTCTTTGCCGGCAAAACTCCGGTGAAACTCCGGCGTGCTCCGGCGAGCTCCGGCGAAACCATCTACAATAAAGTAAAAGTAATGTTTAAATATTTATTTAGGGAATATATTTCATGAAGAGTGGCTATGGTAGAGTGGTTAGTGTGGGTGGATAAAAGGTTGAGGGTTCAAGACTTGGGAAGTGCAAGAAGAAAGAATTATTTTTTGAAAAATTTGAACCTATTTACGGCTGTAAAAAACCGCCGTTTTTGGTCCTATGTTACCGCCGTTTTTGGTCGACTTTTAACGACGGTAATTTACCTTTTTACGACGGTTGTACTTTTTCTAACATGCGCATAAACGGCGGTAACAAAACCGCCGTTGTTTTATAACCTTTAACGGCGGTAAAAAACCGCCGCTAAAGCCCAATTTTAGCGTAGTGATTGCTTCTTCTTTTACTTTATTTATTTATTTTTTTCTTTAACAGTGAAAGCATTGACTTTGTTTTGTTTAGTTTTTCAAAGCTGCTTTCGAATTTTTTATTTTTCAAGTTCTCTTAATTTTTTTATTTTATATATTTAGTTCAAATATTTTTACTTCTTAGATGCACTTAAAAAATAATATATTTTTAAAGAAAAACTAAAAAAAAATCACCAAATAAAAGAAAAAACACACAAAAATGTCCATATTTTTTTTTAATTTTTTGTGAAGTTTCTTCAAATTTCTTCACAAATATTTGGAAAAGGATATGTACCCCCGAAAAAGAAATATGTAATTTATCCTCCAAGTGATTGAACTTGGTATTATGTGGGCCACCCTTAGAATGAATGTGATCCACACATTTTATTTTTTAGATACTTTTATGGATACTTTTTTATGGGTACCTAACATTGTTGCAAATATTTTACCTTTTACGTGTATCTAAAAATTAAAAAAAAAAAATTGACACAAATTTAAAGAAATTCACTAAAGCCAAAATATAAGAAAAATAAAATTACTAAAACTAGTTTTTGAGTTTGAAAACTAAACAGATGAATTATGTTTTATTATATCAAAATAGTCATAAATCATTTTTTACATTCTTTCTACATATTAAAAAAGAAGTGTCAATAAACAAATCCTAACTTAAAAAGTCTATTCATAAGCAAATCGGAAGTTTTGGGCTCTACAATTCTTAAAGTGTAATGTCAAAGGCTTCATGAAAATTATCTACCTTTAGATTAGTTTGTGATGTTTTATTGTATGTTATGCAATTACATATCCAATGGTGGAGAATCTTTATGAAGTTTTTCATGATATTTCTTTCATGAAACTTAGCATTACTCATTCTTAAAATTCAAAAGTTAAAGAATGAGAGATTAATAAGAATTCACAAATTTTTTTCCAATTAAATCCCAAATTTATTTTTTCAAACTTACAATACTGTGTTCTAAGAAATAGATGTGAGTCCCCCAAATATTTATAATAGAACTCCAATACATGTTGGGGAACATTTGAAGAATGTCGGAATTCAATACGGACAAATGCCTATGTAGAAGTGTCTAAGCTTCATAGAGTATGTATCTTTATAAATTGAGCTATCTGATTCAGAATTATGAGAATTAGTTCAATTGCATCAAGATCGAGGTCAAAAGAGAACTTCAAGACCTGCAATATCAGTATCCACAAGATTGTGAAACATTTACTCATTCTTCTTTCTAGATTATATTTGTTGTTCTTCTTTCTAGGCAATATGTAACGCCCTCAAAATTAACCCATTATATATATTATTGGCATGCATTATTTAAAGAAAACACTTTAATAATTCATTATAATATTCATCAGAGTCTTACTAAACAAAAGCATTACATGTAACATCAAAGTAAATGCCCTACCGGCTTACATCTTTCCAAGCCAACACTTGGACACAAAAGTATGAGTTCTAACTCAAATATAAATAAAGCCCTAGGCTTGAGTGTTTACATGTACTAACAAATAAAAGCAAACAACTGAAAATAGTCTTCAGAATCCAAGTCCTTCCAAGCTAAGTCCTTGGAGGTAGCTTATCACCTGAACCTGAAAATGATGTTCCCATAAAGGG
Source organism: Camellia sinensis (assembly GCF_004153795.1). Taxonomy (NCBI): domain Eukaryota; kingdom Viridiplantae; phylum Streptophyta; class Magnoliopsida; order Ericales; family Theaceae; genus Camellia; species Camellia sinensis. The sequence goes on from NW_021026050.1 coordinate 310,384, forward strand.
TGAGCCACAGCCCAGTAGAAATATACTAAACCAAATATAAGCATTGAATAAAGCAATAGCATTCAACAGATGGTTAACCAAGATAATCAATTACTTCATTTTACAGTCTCATAACACTATTGTCTAAAACTCATTTTACCTTCCAATTTTATCAACATGGCTCAGAACCTGGCTACAAAACCAAACTAATTATTCATATATCATATTCACACTCTTCCAAATGTCAACAAATACAATGAAGACTCAAGCTCAAATCAAAAACACTTCATACTTCCAGAATGATACACTTTTATCCTGTAATCACTAAAACATTCTATATAATACGCATACATAAAAGTGATGCTAATGGAGTCCATCCCTATCTCCTCAAAACCAAATCGGTTTAGAGGTTCCATCCGGCCTATCTTCCCCTAAACCGTGGAGTACTCGCCTATCTCCTCCCACACAAAACAATGTATGTAAACACATAACATATACCACACATAATACACATAATGTCTGTATTAATTCAGCAGTCAAATGAATGACTCAACCAATGTGAATTAGTTTCAGTTCCCTAATCCACATGGCAGTGTCTACACCATCACAGCTTATCCTCCACCGATAGCCCCAAAACAGTTCTTTCTAAACTGAAAAATAAATATATCGAACAGTTCAATGTTGAGTGGATTTAAATATCAACTACACCACTTAATCAATGAATTCTCATTCCATGAATTCACCACCTATATTTCCAATTTCCCTTTATTAATTAATACAAATAACTTATTAATACAACTAGGGTTTTTCCCCAATATTACCCAAGTGATCCAACATGATCAAAAATACCAAAAAACTTTAGAACAAAACATATAGAATAGAGTAGGAAATCCTACCTCGAAGAAAACACCCCAAATGGAGAAGACAGAGATGAAATACCCAAAATACCAAATGTGGCTCCAAATCGCCAAATGTTCAGATTAATGAAAGCCCGTCGCTCCCCTATTTTTTAATCAAGGCAACTAGGGTCCGAAACACACTCTAAATATCAAACCAAGAGAAGAACGGTGAGTACGGGTAGAGAGGTCGGACCTTAGGTTTGGAACAAAAGAAGATGAAAAATACCTGATCAAAACCGCTGCTGCGTATAATTAAACTGGACAGGCTCGCTCGAGGAAGACTTTGGTCGCTCGAGCGAAGAAAATCTCGCTCGAGCCAAGAATGCAATACTTCAGGTCTATACTACACGCAAACTCTCGCTCGAGCGACCAAACCCCGGCTCGAGCGAAGAACCAAAAACAACTCCTCGCTCAAGCGAAGATCCAAAATTCTGGACAGCAACACTTGGTTTCTAAACCCAACCAACCTGAAACAAACCTGCCCAACACATCCTATAACTCCAAATGAGAAAATAAGGGACAACAACAACAATTATACAATGACAGAATCTACGGAACCTAAGTCCGGATACAATAATCAAATGAAAAAGACCGGGGTCTCTATACAATATGAGCCAAATCAGTGATTAAAATGCAATAGGATGGGAAGATAGTCCATTATTGTTAGTGCATGAAATACTGCAGAGGTTATATGGTTTTCCTGCTCTGTCTGTTGAAAACTTGAAGCAAGCATGTAATTTCAAGAAGGCTAGGTTTTACCTTGGATGTCATTAAATTGAATAAAACTTAGATCCAACCTTTCCAGGTTCCCAAGATAAGCTAATTCTGCACAAAGAAACAACAAAGTGATGAGTTTACGACATAGTAATCCCAAGATTAGTAAAAATAATTATGTAATTGTAATTATGATTACCAGTTCTGAACTCCCTGTACAAATAAGAAACAATCATGAATTTTCAGACACAATTGAAGTTACCTTGAGGTGGAAATAATCCCCCAATATTATTTGCATGGAGATTAAGCATCTTAAGGGATCTAAGCGCACTCATAGATGGCAGAATGCTATGATCAAATTCGTTCCATTCAAGATTTAGAGTCTCCAATTTTCTCAAAGCCGACAGCTTTTCAAAACCTGCATGAAATTTTTGAAAAAAAATGAGATGAATCACCTATCCCAAAATCTCTACCCATCCCCACCTCACAAGTAGTGTTCGGGACAGAATCTCACCCCTTCTCTAACACAAGACTTGTGTAGAAAATTTTCATGTTTAATATTTTCAGTATTCTCCATTAATTTTTATTTTTTTTCTTCCGTTAAGCCAACTATAGAAAGTAGTACTTTTAGAAAAGTAAAATATAAACATTCATGGAGTTATATTAGCTGATTTGCATATCTTTATTGTCAGTCCTAGCACTGAATAAATTGAAAGACAAATTGAGGCTTCGGAGCTCTTTAAAAGGAAGGAAGAGGGAGGCATTTATGAGCCACTATCATTTGGTATCATAACCTTGCCTTTTAGAGAGAGAAGCTCTAGGAGGAAGAAAGAGTTTTAGAGTGAGGAAGTAAGTCTTCAAACTTGATTCCAAGAGATCGAAGCGTTAGATTCGTGTATTGAGGTTAGATCTTTGGCTTAATCTTGTTGTTCCTTGTGTTTATCTAGCTGCATTGCATGATCGAACCTGTTCTGCACGTCATGCATTAATTTGAAACTGATTTTAGAAAGAGAAAATAATGTTCATACGTTCTTGAAGAAAAAGTGTTGTTTTGATCCGAAAGCTTGCATAGAGAATCATGTTTTTGTGTTTATTTCCGCAAGAACTTCAAGTACGGGTACCCAGGTCCATGTTTTCAAACTCGTAGCATGAAAATCCCATATTTTTGTAATAACAGGTTGTAAATGAACATTCATATTCTTCATGTTTTCGTACTCATGTTCTTCATGTTCATCAGCAGAGGGAAACCCAGAGTTTCCCGACCTCTTTTCCTTGCATGTGGCCCTCGGGGACATACCTCAGCAAGGAGGTGTGGAACCTCGACCTAGACCTGATTAGTGCCCAGCATGTTTTTCCGAGATCATTGGTATACATATGAAACTTGTTTGAAAGTGCATTCAATAGACTTTGCCATGTGTTTGTAGGACTTGGGCTTGTCTCGACCCCGACGTTTGAAGAGCTATGTGAGTGGTATTTTTAATAAAGCTATGTTATACTTGTTTTGATAAATCTCGTTTTGCTTTGTTTTGATGAAAAGTATTTGATTTAGCATGAATGACTATCCCTATTTGTATATCAAGCACTATCTTGTTTTGATGACATGTCTTGAAAGTCCTTAGTGCCAGGGGACTATAATGCAACTGCACTCTTGTCTTGA
>NW_021026050.1:320865-332275 GCF_004153795.1 Camellia sinensis
GAGTGGGCCAAAGGCCGTTTTGACATGAATGAGTAGGCCGAAGGCCGTTTTGACATGAACGAGTAGGCCGAAGGCCGTTTTGACATGAACGAGTAGGCCGAAGGCCGTTTTGACATGAACGAGTAGGCCGAAGGCCGTTTTGACATGAACGAGTAGGCCGAAGGCCGTTTTGACATGAACGAGTAGGCCGAAGGCCGTTTTGACATGAACGAGTAGGCCGAAGGCCGTTTTGACATGAACGAGTAGGCCGAAGGCCGTTTTGACATGAACGAGTAGGCCGAAGGCCGTTTTGACATGAACGAGTAGGCCGAAGGCCGTTTTGACATGAACGAGTAGGCCGAAGGCCGTTTTGACATGAACGAGTAGGCCGAAGGCCGTTTTGACATGAACGAGTAGGCCGAAGGCCGTTTTGACATGAACGAGTAGGCCGAAGGCCGTTTTGACATGAACGAGTAGGCCGAAGGCCGTTTTGACATGAACGAGTAGGCCGAAGGCCGTTTTGACATGAACGAGTAGGCCGAAGGCCGTTTTGACATGAACGAGTAGGCCGAAGGCCGTTTTGACATGAACGAGTAGGCCGAAGGCCGTTTTGACATGAACGAGTAGGCCGAAGGCCGTTTTGACATGAACGAGTAGGCCGAAGGCCGTTTTGACATGAACGAGTAGGCCGAAGGCCGTTTTGACATGAACGAGTAGGCCGAAGGCCGTTTTGACATGAACGAGTAGGCCGAAGGCCGTTTTGACATGAACGAGTAGGCCGAAGGCCGTTTTGACATGAACGAGTAGGCCGAAGGCCGTTTTGACATGAACGAGTAGGCCGAAGGCCGTTTTGACATGAACGAGTAGGCCGAAGGCCGTTTTGACATGAACGAGTAGGCCGAAGGCCGTTTTGACATGAACGAGTAGGCCGAAGGCCGTTTTGACATGAATGAGTAGGCCGAAGGTCGTTTGGACATGACGAGTAGGCCGAAGGCCGTTTTGACATGAATGAGTAGGCCGAAGGTCGTTTTGACATGAACGAGTAGGCCGAAGGTCGTTTTGACATGAACGAGTAGGCCGAAGGTCGCTTTGACATAAATGAATGGGCCGAAGGCCATTTTGACAAAAATGGATGGGCCGAAGGCCGTTTCCACATAAGTGAATGGGCCGAAGGCCGTTTTGCCATGAATAGGAGTATGAATTGGGCCCAAGGCCATTTGGAACATGTTGTTCTACATTGTTATGTAATTTCTGCATTTGATATTATTCACTGGGCTATCGCTCACGCTCATTCATGTGTTTGTAGGTGAGCCAAGGGAAGTCCAAACCCAGCCCCAGTGAAGTCCACTAGGAAAAATCCGAGTTTTGAGGAAGTCAGCCTTGCGTCTCACTCTTGAGACCTACCCTTGCCTTTTTGCTATGTAATTATGTTTTGTCTTGCCGGCAAGGACTTTATGTATATCTGTAAATAGTCTGTCATAGGTTGACTCGTTTTGGTTGATCCTGTCTGTAATGAATTTTGTGAAACTGTACTTTTGATGTGGGTTATTAACGTATCTGAGTATGGTTTGTTTGATGTGCTTATAAGCACGACTCAATGGACAAAGTTTTTATTTATTGCTTCCGTTTGGCCCCTTTACTCTGATGTGTTAAGTCTGTTTTGGTCTGAGGCCGTAAGTAATCTCAGGATTACTGGCCGGTTGTGTCCTTAACCCATAGGGGCGGGTTCGGGCCATGACAGAGTGGTATCAAAGCACAAGTTAATAACTCACACACTTGTCCAAATGAGCAATAAGCGTCTAGAAAAGGTCTAGGATGCATTCATGTGATAAGTCTGAATTTGAAAGCATCAAAAATATGCTTAAATGTTTTGATATGAACAACTATGTGTTATAAGTTTGTGACTTGCTTGCTTTGCAAATTATTTGAATATGTATGCTCTTTAATATATGCATATATGTGAATCTTTTGTACAAAGTATAATGTAAGTTTAATCAGATATTGAGAACAAGAGGTGATGAGATAAAAGAGTCCTCTACTGCCAGAATAGATAGAATGGAAAGGTTGATTCAGGAAATGGCAGAAGCTTTGAGACAGCAACAGGAGTGGCAACAACAGTGGCAGCAACCACACCCGTAAATGAATGATTTCCTAAATTCTCCTTGAACATAATTGTGGTATCCTTAGCGGAGGCCCTCGCCCAGGGGACATAATACTGTGGCTTATGGTCATGAAGCCCTAGCCCGGGGGAAATAATACCGTGGCACAGGCCCTCGCCCGGGGGAAATAATACCGTGGCCTATGTATGAGATATGTTGATATGCTTGACCAACATGATATGTCACGCTAAAAGAAGTACCACACATGATTCGAATATGAGATATAAATTGTTACACTACTGTGTACAACAAGTTTGTTTTGTTATAATGCACGTACATGAAAAGTTGTTTATGTGCATTTAATTTTGCCTAGGGGTGTCTATTTGAAATATGAACATGATTTGAGTATATGATTACTTAGTAAATGTTTAGCATGCTATATTTGATAAATATGCAATTATCTGTTACGTAAGTGATTAATTGCGTGCGATATGTGAAAGGAGAATATAACAATGTGTCTATGTGCGAATGTACTCATGTGATTTTGTGTTTAATTTCGTATTGGGCATCCCAGTATTTGGTGAAGTTTGATAAGAATTTGTGTAGAGTATGGGCAAATTAAGGGCATACGGGTTGGAAGGTTCTTCCACAGCCCGACTTGATAGTCCGGAAAGAGTAGTACAGGAATTGGCAGAGATCTTGAGACAGCAGTGTCAGTTGCCACTACGGCAAGAACCACTGCCACGACCAGTGTGAGAAACACCGAGGAGTTGTTGTCGGACTTCTGGGGCTCGTTATAGATATGGTAAAATGGACCATACGGCAAGGAACTGTCCCCGGATTAAACGAAATGTGAATGAATCCTCTACCTTGGCTAAATCCGTACCAGTGGTAGGAATCGCTACTCAGGATGGAGTAATCACACTCATCCCAGAAAGCACTCAGAATGTTGTAACCATTATCCCAGGTATCTATACTGTTTACAAATGAATGCTTATGTGTTGATTGATTCTGAATTAGTACGTTTGTACATTTTCGCTTGGGATATTATTTGATTCGGATCGGCATATATTTCATATCTGCTGCATGTGTATCTAGATTGGTTAGACCCACATGATCGAGACTGTATTCATTAGAGGTATATGCACCGTTTGGGAAATTTGTGAAATACGTTTTGGGATATTGATTGACTCTGCACATGCACATGTATATCTAAACCTATGCTCAGGTTGATTTGCTATGTTACTGTCTTCAATGACTAAACCACTGTAATTGTGACTTTGTGATTGTGTAATTGAGTTGAGCACCCCAAATAATAAACTCTGCAAGTTACGAGACTATGCATTTTGATTGGTAGAAAATTGACTGGATTAGGTGACTATACTGGGCTCGACTCATAAACCTACATTTTGTAACTAATTTGGAACTTTTGCGTGACAGACCCTATCTTATGTACAACCGAGGAACTCTGTTTAATGCGCTACTGTGCACCATGTTCTCATATATAAGACTTATTTGGGAATTGCTGTATTGATTATGGTACATACCTCCTGATCAGAATGACTGCACGTTTATGCAACTACCCCCGAATTTATGTAGTCGATGCCATATTGTACATGACTTGAAATGCTTTGGTATGAACAGTTGTGATGAATAATTCTGATATGACTTTGAGAACTGATGAACTTAGGGCAGTTGTGAAACTATCAGCCCTGTGCCTAAACAAACGAAGTGAGCTCTACAGAATCAAATGTACCCTATTTGAGAAAACTTCTATTTGACTTGATCCAATAAAACCTTTGTCTGAATTGACCCGATAGAACCCTCATTGGATATAATTTGACGGGACCTTTGTTTGATTTAATCTGACATGACCTTTGCTTGGATTGATTGATAAGAACCTCTATCTAAGTCGATTTTGTAAAAGGGGGTTAAGAATTGTCTATAAATAAATGACCAGATTATTATTGGCAGGAAAACTGATGGACCCAAAACTTGAATCCGTTTGGAGTGCTTGACTTATTTGAAAGACCTTTTGTGGGCTATCAATAGATTGATCTACCTATGAACACCATTGAGAACCAACCTTCAACTATTAAGGACATATGTGTTATAGATGAACTGAATTGTACAAATCCCGTGACTGGGTGTCTTAAGGAACAATGCTTGTGTATTGTCCCATCCTAGTTGGTTTGATGCTATAGGGACTGATGACGGTAGATTGATTTGATTTCGAGCAGTACTGAACATTTGTCTTTGACTGATCAGAACATGTTTTGTAAGGGAGAGTGATTGCTTCAGTGTTACCAGATTTTAGGAAAATCAGGTTATAGTGAATGGTGTTGTGTTGCTTTGATGACATTCTTAGAGTGTCCTTTCGTGCTAGGGGACGTTAAGCCTATGTAGCACCTTTGATTGAGATACCTTTTGCCACCGACGGTTTCGTACGGGTGGGTTTGAATAATCAATCTGGAATCGGCCACCGACGGTCGCGAACGGGTGTGCTTCGATTCCGAGACGATTATTCCTTTGTTTTGTTCGGAATGTCATCCCTTGGTATTATGTAGATGTTATTAACATCCAAAAAGCTTTGAAAAACCCTGATTATCCGGACATGTGCAAATTCAGTACGTCTTGTGAATAACTGCTTAGTGCCATTATATTCTGTGATTGGGGCTCTGAGGATGTGTAAATTGGGTCTAACATGTGACTAACTATTTTGATATTATCTTTGACATCATGGGGATTAATATATGAATTACCTTCTGCTTTGGCGACTATGAAATAGTGTGGAAAGACTCGATAGAGCAGGAAATTGAATATCGAACTGAGTTGTAGACCGTAACCTGTTGAATAAATTGAGAACACGTGTATTGTGTTAGAAATTGACTGCTTCGATATTATTGTACTTTACAATCAATATTATGGGGATAGGCAGACTGTGTGCATTGTATGATGTATGGGTAATTACTTCGATACTACCTTTGTTGATTCGAGAAATAGTATCTGGATCCACCTTATATTCCTGAAGACTTTTAATTGACCTTGGATAATTGTGATGAGTCACTGGACTAAATACCGAATCAGATTGACTTAATTTGTTCTTCAGTTGATGGATATGAGATCGAGAAAGAGAAGTAAACCGTTTGGCAAGAGTATGCCAAACATCATAACTAGTTTGACAGTGAATTACAGATGTGAAAAGTGAAGGTGATAGAGTTGCTGTTATGCAACTCAAGAGATGTGCATCAATTGTAGTCCATAGAGTATGCTTGGGATTCAGAATTTCAAGATGATTTGAATCTAAGATAACTGGTGCAGGACATACTTCAGATCCGTCCACATAGCCAAGAAGCTTGGTTGCTCTTAAGATGTTGTAAAATTGATTCTTCCAAACTATGTAATTGGATGAATCAAGCTTGATAGTAATGAATGCATTAAGATTTGAGATCAACAATTTGAGGTTTGAAGGAATTGCTGAAGAAGACTCTGGTATACTTTCTGGGACACCTATGGGAATAGAAGAAGCCATTGAAGAGTAGTGCTCGTAGGAGCCTATAGCTCTGATACCATAAAGAGAAATGAAGTTCCTGATATTATTCAATTTCACACACAAAATACAGAGATGGTCTATGTATATATAACAAGAGATCATAACTACCTAACCAACAATTAACTACTTGTGGTTAAGGCCTAACAAACTAACTACCTTCCTAACAAACTAACTACATCAAGAATATTCTAGAAGGCAATATTCTAGAAGGCACATGCACTGATATAAGCTGAAGTATTCTGTGCTGAAACCGTAGCTTGAGTAGCTTGAGTGGCTGCTTGAGTGACTTGGTTATCAAGCTTATCAGCCCCCCTCAAGCTCAGGGGACTGGGAAGGACATTGAGCTGGTGCTGAAGATATTGAAAACGAGTAACAGAGAGTGGTTTAGTAAAGACATCAGCAACTTGATCAGAAGTGGGAATATGACAGATATGAAGCTTCTTGGAGGCAATGCGTTTGCGAACAAAGTGATAATCGACCTCAATGTGTTTAGTACGAGCGTGAAACACTGGATTGTGACTCATAGCTATGGCAGATAAGTTGTCACACCATAGGGTAGGCACAGGAACAGAAATATGAAGGTCAGCAAGCAACATCCCAATCCAACTAAGTTCAGCGGAAGTTTGTGCTAAAGCCCTATATTCAGCTTCAGAAGAAGATCTAGCCACAGTTGGTTGTTTCTTGGAAGACCAAGAGATAAGATTAGGACCAAGATAGACACAGAAACCAGTGGTGGACCTTCAATCAAGAACATTACCTGCCCAATCGGAGTCTGAATAAGCATTGAGAAGAAGAGGGCCAGCAGTGAAATGAAGCCCATAAGAGATGGTGCCTTTAAGATATCTGAGTAATCTTTTGACTGAGAGAAAATGACTAGTCATAGGAGAGTGCATGAATTGACAAAGATGATTAACCACAAAAGCTAGATCAGGTCTGGTAAGGGTAAGATATTGAAAAGCTCCGACCAAACTTCTGTACAAAGCTGGCTAAGAAAAGAGAGTATCACTTGTTGCAGTAAGAGAACTAGAAGTGGACTTATAGACACAGAAGCCAGTGGTGGACCTTCGATCAAGAACATTACCTGCCCAATCGGAGTCTGAATAAGCATTGAGAAGAAGAGGGCCAGCAGTGAAATGAAGCCCATAAGAGATTTGGCCAACAATTCTGAGGCATATTTTTGCTGAGAAAGAACATATCCAGAAGCAGTTTTAGTGACAGAAATACCCAAGAAATAATTGACAAAGCCAAGCTCCTTCATGGAAAAGGTTGTATGCATATGTGTAATGAGGGAGTTAATATAGAGAGGATCACTTCCTGTGAGAAGAATGTCATCTACATAGATGAGAAGAATGGTAACAGCAGTAGCAGTTTTCTTAATAAAAAGAGAAGAATCACAATGACTTTGAACAAATTTATGAGTGAGAAGAAAGTTGGAGAAGGTGGAGAACCAAGCTCGAGGAGCTTGCTTTAAACCATAGAGAGCTTTGTGTAACTTGCAAACAAGCTGAGATTTATTAGGCTGAACAAAACCTTGAGGTTGGACCATATATACTTCTTCGTCAAGAACACCATGGAGAAATGCATTAGATATGTCAAGCTGCTTGATGGACCACTCAAAATGTAGGGCAAGACATAACAAAATTCTAATAGTTGGTTGCTTAGCCACAGGGCTAAAAGTCTCATGATAGTCCACCCCTTCAGTTTGAAGAAAACCTTTGGCAACTAACCTTGCCTTATATCGGGCTATAGAACCATCTGAATTTTTCTTGATTCTATAAACCCATTTGCAGCCAATTGCTTGTTTTCCAGGTGGGAGATCAACTAAAGACCAAGTGCCTTGTGTTTGTAAAGCTTGAAATTCTTCAAGCATAGCAGTTTGCCAAACAGAGGAACAGGCTGCCTGTTGATAAGTTTGTGGTTCAGACTGAAGAGAGGAAGAAGAAGGACAAGCAATGAAAGAAGAGTGAGGAAAAGTTGATTTGGATCTGGTAATCATGGGATGAGTATTGGAATTGAGACAAGGGAGATCAATAGAAATATTGGAAATAGGAATCTGATCAGATGGAACTGTGGATAGAAGAGGAATAGAAGAGGAAGAGACTGTTTGAGCTTCTGAGTGAGGTTCAGTAGCAGACAAAGAAACTGCCTGAGTTGAGGGCAGGTCAGTAGGAGGAAAGAAAATAGGTGGCTGAGCTACGGACTGAGGGATAGCAGCTGGAAAAGAATGTGGAGCTTGCTGTGACTGAGCTGGTGAAGAAGAAGGAATGGCAGCCGTAGTCTGAGGTGCTGCAGTTGGTGAAGCTGAAAAGGGATGTGTATGCTGAGGTGCTGCAGTAGAAACAGATGAAGGAAAAGAAGAACTGGACTTATCTGAGGGAGACCAAAAGAAATTCAGCAAATGTGATATGGAAGAGGATGCAGAAACAGAAGGATGAGAAGACTGAAATGGAAAACATAATTCATCAAAGATCACATGTCTAGAGATATAGACCCTTCCTGTGGTAGGATCAAGGCACCGATAACCTTTAATAGAAGGTTGATAACCAAGAAAGACACAAGGAATAGATTTGGTTTGAAGTTTATGAGATGTGTAAGGTTGAAGCCATGGATAGCATCTACATCCAAAGGTTCTCAAGAAAGTGTAATCAGGTTTTTGTTTGAACAAGACTTCATATGGAGTGAGATTTTGAAGCTTGAGTGTTGGATGTCTGTTAACAAGAAAGACAGCAGTGGCAAGTGCATCAAACCAGTAAGCCAAAGGAAGAGAGGATTGATGCATAAGTGTCACAGTAGTCTCTATGAGATGCCTGTGTTTTCTTTCAGCAACACCATTTTGAGATGGTGTATGAGGACAAGTAAGTTGATGCTCAATTCCTTTTTGTTTGAGAAACAATTGAAATGGTTTACTCAAATATTCGCCCCCATTGTCACTCCTTAATACTTGAAGATGAGTATGAAACTGATTCTCAACAAAACTTTTGAATTCAAGAAATTTGTCAAACACCTCACTTTTGTAATGAAGAGGAAAAACCCAAGTGAATTTGCTAAAATCATCAATGAACAACACATAGTATTTAAAACGAGAATTAGAAACAGAAAATGGACCCCACACATCTGTGTGAATAAGGGCCAAAGGTTTATTAACAGTGGAATTAGACAAAGAAAAAGGCAACCGATGACTTTTACTAACACAACAATGTTCACACAGACTGGTGGTCTTGTTAGACAAATTTGAAGACTTAGAACCTAAGTGATGATGAGCCATAATGTGATGAAACTTCTTGGAAGATGGATGACCAAGTCTTGAATGCCAATCAACTGAAGTAGTAGAACATGAAAGACAGACTGATGAAGGAACAACGGAACCAGCAGAGGATGAAGAAATGAGTGGATAAAGGCCATTGGTGTAGCAACCTTTATACAAAATATTCTGAGTACTCTTGTCCTGAACAAGAAAGAAATCTTTATCAAAAGTAATAGTACAATGATTATCCTTGATTAACTGATGTACTGAGAGTAAATTGGAAGAAAGAGTAGGCACATGCAACAGGTTGGTAAGATGAAAAGGAAAAGAAGAAGTAGGAAGGAGTCCTTTACCAGTATGAACAATGGGAAGAGTAGAACCATCACCAATAGCCACTTGATCTTGACCTTGATATGGTTGGTAAAGAGAGAGGTTACGTAAATCATTTGTCATGTGGTTAGTAGCTCCAGAGTCAAGAAACCAGTTGGTTTCAGAGGAAGAAGGGGAAGAGATGGAGGATGTATGAGCAGAGGCTACATATGCTTGACTTTGACCTGGAGATGATTTGAAGGATGAAGAGGAAGCTTGAGAACTCTGAAAAGCAGCATCCAATCTATGCCAACAATCTAGAGCAGTGTGGTTTGCCTTTCCACAAATTTGACAAATTAATGATGTGCTGTTTACAGAACTAGAGCTAGGTCCTGGAGTGTGTGCAGAATTATATCTGCTTTTCTGAAACTGATGTGCTCCTTCTCTCTGATAGTAACTAGACATCTGACCATGAAACCTACCTCTATCCCTTCCTCTGACAGAACCTCTGCCCCTGTAATAGCCTTTCTGACTTCCTTTATTAGCATACTGTCCTCGAGGAGCAATATAGGCAGCAGATCCTGGTATTTCTGAAATTTGTTGATGCTTAAGAGAAGACTCTATGTGAATTGATTCAAAACACAGAAGAGAGCAGAGTTGATCCACAGTAATAGGATCTGATCTGGCTCTTATTGTAGTTTTGAAAGCATTATATTCTTCAGGTAGTCCATTCAGAATTAAAAGGACTAAATCCTCATCATCAACTGATGATGAAGGCAAAGCAAGCTGATCTGCAAGAACTTTGAATTGGTGCAGATAGTCTTCCATAGTTGATCCTTTCTTCACAATATGACTTAATTTGTTCTTCAGTTGATGGATATGAGATCGAGAAAGAGAAGTAAACCGTTTGGCAAGAGTATGCCAAACATCATAACTAGTTTGACAGGGAATTACAGATGTGAAAAGTGAAGGTGATAGAGTTGCTGTTGTGCAACTCAAGAGATGTGCATCAATTGTAGTCCATAGAGTATGCTTGGGATTCAGAATTTCAAGATGATTTGAATCTAAGATAACTGGTGCAGGACATACTTCAGATCCGTCCACATAGCCAAGAAGCTTGGTTGCTCTTAAGATGTTGTAAAATTGATTCTTCCAAACTATGTAATTGGATGAATCAAGCTTGATAGTAACGAATGCATTAAGATTTGAGATCAACAATTTGAGGTTTGAAGGAATGGCAGAAGAAGACTCTGGTATACTTTCTGGGACACCTATGGTGATGAAAGAAGCCATTGAAGAGCAGTGCTCGTAGGAGCCTATGGCTCTGATACCATAAAGAGAAATGGAGTTCTTGATATTATTCACTTACACACAAAAATACAGAGATGGTCTATGTATATATAACAAGAGATAATGACCACAACTACCTAACCAACAATTAACTACTTGTGGTTAAGGCCTAACAAACTAACTACCTTCCTAACAAACTAACTACCTCAAGAATACTCTAGAATGCACTGATAAGCTGAAGCCTTCTGTGCTGAAACCGTAGCTTGTTTGGCTGCTTGAGTGGCTTGAGTGGCTGGGTTATCAGGTTGCTTATCAGTATCTAGTTCTGGAACTAATTTTATTTTTAATTAATTCCAGAAAATTTGAGAGGAAAATGGCTAATTGCACTGGTGAATTTTATTTTTATGTTTTATTTATATCGGTAAACCATGGCAGTTTTAATGGCAAATTCAGTTTTGATGCTCGACTATTATTATTATTATTACTCTATCCGTTTTAAAATATTAGTCTCATATTTTATTTTTTATTGTCTCAAAATATTAATTTCTTTTCAAAAATTAAGGAATAAAATAATATGAATTTACTATTTTACCCTTCTTTCAAATTCGTTAATAACACAAAAAGTATAATTATGACAATTGATATTTCCAAAAAAATGTACTATCAAAGGGTAATTTTGAAAAATTAATATTTTTAAAATGTAATAATTGTACAATAAAAAAAATTAAAATTTTTAAAAGAGACTATTATTTAGGGATGGAGGGAGTATTATTATTTTGACTTGGGTCTGGTTTCCCTCCAGTCCCTTATTGATAGTTACGTAGTCAAATCAGTTTTGTATAAAAAAAAACATTGACGGTGAAAAAATAAACGGTTGACAGAAATCTAATCCGATGAAATAACTATCGATATCCGATCAACGTGATTTTTTACAAG
>NW_021026050.1:348605-373871 GCF_004153795.1 Camellia sinensis
GAGAGAGAGAGAGAGAGAGTTGTTTAGTAAACAGATCAACTATATATAATGCAAAATTTTCCAGGCAATCTTCACATACATACCTTAAACAGAATTCCCCTGTCAGCCTTATATGCAGGAGGCGTCCATTTCTTTCTTCGCTCCTCCATCTCTTTATCTGTTAACTGAACATCCATTCTTCTCTCCCGAATATCTATGGTGATGACATCTCCATTTTCAATGAGACCGATTGGTCCACCTTCCTGAAAATATTTCACAATTCACTATTCTTAAGAACTCAAAAAATAAGAGAGAAAAATCTAAACACAGAAGCACAAACAATAAAAATCTTACGATCTAAAAAAGATGCGAAACTAGGTACTTAAAAGCTAACATACCTGTGCTTCAGGGCAGATGTGGCCAACAACATAACCATGTGAACCTCCTGAAAACCTCCCATCAGTCAACAATGCACAATCCTGTAAAATTCACGGGTGATATGTGAAATACTTGTTACTTCAAAATAAAACAAAACAAGTATTTTTTAACTTATGCCAATGAAACAACATGGCTTTCAAACATAGCCTAAAGGATTCCAAACGTTTGAATCTTGAGAATCCGGAATAATATTCTCATTCCCCTTCAAGATTACTGCCATTCAAACACAGCCTAAAGGATTTCTCTAGCAGGTAATCAACTGCCTTGATTCCCCATCCTTACCCACCACCAAAAGGCATGGATGGATCAACCTTTCATATCATTGCAACTACAGATGCATAAATTAATAATCATAAAGTAGAAGGATTGTAATTGCAGAGTATCAAACCTTCCCAAGACCTGCTCCCATTATCGCACTTGTTGGTGTCAGCATTTCAGGCATGCCAGGCCCCCCCTTAGGCCCTTCTCCTCTAATAACAACTACCTTTCCCTGGAAGTGATAATTGTAAGCAAGAAGTCAAATATTGAGACATCATATTTGGGACTGAAATGAAACAATGGTTTGTTTTAAAATAAAGCTCCAATAAAATACTTTATGAATGAACAGGATAGCACAATCAAGTGGACAAACTGAGTTATTTGAATCATAAAAGAAAAGAAGAAAAAAAATTAGATAACAATAAATGAGCTGAATACCAAGCTCAAGAAACATTGTCATATTTGAATATTAATGACTAAATTTGGGTACTGATGTCTCTGTCATACTCGTATAACTTGCAAGCCAAATTCGTGCTCACAAACTTGAGTATGCTAGAGTAAGTAGACAACTCAAGCCTTTAAAAACAACATTGATGGCAAGAGAAGAAAAAAAAAATGAGCAGCTGGCGAAGAGCTCCGAGACTTGTTTGGCCGTTCTGGATAATATATCATTTGCACATGAGCAAAAACAGAAAAGCTTTTAGAGATGTAGCCTGGAAAGTGGCTCCTAATGTTGTTTTAAAAAATGTTCCATAGAGAGCTATGTTTAATCATATAACTCACGGGAAATCCTTAACTGAAAATTCAAACTAACATCGTCACACATGAAGTACATGCATAAAAACCAGCATTAGCACTGCGAATGATGAACTTTGAAGATCACACCGTCTGTTAGAAGTTTGGTAGGTGATTGTGTACCTAAGCGTTTTTTAGAAAGACAGATTGCTAGGAGATGTAACTACTAATAAATAACTTTTTATGGTATGTGTTGAGCTAGTACTGCTTTATTTCTTCCCCAAAGGTAAAGCGATTAAACATTCAGAGATAATTGCAGACCAATGTAGGGCCTAGCTTAATTGTGTATGCGTAGGACTTAGAAGAATGAAGACTGACTATAGAGTACGTCATACAAGGCAAATGAAAAGCATTTTGGATATGCCTGGTGCCAAGCTCCTGATAGTAACTGACTGCCCAATACGAATTAGTTGTTGGTTCTTTGTATATACAGGATTGCTTTAGAGCATCGTGCTTAAGAAACAATAAAATGAAACTCAGGACTAATGAAAAAGGAGAAAAAAAAAAAAAAAAACAGCATTAACAGTGATAATACATAAGATTTAAGCCAAATTTCATATAATTAAAAAAGACAAAGTTAAATTAAATCACATCACCTTTTTAACACATCACTTCAAACCCAACCTAAACTCAATTCATATTTTATAAAAAAATCAAAAAATATACTTATTTAGTCTTTCTAAACTAGGCCTTACTATCACATCACTAATAATAATTCTAATGAGAGGTCCAAGCAATTTTGTTTCTAGTACATTCTAAAATCATTTTTTTAAAGTAATTTTAATACTAATAATAATAATATTTGCAATAAGATCACACACCATCCACCGCTTTCCCAAAAGGTCTTCTCAAACACCACAAACGACAAAACCTCCTGTTTCCTCAATCCCAATTTACTCTAATTCTATTTTATCATCATCATCATCATCATCATCAATGGACACTACGATCGGACCAGTCGAACCCTCCACCATCCCTTCCACCGCTGTCATCGGAACCCTACCTCACAATAGCTTCGTCTCAACTCTCCAGACCTCCCTCCCCCTCTGCAACGCCGCCGACTCCACCCTCGGCCGCCACCTCGCTCGCCGCCTCGTCCAAATCGGCGTCTCCGACGTCTTCTCCGTTCCTGGCGACTTCAACCTCACTCTCCTCGACCACCTCCTCGCCGAGCCCGGCCTCAACCTCATCGGCTGCTGCAACGAGCTCAACGCCGGCTACGCCGCCGACGGCTTCGCTCGGTCCCGCGGCGTCGGAGCCTGCGTCGTCACTTTCACCGTCGGAGGCCTCAGCGTCATCAACGCCATCGCCGGAGCTTACAGTGAGAATCTCCCTGTTATCTGTATCGTCGGCGGTCCTAATTCGAATGATTATGGAACTAACAGAATTCTTCATCACACCATCGGACTACCTGATTTCAGTCAAGAGCTTCGCTGCTTTCAAACCGTTACTTGCTACCAGGTCTGTAGAGTTTAGTTTTTCAAAACTGTTTTTGAATTTTTGTGTGTTTTTTAAATCTACGTAAAATATCTTTTTTTTTTTTTGAAAAAAAAAAAACGAAAATGTGCTGATTTGTTTTTAGTATTTTTTTTTATTATAAATTTTTTCGAAAATATTTTATTTTTGAGTTTCAAAATCAAGGCAAGTTTTGATTGATCGAACACCAATTGAGTGAGATCTGTTCATATAAATGTGTGTGTGGATGTGTGTATGATGTGAGTTGAAGTGAATGTTTTTGAGTGAATTGTGGATTGTGATGCAATTAGGCAGTTGTGAATAACTTGGAGGATGCACATGAACTGATCGATAACGCAATATCAACCGCATTGAAAGAAAGCAAACCTGTCTATATCAGTGTTAGCTGTAACTTGCCGGCAATTCCACATCCTACTTTTAGCTGCGAGCCAGTTCCATTTTCAATCTCTCCCAGGTAAAACTTCGATAATTTGATCTTGTCGAATATATATATATATATATAAATACTAGTGATGTGTGTGTGAAGATCTTTAGCATATGAATGAAGACGATGTGTAGAAACCTTGCACGAGATTTAATTATTTGAATCAGTTTGATTTTGTTACATGCAGTTTTCAAACTCATCAATTGTTATGACTATTTTTAGAAAATCAAAAAAGCGTGACCAAGAAAGGGTTTACACCTACTGACTGGTGCAAGTGAGAAATTTTTGACCAGTTTAACGAATGATGGTTGAATTTGAAAACCATTTAATAATTATTGGACATGGAGTTTTAGCAGTTACTAATTTTATTGGTATTTTCGGAATAGAAAAAAGCGTGATAAAGTTATGAGTTGTGTGCTTTAATATAGATAGATATGTGTGTGTATTGCAGTGGTGAGTGGTGAGTTTTAGCAGTTACTAATTTTATTGGTATTTTCGGAATAGAAAAAAGCGTGATAAAGTTATGAGTTGTGTGCTTTAATATAGATAGATATGTGTGTGTATTGCAGTGGTGAGTGTGTACACGTATGAATGATATATTTTGGTTCAATTTATATTGATTTTGATTTTAATGGTGTACAGATTGAGTAATCAGATGGGTTTGGAGGCTGCAGTGGAAGCAGCAACAGAGTTCTTGAACAAGGCAGTGAAGCCAGTGTTGGTGGCTGGGCCGAAACTGCGAGTGGCAAAGGCTTCTGATGCATTTGTTGAATTGGCCGATGCCTGTGGCTATCCAGTCGCCATGATGCCATCAGCAAAAGGACTTGTGCCGGAGAACCATCCCCATTTCATTGGGACTTACTGGGGTGCTGTGAGCACCGCCTTCTGTGCAGAAATCGTCGAATCTGCCGATGCTTACTTGTTTGCAGGACCCATTTTCAATGACTACAGCTCTGTTGGGTACTCTCTGCTTCTGAAGAGAGAGAAGGCGATCATCGTGCAGTCTGAACGTGTAGTGATTGGAAATGGGCCTGCGTTTGGGTGTGTTACAATGAAGGATTTCTTGAGAGCTCTGTCAAAGCGGCTTAAGCGCAACGCAACTGCCTATGATAATTACCATAGGATCTATGTTCCGGAGGGACATCCTCTCAAGTGTGAGCCTAACGAGCCCTTAAAGGTCAATGTTCTGTTCCACCACATTCAGAAGATGCTGTCAAGTGACAGTGCTGTGATTGCTGAGACTGGGGACTCTTGGTTTAATTGCCAGAAACTGAAATTGCCCAAGGGATGTGGGTAAGTGGCTGAGAGAATGTTGCGTTTGTTTTTATTATTTATTTTTTATTACACTTTATGATTCAACAACATTGTGAAATTGGGGTTTGCAGGTACGAGTTCCAGATGCAATATGGATCAATTGGCTGGGCTGTAGGTGCAACTCTTGGATATGCACAGGCTGCACGAAATAAGCGAGTGATTGCTTGCATTGGTGATGGTAGCTTTCAGGTATTTATGCATACATATCCGTCTTTGTTGTATTCCATATGGTTTTGATTCATGTAAATTTTCCTAATGATACTTCATATGAATTCTGGCAATCACTTCTCTGCTGTTCCTATTTATCTCAAAAAATACGACATAGATCTCTATTTCCGGAAAGAAAGGGAATGCTTCTTCATATTCAAATTAAATCTGTATGAGTTACTCCCAATGTTCTGGAAGATTGTTGACTTCCTCTGCAATATTTCCCACTGTATGTTAAAGGGTTGTGCTGTATTGCTGTCTATGCTTGTATATCTTCAGCTTATATCACCTTGCATGCACAATATGAAAGACTCGAAACTTTAAAGATTGCAATAATGGGATTCACTACTGATTATCTCCTGAATTTGTCCTTGTTAACACTCATTTTGGTGAATGCTTCACAGGTGACTGCACAAGATGTGTCAACAATGTTGAGATGTGAACAGAGGACCATCATCTTCCTTATAAACAATGGGGGATACACCATAGAAGTTGAGATCCATGATGGTCCTTACAATGTGATCAAGAACTGGAACTACACTGGTGTGGTTGATGCAATCCACAACGGTGAAGGCAAGTGCTGGACAGCTAAGGTGAGTTGGGAAGTTCAATGCACATTCGCTTTGATGCATCAACTCTGAAATGGGACGATTAGAGATCACAAAACCATTTTTTTTTGTCTTTATTGTTGCAGGTGCGCTATGAGGAAGAGCTCATCGAAGCAATTGATACAGCAATGGGTGCTAAGAGTGATTGCTTGTGCTTCATAGAAGTGATTGTTCATAAGGATGACACGAGCAAAGAGCTGCTTGAATGGGGCTCCAGAGTGTCTGCTGCAAATAGCCGACCCCCGAACCCTCAGTAAATACTTATCACTGCTGCTATAAGTGGATAGAACAGCATTTATGCTTCCTCGGGTATATAAAGTTCTAGGTTTGGCTTGAGCCACCTGTTCGCATATTCTGCATAGTTCTGCTGAATTTTGTGTGTATATTCCCTTTGATTTTTAATATCTACTGATCTTTTTGCCTCATTTTCTATCTTCTTTTACATATTAAAACTTTCTTTTTAGTTTGACTGGTAGATGTTTGGAATAATTGGATGGATAAATGCTGAGAGAGAGAGAGAGGGGGGGTTGTGGGTTGCATGGTAGATATGAAAAGAGAGATCAACGGCGTGAAAAAGAGAGGCATGAAAATGAAATGAAGTAAATGGATTTGGCTATCTTCCTCAATGGAAAATGATGCATAAATAATGTCACTCAAACTACTTTTTGAAGTTGGATAATACTGAAGTGTTGTTTTTAGACAGAATGGTGTATTTATTTATTTTTTTTGAACTGGATTGGTGTGTTTATTTGTCGTCGTTTTATTCTAACCTTCTCTCTCATAATTTTTAAAGTTAAACTTTGGTGTCATTCCATATAAATTTTTATATAAAATTTTGTTTGCTGATTATTTTTATTCAAATTGTATTTGAATTATAGATTTAAATAAAAAAATTTAAAAAAAAATGAAAAAAATGTGTAAAGATTTCTTTTTCTTCCTCTTTCCGATCTCTCCCATCTAAATTTCTAATCTAAAACACATCCAAACATAGCTTCCAATTCACGTTTGTAAACCCCATGGGGTCAACACTCACCAAAATGAGTACCGCCATAAAAAATAAAAAAGGACTAAATTTAGAGATTCTTTAGTATTATGACTATTATGGTGTTGATTATGACATAAAATCATATAACTTCATAACTAAATGTATGGTACATCTAAATGTACCATAGCATCACCCTGCAAGTTATACCAAATAGCAACTTTCCAAACTCAAAGCAAGGAAAATAAATTTTTTTTTTTTGGGGGGGACTAAACACTAGATATTTATAAATAGCAAAAAAAGTCTATACAAAATTAGCTGCATTAGAGACGGGCATAGCTTAGTTCAAAAAAAAAAAAAGAAAAAGAAAAAAGAAAAAAAGAGAAGGGCATAGCTTTCCAGCATTTTTGTAAAATGACGCATAAATAATGTCTCAATCTACTTTTTACTGTAAATAGAGGGTTGGTTTTGAATTTTGATACAAATGATTTCATTTTAAATTAAACAACCGACCATTCTCAGTCATAAAGAAAATACTTCGCACTTTAGTGTATGAACTTTTATATAAAATTTTTATTTGTCTACTGTTCACTACAAGAAAACACATTTTTAGCGATTAAATTTTTAGTCATCAAAAGTCTTTTTTTAGTGACCAAATGTCAAATTTTCACTTTTCCCGACTAAATATTTTAGTCGCCGGTTTTGTCGCGAATATATGGTCGCGAATACCTTTGGCGACTAAAAAATTGTTAGTCGGCAATATACAGGTCTTCAGCGACCAAAGAATTTATCGCTAATAGTCAATTTCATTTTTGGAAATTATACATTTAGCAACTAAACTTTTAGTCGCCAATAGTGAATTTTTTTTTTATTTATACATTGGCCGAGTAAACTTTTCGTCGCCAATAGCCAATCTTTTGGCGACCACAGACTTTAGTCGCCAAAAGCATTTTTCAGAAAAAAAAAAAAAAATTGCCACTACTATTCCCAAGTTTCGAACCACAAACCTCCTAACATTCTCAACCTTTACCAACACTCTCTCCCTACTACGCCACTACAACATCACATGAATATTAATGCAACATATATTATTTATATACTATATTGACCGGTATTAATAGGTAGATTGTCTTCAATCAAAAAACAATTAAAAATGAATATATATATATATATATACTAGTAATTGTCACACGCGATTTGTATATAATTCAAATAAGTAAAAAATAAAATAAAATATTTATTATATGTTGGGTGTCACTCAAGGGATAAGAGTCTTCTTCGTTAGACCGAAGGTGTAAGATTTAAGTCTCACTCCTTCCATCACACCACTAAAGTGTTCACTTTATAATAGAATAGATAGATAGATAGATATATTAGTTTTAAAATCCAATTTTATATACATTTTTAATCAGCTAGATGGAATTATATAAGGAATTTAAAAATGTTATAACACTTCTTAATGAAAATAATACTAAAATGTATTACTAAATCCTTTATCAAACGGATTATCTATATCACATTGTGTTGTGCAATTTCTATATTAACTTTCCTCGTTTAATATTCGTATTATTAAATTGTGTCATATTTGTATTCGTATAAAAAAATGGGGTTTGTTGATTTCATATACAATTTGAATCGTGTTTTCTTATTGGATTGAAAATTCTGACATAAAATTGCATTACAAATAACCTATATGTTAAGATTTGGTAAATATAATAAAATAAGGAGTATTATGGATAATTTATTTGAAGCAATGTGCACATAATAAAAAATAAAATAAATGTCACTTAAAGTTGTGTTTAGTTCATTGATTTGGAAAGGAACTTGGAAAGGAAAAGAAAAAAAATAAGTAAAATATAATTACATTTTACCTAAATTTCATACATTTTTTTTTTTCGCTTTTTAAACTCCTTTCCAAATACTAAATACAGTCTAAGAGACTCGTCCAGCTCGTGAGAAGTGGAATTGGAATCGGAAGCCAACGCACGTGGCTTCTCCGAAATCGACCTTCTGCGGGAGGGACTTACAATAAAGTGACTGAAAAATTACTATGTAAATTGATATACAAATCCACTTTTTAGATTCATTATCTAAACTCAATGATATAATGATATATAAGTGAAATGATTAGTTGATGATTGAAAAAATATGAGAGAGAGAGTGTTACCTTAGATATTCTAATTGATTGTCACAATATTGAACTTGAAAATTAAGCCTAATTTTTGGACTTGTATAACAATGCTCAATCTCTAATATCTAGATTTATTGAAAACTCTTTTTGAAAATCTAGATATGTCTAATGTTTATGTGATTATTGATTTAGGCAATTCAAATAAAAATTTATGCCATCATGATCAAAATAGAAAGGAAGTAAAATATCACAACCACGACACAAAAGATTTTTTATATTGAAAAATCACAATTGGAATCCTCACCAACCTATGATAAAAAATCACGAATCTCTGGCCAAACGAATAATCCGCTGTAAAATAAAAGTAGTACAAGAGATATCTTACAAAAGTCATTCCAAGGCACGCGACTTTTTTCAATCTACAAGTAACTCCACCTCCTCCCCCACTGGATATCCGTTTTGTTGAATTCACACCACGATTAGCTTTGGAATCCACCAAGAAAGAACATAAAAGAAGGTGTTGCAATATTTTTTAAAACTTGATGTTTATCATGAAGTTCCTATGAATCTAATGAAACATCAAGCAAAATGAGAGATATAAAGAATCCTCACTACAAGTTCTCTCAAAAATATTTCTCTCTTAAAAATATTTTTCTCTCATAAAAATAAACTCTCTCTAAATTAGAAGTATTTAGAAATAACTCAAAAGAGGTTTCAAAGAGTAGCTAGAGAGATGCCAAACAATTCAGCCAAGCTGTCCTTAAATAGATTTCAGGACGCACACAGTCGCGGGCGTGGTATTGGGATTCGCGGGCACGACCGGGCAGCGTGCTGTCAAGCTGCTGATATTCCTCCATGTCTCCTGGCTAGCTTTTAACAGTTCATTCCCCCGACAGATAGTCTCTTTTTGGTGCTGGAAAATTCCACCATTCACACAGGATTGTTCATTGCAGATTGCCAAAAAAAATTCACAACTTTTTGCACATTTGAAGCTCTATCTCTTCAGCCATGTTTTGCCAATAAAAGTCTCAGACAAACAGCCACCTTATGAGTTGTTTGTCGGAAAGCTTCATATAATTATTTGCACAAATAGTTTAATTTTTTGAAATATTCATTAAAAAAAAAAAACTCCTAGTTTCATTACAATATAACAAGGCAAAATAATTTCATTATAAAATATACAAAAAAAAAAAAATGTAGCCTTCATCTCACAAACAAAAATAGGTTACTTTCTTGAGAGTACAAACAAAAAATTTACAGCCTTTGCAAAAAGAGCACAACTAAAGTATTCCTTCATCTCAAGAGCAAAATCCATCCTTCCTTAGCTTCTCTGACTCTACAACTGTAATGACTGCTTTCACATGAAAAAATGATTTCCTCCTTGATATCCGATATCAAACTTGTCACCACCTTCACCCCCCACAACCAGCAAAAATAATGCAACAAGATAAAAACAATACCTACGAGAGAGAGAGAGAGAGAGAGAGAGAGAGAGAGAGATAAATAGAAACTTAGCTATGACCAATCTTACGCGTAAGGATAGTTAAGTCCCTAGAGTGATCTCCTAAAGTGCTTAATCCGACGGTTGAGAACAAAATTCACCAAAACGACGTCGTTTTGGTGAGTATTTTGAAAAAAAAAAAAAAAAAAAAACCTCTTTCACTCTCAACAAAAGGCCCAGGTTGCTTCTGGTAATGAAGCTACTGCTACTATTATAGCTATGGCGGTGAGTTTCCAAGGCTTCTGAGTCAACTCTTGACTCTAATAAACGAATCGAACGAGTTCAATGCAGTTCGGCTCTCGTCAAGCACCTCAAGGCCCCTGTTCATCTCGTATACTCTCTCTCTCTCTCTACTTTCTCTCTCTTGTTCATTTACATATGTATGTGTGTGTGTGTGGGGATATGTCTTTCCGTATTTGGATCGATTGATAAGTGAATTTGTTGAGATTCGATTGTGATTGATGAAATTTCTGTAAATTGTTGCTTAGATTTGAGTTTTTTTTATGATTTTAGTGATTCTGTTATTTTTTTTTTTTTTTTTTTTTTATGATTTTAGTGATTTTGTTATGGAATTTTTGAAAGTTAAACAAATTTTTGCAGTTTAATCTGTAGTATTTGTTTTGTTTGTGATGATTTGAACTGAATTTATCCGTCGGTAACCTCTGTTTGCTTGCTGGAAAAATGGAGGAAAATCAGCTGAGAAAAAAATTTCAAATCCTGTTTCATTTTGAAATCCCCTGAATCTAAATTTTTTTTTTCAAAATACTCAACAAAACGACATCGTTTTGGTGAGTTTTATTATCAGCCGTCGGATCCTTACACTTTAGGAGATCACTCTAGGGGCTTAAGTCTAGAGGATCCTTACGCCAATCTTACAGCTCCCAGTGTATCACAATAGCAAATTTGGAGCTTTCCTTGAACAATCTTGCATTTTTTTATTATTATTTATGTTTTGGGCTGGAAAGAGATAAAATTTTATTCAAGACAAATAGGAAATGAAGATAGGCTACCACATAACAAATGTTAACAACAATGCTTCCAACTAATAAGAAAGACAAAGCCTGAGACATAGTTGGTAAGATTCCAACTAAAAAGAAGAAGAAGAAGAGAAACAAATAAATTCATAACCGCAAACTCTCACTAAAATACTACTCTTCCACCAAAACAAAAAAACATTTCCCATCCATTTTTTTAACTCAATCAACAATAAACACACTGGTTCAATTGTGTGGTCCGAAAATGCATTGGTTAGCTAGGGTTCTTGAACAAACCATTCGAAAAAGGAAAGCTTTTGTTACTGGTATTCTTCTTGCCTTTTAACTTCATTTCATCAAATACTACAAGATACCTCTTGATTATTGCAATTAAAATTGAGTTTCAACAAAATACAGGAGATGAAAATCAGACAATACCAAAATGAAATATGAATTTCAAAAAAAAATTGAAATCTTAGCCAAATCCCAAATCAAATAACACATCAAATAAAGAAAAGCTTTTGTTACTCGTATCCTTCTTGCCTTTTAACTTCATTTCCTCAATACTAAAAGATACCCCTTGAATTGAGTCTCAACAAAATGCAGGAAAGAAAATCAGACAATACCAAAATGAATCAGAAATTTTAGTTGGTTGGAATATGAATTTCAAAAAAATTTGAAATCTTAGCCAAATCCCAAATCAAATGAAATTTCAGTTGGATTTCAAATGAGGAATTTTTAAAGTCTAATATTTGATGATTTTTAGTAATATTGAGACCTAAATTTGTGAACTCCCAAATCAAAAATTTCAAATTTCAAATCCTAAAATTTTTCAATCAAAACAAGAAATCCCTAAAATTGTTAATTTACCTATCTTTTTGGGTCTCCTTCCTTCACTACAACAAATTGAATTTTTGGCGATCAAATTTGGCTACTAAAAAAAGTCTACTCGCCAAAAGTTGTAGAATTGGCGACCAAAAATTATATTAGTAGGCAAAAGTACAATATTTAGTGAGGGTATACTAATTATTGGCGACTAAAAAAAAATTTAGTCGCTAAAAATGCCACAATTGGTGATTAAAAAATTTTTTAGTCACTGTACAATTAGTTTTGGCTACTAAAATAATTTAGTCGCCGAATGAAAAACAAAAATTTACTTTTTTATCTTTGGCGACCAAAAGTTTGGTCGCCAAAAATTTATTTTCAGCAACTAAAAGATTTTGTAGTCGCTATATAGTTAGTTTTGGCTACTAAAATTATTTAGTCGCCGAATAAAAAACAAAAAATTACTTTTTATCTTTTTTTTTTTTTTGATCGGCAAAAAAAAACTTTATTGATGAAGCACGCACAGGGTACAATGGAAAACATCAATAAAGAGGAGTTAGGAGCTAGATGAAGCTCAAACCTCCTAGTTGGTGAGAGACCAACAAAAAGAGAAATCAAAAAACAAAAAACACAGCTAAGAACAAAACTGCAGCAAAAACAGAACAAACCAGAGAGACCAAAGTATCCAAGAACTAAACGAGGTAGATTAACTCTGCACTGTAACAAAACCAATAATTGCTACCAAAACACTGCAGAGCATTGCACAAGACTTCAACCGAAGCAGAACCACCACCCAGGGCAGATAACAACAGCAGATAGACGAGGCAGTAGCTTAGAGCTAATGCAGATTACAACAGAACAAGCATACTTCAGCCCAGATAGCTGCAAAACATATTCCAAAACACTAAGATTTGAATTTGATGAGTTCTAGAAGACCTGAAGAGATGGGTTGTGCATTAGAAAACACACATTCATTTATGAGTTTCCAAATAGACCAAAGTACAATTAAGGGGATTGCTCTCCAAATTAATCTGTCAAGCTTATGAAATTTCCCACTCATCCACCAAGAAAGCAGACCATCAACTGAATTAGGAATACACCAATGGAGACCCCATTCCTCAACAACTGCAAGCCAGATTGACCAAGAAAAGGGGCAATGCAGCAGGACATGGGAAACAGTTTCTAACTCGGAGCTGCAAAAGTGACAGAGGGGTGAAGCATTGCTGCCCAGGATATCAATCTTGAGCAGAAAATCTAAACATTTGATCCTATTTTTCCAGGCCAGCCAAGAAAAAAATGAAACTTTGGGAGGCAATAACGAATTCCAAACACATTTGCTTACCTTAAGTTGAGGGCCAAGAAGAGATGAATTGTGAGAATATAAAGCAGAAACAGAAAACCAGACACTGAATTAGTGCACCAGACATGACAGTCTTCACAACCCAAACACAAAGTTGGAGCAGAGGATAAAAGAGCATTCAATCTCACTTCTTCAGCCAATTCCCATGAATAGAGCTCTCTTCTATGGGGAAGGTTCCAAACAGATGGACTTGATTTCCTTGTAAAATAATGATGGAGAGAGCCTTCCTTATCAGATGACAGATTAAAAAGAAGAGGGAAAGAAGATTTCAGACAAAGGCCATCGCACCATCTGTCAAGCCAGAATCTGATTCTGATACCATTCCCAACCTTGATAGCACAGTTGCCCACAAAGAAGTTAAAAATAGGCCTATTAAGAGCCCCAATTGATAAAATGTCACTTCACAATCTAGAATGCTTATAAGAGGGACTCAAAGGAGGAAGCCAACAGGAGTCCTTGATTTTATATTTGCTGCACACAATTGACCTCCAGAGAGCTTTGGTTTGGTTTCCAAATTTCCACCACCATTTGAGAAGGAGACAAACATTAACATCTCTGATCCTTCTAATGCCTAATCCCCCTTGATCAATTCTCTTTGTAACCTCCTCCCATTTCACTAAATGAACTTTCCTTTTAAGATCACTACCACCCCATAAGAATGCAGCCTCTAACCTTTCTATTTCTTTAGCCACTCCTTCAGGCATTTTAAACAGAGAAAGAAAGTAAACAGGTAAGCTAGATAGGGTAGGCTTGATTAAAGTTAATCAACTAGCAAAGGACAGCAGTTTTCTCTTCTATTCGGACAATCTAGACTTGATTTTATCAATAACAGGCTTCCAGGTAGATTTTTTGCCAGGATTTGCTCCTAAAGGCAGCCCCAGAAATTTTAATGGAGAGACTCTGCACCTTACAATTGAGAACAGAAGCAAAAGTGATTATACAATCTTCAGCCACACCAACACCACACACAACACTCTTATGGTAGTTAATTTTGAGACCGGATAATACTTCAAAGCATCTGAGAACTCTTTTAATGGATACCAACTGATCCCAATCAGCTTCACAAAAGAGAATTGAGTCATTAGCAAATTGTAAATGTGAGATAAGAACATTGTTAGACCCGAAAACCACCCTTTTGAGGATGCCAAGATTAAGGGCTCTAACTAAAAGAATGTTAAGGCCTTCCGCCACTATGTTGAAGAGGAAAGGTGAAAGCAGGTCGCCCTGCCTAAGGCCCTTATGGAGTGAAAATTCCTTGGTAGGTGATCCATTCACTAGAATGGAGATTCTTGCTATAGTGACACAAGTCTTCATCCAAGAGATCCATTTATCCCCTAAGCCAAAACTGATCATCAAAGAAAATAAGAATTCCCAATTAACAGAATCAAAAGCTTTCTCGAAATCCAATTTGAGAATTAACCCTTGCTTTTTGGCCTTCTTCCAACCATCCACTGCTTCATTAGCAATAAACACTCCATCAAGAATATTTCTCTCTCCCAAGAATGCTGTCTGAGTTTCACCCATGATTAAGGGAAGCACTGATTTCAATCTGAATGATAAGACTTTGGCCAAGATTTTGTAAATAGATCCCATGAGACTAATAGGTCTATAATCAAATAGACCAATAGGATTATCCACCTTGGGAATAAGGGTGATGAATGAGCTATTAATGCCATATGCAAGCCTGCTGTTAGAGTGAAACTCCTTGAAAAATTGCATTATGTCCAGCTTCATAACCTTCCAGAATTTCTGATAACACAGCAAGTTGAACCCATCAGGGCCTGGAGCTTTGTTATTGTTACAATCTTTGATTGCTGCTAATACCTCAGCTGCACTGATCTCAGCTACCAGATGTTGAGAGACATAATCTGGCTCAATGGTATTGAACACCCCTGCCAAAGAAGGCCTCTTAACCCACGATTCAGAGAATTGAGCCTTAAAGTGAAGTAAAATTTGGTGCCTGACTCCACTAGGATCCACAACGGACACTCCATTTATTGAAATAGAATTGATCAGATTTCTACTATGCCGAGAACTTGCAACAACATGAAAAAATCTACTATTTTTATCCCCATTGAGAGACCAATTCAATCTGGATTTTTAGTGCCAAATCCATTCTATCATTCTGTAGAGTTTCCACAGCTCACCTTTAACCTCCGTTCTTCTTGCCTTTTCTGAAGCAATCAGTGCTCTTTCCTCTGCAGTGATATCCAGAGCATGTAGCTCTTCTTCTGAAGACTTGATTTTAGAAGCAACATTGCCAAACACCTCAATGTTCCAAGATTTTAGAATTAGCTTCAGATACTTTAGTTTTTGAGAGAGTATATAACCAGACCAGCCAGCAAAAGTGGTACCTGACCATGTTGAGGCAAATAGCTGAGAAAAGCTGGGGTGAAGAGTCCACGCATTTAGGAACCTGAAAGGCTTTGGCCCCCCAATCTCTGTCATCTTCCATCATTAATAAAGAGCAGTGGTCTGAAATTAACTTAGGTAATCTCCACCATTTCATTGAGAAATTGATCATCCATTCAAGGCTTGATTGTAATATCCCTGTCCCGTAGTATGATAATTGGTCCTTAATATGAGTGTGATTATGTGTTTAATATGATTTTGTGTGCCATTATGTGAAAATATGTGGTTTTGAATTTCTATCTATTCACCGTAGGAATATCTGTTTGATTGTCTGCTTTGGAAATTAAATTGAAGGCCCTATCGGCCACAGAAACCGAAATTGACGGCACCATGGTGATTGGCATAATTTTTAGAGCCTACGGTGAAATTTAATTGAACATCGATTAGGATCAAATTAATTAGATTAAAATGTTGGCATAGTGCTCAAATTATTTAAATATTGGTTAGTGGACTTATACATAAAAGGCCATATACACTCAAGCTCTCTTTTTAATCAACTTGGTTGATTTAACTCTAAGAAAAAGAGAGAGGGGTCGGCTAGAGAGAGAGAAAGAAGGAGAGTTGGGTGTTTGGCTCAATTTTGTGTAGATTGGAGTATTAAACTCAAGATTTTGCCATAGATTGAGAGAATTAAGCCTCTAGGTAAGTGAGTGGATGAATTGTAATTAGTAATTTTGTGAATTGAAGGTTGAAAAATGATTAAGAACATGAATTTAATTGAGCATGATGTAATTGAATTGGTTTTGTTGAATTGAAGGCCAATATGTGCATGCATGTAAGAAATTGTTTTGAAATTGCATGTTTGAGCTTGAAATACATGATTCATGTAGAGTTTTGGTTAAAGCTCATGTTGTAATCACCATTTGTATCATCTAAGTTGAGAATGAGAGTAATACATCACATGCATGTACAATTTATGAGAATAGGAGTTTTGAATGCATGAATGTGTTATGATGGAAATGAGTTGGTGTCAATTTGGGACATGCATGTGTTTGATTCTTGGAATTAAGCTTCAAAATGTTGTAATTTAGTGCTTGTCGCATGTTAGTACACATATATATGAAGTTTGAGTCAAAAACATGCAATTAGAGCCTTTGAACATCAAGTTGAAGCTCAAGAACATGTTCTGGATTTTTCCAGAAATTTGATGTTCGCTCGAGCGGGGAGACCGCCGCTCGAGCTTGAATTTCGTGCTCCCAGTATTTTTGCAGACTTGGATGTCCGCTCAAGCGGGGGAGGTCCACGCTCGAGTGTGGAGCTATGTAGACAGACCTTCAGCTCGAGTGCCAGAATTCACGCTCGAGCGTAATTTTGATGCATCCAGCACTTTTGCAAACCTCATGGGTTCGCTCGAGCGCGGAAGTCCACGCCCGCTTGAGCGGGGACCCTGTTTTCTGAAATTTTGTTTATGCATTCTGTGTTTTGTTTTCGGTCCTCTTTCACTTCTAAGTGCTCTTAGGCATGCATTGAGCATTGTAATTGAGTTAAAGAGATAAGAATGAAGCCTAAAGATGAAAATGTGAATTTAGAACGGATTGAATTGTTCGTGACCCTTTTGTGTTCATGGAATGTGTAGGGTCGAGCTCCAGGGCAAACCAACCAACCGATCACTGTGAGTAATGTCTTAACAAGATATTTGAAATATGTTGTTGTCCAATCGTGTACTTCTATGTAAGTTTTGTAAGTTCATTAATTTGAATGGTGCTCAATGATTGACAAGAATGATTGGGCCAAGGGCCGATTGACAAGAATGATTGGGTCAAAGGCCGATTGACAAGAATAATTGGGATGAAGGCCGATTGACAAGAATGATTGGGCTGAAGGCCGATTGACAAGAATGATTGGGCCAAAGGCCGATTGACATAAATGATTGGGCCGAAGGCCGATTGATATAAATGATTGGACTGAAGGCCGATTGATATAAGTGATTGGGCCAAAGGCCGTCTGCTGTAATTGTTTCAAAGATTGCTTACGTATCCTCCTTATTTGATATTATTCACTAGGCTTTCGCTCACGCTTATTCATGTACATGCAGGTGAGCCAAGGGACGTCCAGAACCAGCCTCGGTGAAATTGTGAGGAACAGTCAGAGTTTTGTGGAGTCAGCCCAAACATCTCACGTACGAGACTGTCTTCGCCTTTGTCCTTTGTTCATAGTTTTGTTATGTTGGCGAAAGCATTGGACTACTTTTGTACATAAGTCTTGGGTTCGACTGACTTAAACTTGTATGATCCTATATGTATAGTGTTCTGTGTTAGTACATATTTTGATGTGAGTTATTAACATATAAATGTTTGGAATGTTATGGTGTGTATATAAGCATGGCTCTATGGACAAAGTTTTAAATTTGCTTCCATTTGGCCCCTTTACTCTGATGAGTTTTGTTTTATTTGGTTTGAGGCCGTAGGTAATCTCGTGATTACTGGCCAGTTATGGCCTTAACCCATAGGGGCGAGTTCGGGTCATGACATTGATCATCCATTGAGAAATTGGTCATCCATCTCCATTTACTTTTTATCTTTGGCGACTAAAAGTTTGGTCACCAGAAACTTATTTTCAGGCCAAAGAAAGAAAATATTTGGAGGGAGACATTTCAAATTTTGGAGGAATTTATAAACTTAATTGGCAACCAAAATGTTTAGTCGCCAAATTACTACTTTTAGTGACTAAAAAAATATTTAGTCGCCGTTAGTTAAGGTTTTGGCTACTAAAAAAAATTTAGTCGCCGTTCATTATTTTCTTTTAGGGGAAAAAACCAATAAATCCCAAGTTTGAACAGTCTGAACCATATGGTCCTACAATTTATTTGAAAGACTGAAAGGTCCCAATTAATTGGTATTTTCGTTTCAGCCCTCGAACAACACGCGATGTAAGGTTGTTTGTAAGGGGTAAATTGGGGGTTTGATGATGTTGTAGTTATCGAATTGCCCAAAACTTACTATAGGCTTTTTCCCCTTTTTCCTCCATTGCAAGCAACACGAAAGCTGAAAGGATGGAACGACAATGTTGCTGTAGTTGATGGTGTATTATTGATCTTCATTTCTGTGTGAGTTGGATGTTAGATTTGGCAACGTTGCATTTTTCAATTTCATTTCCCTAAATAACATTAATGAACCCCATCAAAACCCTAACATTTGGAAAACCCTTTCTTTCAACGTTGCATCTGCGTAACGGCATGGGCTTTAAGGGTTTGCTATTGTGATGTTGTGGGTGTGTATAGAGTGGCGGACGCATGGTGTTTTAGTTAGTTTTGTAGTTAATGTTTGTGTTATTAGTTGGGTGTCGGGTGATGCTATTGTTTCTGGGGTGGGGGGTACCAGTGATTGCAAATGTGATATTGTGCATGTATGTAAAGTATCAGACGCATTGTTTCCATTTTGATTTTTTGAATATTGGGTGAATATTTTGTAATGTTAGTATTAGTGGGGCCAGAGGAAGGATGTATGCTTGCAAATGTTGGAGGGGTGTGGTGGTATAAAGTTGTATTGGAGGGTGGTGGCCCGTGGTTGTCGAGCTTTGTGAATGTTAAGTTGTGCAGTAGTTTTTTTTATACAAAATAGCTTCTATCGTTCACTTATGTTGTGTTTTCCATAAGTGTGCGACAGAAGCTAATTGTGAAGTTATACGTGTCACAGTTCCGGTAATGTTAATCGTGTGAGCAGTTAATTGTTTTTCGCCATTAGTTTGGTTATTTTCATGACTTGATTGTCCATGATTTACTTGCGCCCACGCGTCGCCATGTTGGGAAGCATTTGACTCATATAAGATTCAAAATGTTAAGGTTAAGTTTTGTTTGTATGTTGTTTTTTTTTTTGGTTGGGGAATGTTACGAGATTAAGGTAGTTGATGTGTCCTATATTTGTTTGTCATTATTTTATGTAGATTAGTTAGAGTAATTATATTGTGCAGTGTGTTGTCATATTTTGCATTACGGATTAGTTTTGTTTTATTGAATCAGGTTTGAATTTGGTGTTATGATTCATGTGGCAGGTAATACGGGACGGGAAGGTTCAGCACGCCGGTGTGGGTGGCGTCCATGGCGTTCATCGTTGTCTATCAAAACGTCAACAAGAATAACGTCGAGAAGACAGGCACAACTGCCATTCAAGAAGAAGGAGGTAAATGTCAGCCGTGGAAGGAAAACTGAAGTCAACACGTCTAAGCTTATGTACTGTTCGAATGTTGTGGGTGTGATTGAAACTATTCTTGAGTTAGAGTTCAGTGCGGGATAGATTCGACAACTACAGAAGACGCCATTTTGGTTGATGATAGAAGCACTCCGTGTGCACAACCTCAATCCAAAGGCATTTAAGAAATGTGATGCTATAGTGTGTTATATAATCCAGATGTACAATCCTGTAGACGAGAAATTCTACATTGGGGGGATTGGGCTGTCGTTACAGAACAGCGACATCCGATTAATGTTTGGGGTTCAATGTGGAAAAGAGACACTGGATCTGTCGCCGGGTGTGAAGGTGCCATCTGATTTTATTCAGCACCGTTGCCCAAATGTCAACCAGATTTCTTCAAAGGTGATAAAAGATTTACTACTGGAAGCAATACGTGGCACGACTGAACGGGACGAGGAAGATGCTGCGAAACTGCTTTGTTTGTATATATGTGCGACACTTTTTTTTTGCTAATACGGGTGAATCCATTGGCTGGTCATTTGTCCGTGTAATTGACAAGATGGAGACGTTGCGTTTGTACAACTAGGTAGCAGCAATCCGTAATGCGTTGGTTGGTTCGTTGAATGAGTTGCATAACAAACCAGAAAAGGTTACCGGATGTGTTGTGGCATTGTTGGTATGGCCTTGTAAAGCCCTAAACTTTTTATGTATTACATGCGTAAACAATGTAGTTATTGATTGTTTTGTGTAACTGTCTGTATTTGTCTTTAATGTTTGTAGTTCCTCATTTGCAAACACACAACATTACTGGAACCGGAACGGCGGAATGTGCCGCCACGATTTTGCAAATGGAACATTGCCACTCTAGTTGTGAAGCTGAAAGGCATTGATTTATCAGTGGAGGGCTCTATTGAGGTATGAAACATTGCCTTACAATACTTAATCAGTACGTATATCGGTAAATGTTGTTTTGATATGTGGGATCTTTTGCAGGTGAATTGTGGTAAACTTTCTGTTACGGTCGTGGCACGTTATTTCGTGAAGTCATTGCCGACCGAATTTACACCAAAGAAGGATGAGGCAGTAATCTTAGAGGTTGATCCGGTGAGTTCGTGGCCTGGTGGTGAGACTACTGTGCATGTTGATGGTGGGAATGACGTGGAACCAAGTTTTGACTTTTGGCAGCCTGATTCGCCATACGGAGGAAATGTTGAATTGAAGCCGGTTAACGTCTCAGATGGTATGCCCGTTAACAGATTGGATGACGAACGGAGTGGACAACCTGATTATAAGATGAAGGAGTCGCATGATATGCTAGCAGCAGGGGAAATGTGGCCAGTATTGTTTCCAGACCTTCTAGACCTGTCCAACACACCTATTGATGACATCATTCGAAATTACACAAATGGAACCAACGAGTAACTCAGCATGGCATTGCGTCAAACTGAAGAGCTGGAAACCAAACTAACCGTGACTTTGAGGGTAGGGTGGAGTCGATGGAAAGGATGCTTGGTGTGAAAGCTGCAAATCTGTTTATTAGGTTCGAAAGTGTTAGTGTTGCAGTTGCCAAAGACGATGAAATCGCACGTTTGAACACACTGGTAGGTCAGCTAAAAGAAATAATTAGCAACTTGGAAGATCAAGTTGACGACCGTGAGGTGCATGAAATCACACAATCAGTTAGAAAGGACATCTCAAACATTTTAACAGCAGTGTATAATCTGTCGGAGAAGGGTAGTGGGTTAATGAATGGCACAAGTAGTGGTAGTGTGAAACGTTCTCCGTCGCCAAGTTGTACTTGTGTCCCGGTTGTTAATGTAACAACTGAATATGGTACAGTCATGGACAAGGTGGACATTGTGAATGATGTTGGTGTGAGAAGTGCTGCTAGACGCCGATGTGGTGCACCATTGGGTAACACTGAACACCCCATTGTTACGCATCCTGTGGTGGGCCAAGATGGTGGTGTTGGCTGTGTAGTAAGTGGAGGCAGTGGGACAAGAGTGCAATGTAGAGTCGAACTGATGATTACATCGTTGGTTAAGAGGGTGAAGAACAAGCCAATGAGGGAATTCAGACTGTGTGATTACGAGTACACTGGGATTGTACAGCGTAACAAGCAGAATGCGAGGCCATTAATTAGTAAGGGTAATGAAGCTGGAGTAATATACAACGTAGACAATGTTGATATGGAGCGAAAGACTTGGAATGGGTTTAGTATGAACAGAAAACATGAAGTTTAGAACTTGTTGAGCGATGATGAAAGGACGTTGGTCGAAAATACGTATTGCTTTGATGGTGATAGGTGAGTTATGGTTTCAGTACATTTTTTTTTAATGATTGGTAGTGTGTTAGACATGTCGTAATGTAGCAATGTTACTAATGGTGAGCACTTGTTTGTAACGGTGTTATTTGGGACAGCATGGACAACGAGATCCAAGTTCTTTTTACAGACATCCGAGATTTGGTCAAGCAGGGCTCAATCCATGGGAACGTAAGTGATTTTTGGAAACAATTTTTTACATTACAGTTAAGTTGAGTAGGTTGATTATCTAGGTCATGTGATATTATAATATTTGAAGTTGAACTTAACTATTTGATGACAAATGAGATGGTGTAATTGATCGACGCGTGTGGTTGTGTGATGATGGATATGCAAAAGGAGTTGGCACATAAAGGCAAAACACGGGACACGTCGTATATGTATAGTAGCACATGTTCGATATGTCGAATTGCCTCACTTACATACTCACATCCCATGAAACACAGTTGAATTGTGTAATATGAACTCATATTTAGAATGTTTGCGGGGTCACATGGGTCGCAAGACATGATGCACAATCTGAGTGCAATTTTGAGGACAAAATATCTGAATGTGAACATCAAAGCTGCCAAAGGACACAGATACATACATTACCCGATATATCATGCGAAGCATTGGACTGTAATGGTGCACGACGTGGTGGCCGGAACGTGGAAGCATTACAATTCTTTGAAATAGAGATGAGGCCTGCAAGATGAACATTATAACGAGGCATTAAAAGTGGTAAGTGGTATTGGAATGTTAGTTGAGATTGCGTATATTGTAATTATTTGGTGTGTTATATTTGGTGGATGTTGTTGGTGTTAGAGTGGTACTGTATTTTGCGTTGTTAGTAACATATTGTTGGGAAATGGTACGTAGTAGTTTGCTGAATACTTGTGGTGTGATGTTGACAGAAACAGTGGGTGGCTAACCACCACAGTAGGTTTGTCAGCCCGAGGGTGGTAGATGATAGTGCTAAGAATGGAAATTTTGATGGCCCACTGGTAACAGCATTGGATTATCCGCAGCAGGGATCAGACACGTAAGATTTATGGATGGCATTTATGATTTTCTGATTTTGTTGTTTAGTATGATTTCTGTTGGACTGTCTTAAATTATGCGCGTTGGTAATTGTTTTGCGGTATAGGTCTGACTGTGCGATTATAGTTGTAGACACCCCATTTTTGACCGTCCTCAAGACTTGGACGTCACTATTTGAACACTCAGTGATCATCCATGTTTGTGTTCGTCTTGAGTTCTCGGAGGTCTCGGCCACGCGCCTTGCCTCAGGATCTCTCGACTCAACTATTTTGTGTTTGGTTTTGCACCAAACACTCGTGTTTGGTTTTGCACCAAACACTCGTGTTTTGCTTTTGAGGGGCAGAGAGTGGCTTGTGGGCCACCCCCATACCTCACCGGCCATGGCTTGAGGCCACCGGCCATTGTTTTGTTGCCATCGGCCATATGTTTGGTCGGTCGGCACTCTTTGTGGTCGGTCGACCATGTATTTTGCCATTTTGTCATTTTTGGCTGGCCGACCACTATGCATTTGCTTTTGCAGATATTTTTATGCCAGCTGTGCTAGTTGGCATACACCTTGCACCCCCTCCATACACATGTATGGAGGGATTTCACTCTTGCTTAGCTTGTCTTGTAAGCTTTGCAAGAGTGATCCTCTATAAGAGGATGGATTCTCCTCCCTCCTTAAGGGTTAGAGGGTTGAGTTCCAGAGGTCTGGATTAGGGTTAGCCATAGTGTATCTATTCTATCTCTATATCTCCCTCTCTTTGTGTATAAGTGTGTGTTTGTCCTTACTTTTGTGCACAAACACCTAGTTTTACACCTTACTTTGGTTGCTGAGGAGCCATTAGGTTGTTCTTGAAGTTTTGAGCTGGTTTTGAGCTAAGGAAAATAGCTGGAGTGCTGTTCTTGAAGGGGTCTACAAGGGTAAGAACTTTACCTTTAAATACCCCATTTTTGCATAGTCTTTTTGCCTACCTTGCATCCGTTTTTGAGCTTAGTGTATAACATATAAAAGTCTTGTTTTTACTTGCTTAAAGTAGTTGTTTAAGGTTGCTTTGAGCATTGGGGTCGTTTGACCCCTCTTAGGCCTTGTTTGGCCCCCATTTTGTGCTATTTTGGTGAGCTCCGGGACCACCTTGTTTGGGCCTCCTCACCACTGAAATCTTGAGGGATTTCAGTGGTGGGATGGTGCTTTAAGGTCCTAAGAAGGAGAGGGCCATCCCCTCTTCTTGTTGCCTTCAAAAAGTGCCATTTTAGCCTCATGTGTGAGCACCATTTTTAAGTTCATGTTGGCCATGTCTTAAGTGTTATTTGTGCTTATTTTGTTATGATATAGCACTGTTTTTAGTTGGTTTAGACACACCATGCATGCTTAGCATACTTGTCTTGTAATGCCATGAATTTGCCTTAACATGCTTTGTGCTTTGAGCCTTGTTATAGTATGATTTTGGCCAAGCTTTGTGAAGCTTTTATGCATGATTTAGTACACTTTAGCTCTGTTTTTAATTGCTTTGGCCATGCTTGACATGCTTCGTATAGCCACCTTGCATTTTGGCTTGCTAGCCTCGGGTGTGTGAGTGTTTAGCATGCATTGCTTAGCTTGTTTCAGTGGTTTGGCACCACTTATTGCATCATTTCAGTCCCCATGGTATGCTTGTATGCTTGCATTTGATGCTCCCTTAATGCTTTAAAAGGTTGTAGTCTTATGCTCCATGTTTGGCCTCTTTTGTATGCTTCCATGCGTAGGCCACTTAGATGCTATCTAGGCGTGTCCTTAGCTTTGTTTAGGTCTGCCTTGGGACTACTTTAAGTCCTCTTAGCCTTGTGAGGCTTGGTTGACCTAGCCATGGTTTAAGCCCCTTGGCTTACCTTGAGTTTCAGACATCATTGCATGCTTAGTTTGTCTTGTTTACTTGGTTTGACACCTTTTATAACATGATTTCAGAGCTTAGTATGCATGCCATTAGTCCATGATTGTCCTCCCTCTTAGTGTGCTTAAAAGTTTCCTTTTGATGCTTAGGAATTGGATCATGTATGCATACATGCTTGTATGTGCATTTGGCCCCATTTCCATAGCCTTTGGCCACTGTTTGGGCTAAGTAGAGAGCTGTCCACCTTGGTATG
>NW_021026050.1:375069-391755 GCF_004153795.1 Camellia sinensis
TGCAACAAGGGTTTCACCCTTGGTTGGATGTCCCTTCTAAAGAAACTCAATGTCCCAGAGGACTCACCATTGAGGAAAGCTGATGTCATTCTTCTTTCATTCCCTCCAGCTCAACCTCCAAGTCAAGACGTCGGCAAATCTGAATCTGAGGATGGTGACGAGGAAGAGGA
Organism: Camellia sinensis; assembly: GCF_004153795.1. Lineage (NCBI taxonomy): Eukaryota > Viridiplantae > Streptophyta > Magnoliopsida > Ericales > Theaceae > Camellia > Camellia sinensis. The sequence goes on from NW_021026050.1 coordinate 375,240, forward strand.
TGAAGCTTTGGTAAGAAAATCCAAAGATGTTGGTGGGGCCAAGTCCCCTCTTCAAAATGAGCAAGTCCTAGACTTGACTCAAGATGAAGAAGGCGATGAGGTTAACAAAGATGCTGCTGATGAGAAAGAATCAGCCGATGTCATCCTTGCTGATAAGAACCTTGATGACACTCTTGCAAAAATTGATGTCGAGGTCGCGGCGGATAAGGCTGCTGAGATGTCTTCTCAACAATCATCTGATCTTCAAATTCAACCAACTGGTGGATAGGAGTCTTAGCTTCATGTTTTTCTTTTGCTTAGTTGTATTTAGTTTCTTCTTTATCTTTTAGAACAATATAAGCCTTTTGTATGGCCGATGTGCCCTTTTCTTGATGAATGCTAATGCAACTTTTCTTTTCTAAGTGCTTGTACTCTTGTCTTCTCATCATTGCTTCTGCATGATTCTATACTTAGAATATTCTGTATGTTTTTCACACACTTTTCCTTCTTTGTACAATCTTCTCGGGGTGACACACCTCGGATAGACAAACTTCTTGTAAACTTTTAACAAGTGTTGAACATCATACTGGTTTAACTTAACTTGTAAATTGTCCACAAATTTCAACAAGTGTTGAAAATCACTTTGGCTTGACTTCAATTTGTAAATTGTCCACAAATTTCAACAAGTGTCAAGTAATGATTTCGGCTTAACTTCAACTTGTAAATTGTCCACAAATTTCAATAAGTGTTAAGCAATAATTTCGGCTTAACTTTCATTTGTAAATTGCTACAAATTTCAACAAGCGTTAAGCATTATTTCGGTTCAACTTCAACTTGTAAATTGCTACAAATTTCAACAAGTGAAGATAAACAATAATCTCGGCTTAACTTCAACTTGTAAATTGCTACAAATTTCAATAAGTGAAGATAAACAATAATCTCGGCTTAACTTCAACTTGTAAATTGCTATAAATTTCAATAAGCGTTAAGCATTACTTCGGTTTAACTTCAACTTGTAAATTGCTACAAACTTCAACAAGTGAAGATAAACAATAATCGCGGCTTAACTTCAACTTGTAAATTGCTACAAATTTCAATAAGCATTAAACGTTACTTCGGTTTAACTTCAATTTGTAAATTGCTACAAATTTCAACAAGTGAAGATAAACAATAATCTCGGCTTAACTTCAACTTGTAAATTGCTACAAATTTCAACAAGCGTTAAGCATTACTTTGGTTTAACTTCAACTTGTAAATTGCTATAAATTTAAACAAGTGAAGATAAACAATTTTGTCTTCTCTCTGCTCCTAATGTGAACTTGAGTTCCACTTGGGTTCTCATTATTTAGAAACAACATTATGCATCTTTTATCAATTCACAAGTCTTGGAGAATTCTGCTAAGATTTTATTGATGACGTCGGCAAAAAATAACACGGAACATCCAATGATAGAAAAATTTTAAATTACAAGTGTTCCAGGGTCTTGGCAATGCTTTGCCCTCATTATCTTCAAGCCGGTATGCTCCATTGCCCAATACCGAAGTAATTCTGTAGGGTCCTTCCCAGTTCGGGCCAAGCTTGCCCTCTCTGGGATACTTCTTGTTGCCAACAACTTTTCTTAGGACTAGGTCGACAACCTGAAAATCCCTTGGATTGACCCTCTTATTGTAAGCTCTAGCAAGCTGCTGCTGGTATGCTGCGAGCTGAATTGCGGCTTTCTCCCTTCTTTCTTCTAAGAGATCCAGATCTCGGACTAGAAGTCTATCATTAGTCCCATTTTCTACTCCCTGGCTTCTGATCCCTGGGATGCCGATCTCCAGTGGGATCACTGCTTCTGTGCCGTAAGCCATGGCAAAGGGGGTTTCTCCTATTGATCTTCTTGGCGTAGTCCGATATGCCCAGAGTACATTGGACAACTCGTCTAGCCACTTTCCTTTTGCTGCCTGTAGCCTCTTCTTTATCTCATCCAAAATTACTTTGTTGGATACTTCTGCTTGCCCATTGCTTTGGGAAAAACTTGGTGTTGAAAAGTAATTCTTTATCTTGAATTTCGCACAGAAGTTCTTGATGAGTTTGCTGTCAAACTGCATTCCGTTGTCGGCAACTATTGCTCTTGGAATGCCAAATCTGGTGATGATGTTTCTCCAAATGAAGTTCTTGACGTCCACATCTTGGATTTTGGCAAGAGGTCCTGCTTCTATCCATTTCATGAAGTAATCTGTTGCTACCAGTAAGTACTTCCTTTGCCCAGTTGCTTGGGGCAACTGCCCAATGAGATCCATGCCCCATTGGGCAAACGACCATGGACTGGATACAGGGTTCAGGTCAGCAGCTGGTTGGTGTATCAAAGGTGTGAACCTTTGGCATTGTTCACACTTCTTCACGTAGGCTTCTGCATCTTTTTGCATGTAGGGCCACCAATACCCCTTGGTAATGGCCCTGTGAGCTAGTGATCTGCCCCAAGTGTGGCTTCCACAAATCCCTTCATGAATTTCATATAGAAAATCTTCAACCTGCAAAGGGTGTACGCACCTTAAAAGGGGTCCAGTGAAGGACTTTCTGTAGAGATGTCCGTCCGCTGTCAGATTGAATCTTGTCGACTTCAATCTGACCTTGTGTGCTTCCTTATGGTCTTCTGGCAGCTTTCCCTCTTTTAGGAAAGTAACAATTGCATCCATCCAGCTTGGTCCCAAGTCCACACACATTGCTTCTTGTTCTGTGATCGGTGGTTCTATGCACGGGCCTGACAAATAATCAATCATTATTGTCCTTATTTTTCCAGTTTGTATTGAACTTGCCAAGTTGGCCAATGCGTCGGCGTGGCTGTTATCATCTCGGTTAACTTGAAGAAGTCGGCAGTTGTGAAACAAGGCTGCCAGCCTGATGACTTCCTTTGCATATGCCGACATTCTCTCATCTCGGGTTGCAAACTCTCCTGTTGTCTGATTCACTATAAGTTGTGAATCACAAAAAATTATTACCTCATCTGCTTCTGCTGCCACTGCCAGCTTTAGTCCTGCAATCAATGCTTTGTATTCTGCCTTATTGTTCGAGGCCTTGAACCCTAATCGAATAGACTGTTCCAATATTTGCCCATCAGGAGATATTAACACTACTCCTGCCCCCGCTCCTTGTCAGTTTGAGCTTCCATCGACAAACAGGCGAAAGGAGTCACCGATATAAATGCTGCAAGGTCTGAGTTTTTCTTTTCTTTATTCTTTTGCCTTTGGCTGGGCTTCTCCTTGTTTGCTTGGACATCGTTCTTCTTGGCTCAACGGAGCACGATGTTCGATGGATTTTGGCGTGAATTCGGCCACGAAGTCGGCCAAAACTTGGCCCTTAATTGCTAATCTCGGCCTAAACTCCAAGTCGTACTGGCCCAAGGCCACTACCCATCTTGCTATTCTTCCAGTTAAGTCTCCTTGTTGTAACAAGGACTTCAGTGGGTGCTCTGTTAGCACTATAATCTTGTGCGCTTGAAAGTAATAGTTCAGCTTCTTTGTAGCCATTACTAAGGCCAACATTAATTTCTCTAGTGGTAGGTACCTTGTTTTTGCATCGGCCAAGGTTTTGCTTATATAATAAACAGCCTTTTGCTTCCCTTTTTCCTCTCGGATTAGCACTGCACTTACTGCGTGTTCTGAAACTGCTAAATACAAAAACAGTTCTTCCCCAGGTTCAGGTGTTGAGAGGACTGGAGCCGTGGTCAGATATTTCTTTAGGTCAGCCAAAGTGGCCTCACATTCCTCAGTCCATAGGAAGTTCGTGGCCTTCTTCACCAGGTTGAAGAAAGGTTTCCATTTGTCTGAGCTTCGGCTTATGAACCTGTTTAGGGCCACGGCCCTTCAGTAAGCATCTGAACCTGTTTTGCCGACATCGGGCTTTTCAGCTCTAGGATGGCCTTGATTTGATCTGGGCTGGCCTCAATGCCCTTTCTTGTTACCAGGTACCCCAAAAACTTACCTGATCCAACTCCAAACGCGCATTTCGATGCGTTGAGCCAGAGCCGGTATGTTTTGAGTATATCAAAGACTGCTTTTAGATCGGCGAGATGACCCTCAGGCTCCTTGGTCTTAACGACCATGTCGTCGATGTAGACTTCTACTATTCAGCCAATCAAGTGTTTGAACATTTTGGTTACCAGCCTTTAGTAAGTTGCTCCTGCGTTTTTCAACCCGAAAGGCATTACTCTGTAATAGTACAGGCCTTTGGGGTGATGAATGCGATTTTTTCTTCATCTGGGGGGTACATGGCGATCTGGTGGTACCCCCTGTAGGCGTCTAGAAAACTCATTCTTCCATGCCCTGAAGTGGCATCTACTAGCTGGTCAATTTTGGGCAGGGGAAAGCTGTCTTTAGGATAGGCTTTGTTGAGGCTGGTAAAGTCTACGCAGACCCTCCATTTACCGTTCTTCTTCTTTACCACCACTGTATTGGATAGCCATGTTGGGTAGTGTACTTCTCTGATGGCCCTGGCCTCTAGAAGTCTGTCTACTTCTTCTTCTACTGCTTCGACGTGTATCAACGTCGGTCTTTTGGCTTGTTGAATTACTGGTTTGGCTGACCTGTCAACATTCAGTTTGTGGCAAGTGACCTCAGGGTCAATGCCAGGCATTTCGTAAGGTGTCCAAGCGAACACTTCAATATTTGCTCTCAAAAAAGTTTCCAACTCTTTTTTCTCTTCTTCGGCTAAGCCCGAGCCGAGAAGAAAGAAGCGTTCTTTATCCCCATCCTGGACTAGGATTTTCTTTAGTGCCTCTTCGCTCTTCTCGGCTGGTTCTTTGCCGACGTCTTCTAGGACTTCTACGTCCTTATCTTCAATTTCTGCCTTCTCTGGCTCTCGCACGCTGCAGGTAGATTTCATTGCTGCCATGGAGCAATTCTTCGCCTGTAGCTATCGCCTCTAACTTCCTCTATCCCATGCTCTGTTGGGAATCGCAATAGTTGATGCAATGTTGAGGGAACTGCCCCCATTGCATGCAACCATGGCCTTCCCAAGATGATGTTGTAAGGGGAGGGTGTGTCGATGATGGTGAATTCTGTCTTGATTTTTCTGGTGCCAGCCTGTACCTCCAAGCTTGTTGCGCCCAGTGGCCACGTCGGCGTTCCATTGAAGCCGATCATCGGGCCATTGGACTGCTCCAAGTCATCAGGATGAAGGCCCAGCTCCATGTAACATCTAACATACATAATGTCGCAAGAGCTGCCTTGATCAATCAGGATGCGTTTCACTTGGCACTCCCCAACCTGGAGAGATACTACCAAGGCATCATTATGTGGATGCTGGACCATCTCTAGGTCGGCTTCAGTAAAGGTCATCGTCGGTCCCTGGCATTCCTCAGGCCAAGGTCTTTTATGTTTGACCTGGTTCACGTGCTGTAGGTGTTTTACCTTCTGGGTCTCCTCTCGTATGTCATTTTCGTTCACCTTTGAGTGAATTACATTAACCACCCGTGGTCCTGCTGCCTGTGGTTGCTGTGCTGGGGGAGGAGGAGCTGCTGGTGCTTGAGGCAATGTTGCCTGTTCTTCCCTTGTCCTGGCCTCATCGACAAGGTCCCTCAGATGGCCTTGCCTCACCAAGTCTTCTAAGTGTGCTTTCAGGGCTCTACAACCCTGAGTTGGGTGCCCTTCTTCCTTGTGGTAAACACAACGTCTACCGACGTTTCTTCCCATAAATTCCCCTAGTGTTCTTGTCGGTGCTCTGAAATAGGGTTGGTTTCGTATTTGATCCAGGACTTTGTGGACCGGGATTCGGAACATAGTCGTCACTGCCTGTTTAGCCCTCAATTCCGTTTCTTGTTTGATCGATCCATTGTTACTTCGGCTTCGCTTCGGTGAGCCGTTTCCTTTCTCCTGTTTTGTCTCTTTGTTTCCCGACGTATCCTCCTCGGCTCTGGCGTACTTCTTGATTCTCGCCATGAGTTCTTCCATGCTTTTTGGCAATGTCTTTGCCAAAGACTTCCGCAGTGGGCAGTCATCTTTTAGGCCATTCTTGAAAAACACGACCGCCACCTCTTGGTTGCATTCGGGTATTCGATTGAACACCTCGTAATACCTTTTTGCATAGGCCCTAAGGCCTTCATCCTTTGTGATTTTTAAAGTCATCAGTGCGTCGACCCTCAAGGGCTGTAGTTTGTTCGTCACAAACCTGGCCACAAACATCTCGGCCAGGCCTTCCCAATCTGATGCAATCTCCCCGAAGGATGAGGGGAATACTTTGCAGAGCAATGGTTCGTTCCCACTATATAATGCCATTGAATTCAGGTATAGTCCAACGTGAAAGTTGGGATCTGACTTGCCGTCATATACTTGGAACCTCGGCATACTGAATCTCTTTGGTGCTTCAAATTTGTCTAGTTCCACCAAGACTGGTGTCCTCGGCTTAACCGGGGAAGTTACCTCGACTTCAGCATTCTGTTACTTCCTCTTGAGGTAATCTCTCAAGTCTTCTTTACTCCTCCCTGGAGCTGAGCTACCTTTGGACTTCAATCTTTTCGGCACACTACTTTCGGCCTCGTGGTGGGTCCGTTTTGATCTTTCTCCATGGGTTGTGTCAAAGCAGAGCGCCTGCCCTTGAACATGCCGATGTTCTTTGGGCTCCGGGTCTTTCGTGTGATACGTCCTTCGGGACTCCTCTCGCCTTGGCTCCTCTCGTCCGACTTCCCTGGAAGGTCGGTGAGAGTGCCTTCCACTTCTAGTGTGCTGAGGGGCTTCGGGGATTGTTTTCCTTCCTCCCTTTTGGGTATTAGTTACTGGAATCGGTGTGTCGTGCAGCGGGTATGGTGGCTGCATGACATTGTTTTGCATCATGAAGTTGACGACCGACTGCAGGTCTGCCAACTTGTTTGCCAATTCTTTTACTTTTTCATCCCTCCGCAGGCACCTATCCCTCCATACCTGGAGGTTATCTTCGTTATAGTACTTGCTTTGGCCTGTCTTCTTCGAAGTGCCGCCCTCCTGGCCAACGTCTTTCTCTCCGTGGCCCTGGTCATGAGTTTCTACATTGTGATTGTCTCCTTCGATATCAAGGTCAATTGGTCTGCCACTCCCAGCAGGAGTGTCGTCCCCAATCTTTTCCTTCTGTCCGTTACTGGCCATCTATTCTTCTACTTTCCCACAGACGGCGCCAAATTGTGTGAGTGATTTTCTGATCACACTGCCCGTATAGTAATCAACTAGAGAGCACCGGCAGAATAGATGGCTTCAGCTAACCTGCAACAGAAAGAGAAGGCTCCGGCGGTGGTTCTTCCACCCGGGGGCACTCCGACGATCAAGTCAGTACATCTCTTAAAGATAATTAAGTGCTAAACTCACTGCTCAAAGCATAAATTGCGTACCTTAGACCCACGGGTGCCTCTCTTTTATAGTTAACTCAATCCTAGTCCCACTAGAAGCCTTACTTCTATGGACTCCAATTCAATACTTACTTTGGACTCCTCAAGAGATAAAGATAAACTCTCTAAGAGTTTTATCCCCATCTTGACTAAGTCTATGCACATCTCGGCCTAGGCGACGCGCACCTCAGCCTAGATGGTGACATCTCGGCCAATATGCCAGGGTGAAGATGGAGGTCAACCGAAGTGGTTACAAGGTAGTTCTAAGTGTAGGAAGGTTCCAAGGTGTCTAGGCTTAAGATGACCTCGGCAACACCCCAGGCAAGAACAAAGCATGCAAGCAACATTCGAGCAAAACAAGACAAGATTTGCAAACGCACATATCAAAACAAGATCATACACAAATGTATGCAAGTATGACTAAGTTGAAATGAAGGTTGTTACACTAGATGATGAAATACTATGCTGTACATACACTCAATTTTGTCTGGAAGAAGCCTCGGTTCTTGAGTTTCAGAGCCTCGAACCTTGCATCACCTTTTGAACCCAAACCTATTTTTTGTCAAGCTTGACCACACAGAGGCCTGCAGGTCAACAGGTGGCCGGCTGGCCAAAAATTAGTGGCCAATCGTCCTCCGCCTGGCCGGTCGACCAGTTGTTCTAGTAGAACAGATATTTAATGCCAGCTGTCCCCCTTTGCCCATACGTTGCACCAGTTGTCCCTATACAATTGTGTTCGATAGAGGCTCGTGTTTTTCTATATATATACATGACCACCTATCTTGAAATTAAGTTAGAAAAAATTCGAAAGGGACCAAAACTTGTAAAACACTCTCTCTTTATCTTGCAAAGTACACACACTCTCTCTACACTTCCTAAACCAAAAATATAGCTCTTCTTGCTGAGGTTCTTGAGCTTAAATCTCAGCCCTTGAGAGTGAGAACTTGTTGGTTTGTGAACAAAGGAGTTACTCATCTTCAAGAGGTATAACTTTGGCTATCTCTACACTACTTTTCTCCTATATTTCTTGGCTGTTTTTGCACTATTTTTACACTATTTTTATGGGCTGAAACTTGTTGCTTGAAGCTATCAAAGGTAGAGGGGTTAACCACATTTCTTTAAACCTTATTCTATAAGCTTTTGCCCATGTGTTTCCCACTTGTCTCTCAACTTTGTTTTTAAGCTTTTTACCACTGTTTTTTAGAGGTTTTCAAAGGCTAAAAATGTGGTTTTGAAGTCCCAAAAATGGAGGGTTCGCCACCCCTCCTTAGCCTAGTTTACTAGCTTATTTTCTCCATTTTTTAGTTAACTTTCTTTTGACTTTTTCATGTTTTTTCAGCACTATTTTTGTGGGTTTTAGGACAGTTTTAGTGTGTTTACTTCATTCATGCTGTGTATAGTATGCTTGTAGTGTTGTAGTCCTTATAGGTTTGGTGGTATAGGCCTTAGACACCAACCTATTCGAGTTGCTAGCTTTCATTTTATGCTCTCTATACATGTGTTCACACTTTGCATAATCATCTCTGCAACCACCCCCTTTTCTCGATTTTTTCTTTGTTTGAGAGTCGTTTCAAGCGAGTGTTGTTTAAGACATGCGAAAGAGACCTTTCCATGCTTAATGGTTTAATCTTTTTAGAGGTTCATTACCAAGGCATTTCATCTCTCTCATGCCAAGAACAACTTCTTGTTTGACATTTCTCTCCAATTAGTGGACTTAATTCTCATTTTTCGACTAAATGATTAAAGAATGGAAAGATAATCAAAAGAGGCTAATAAAATTAGACTAAAATGGTAACAAGAGTAATAAGGTTGGTTTGGGTTCAATCGGACGTCAATTGAACCTATCATGTCTTGGGTCATTACATACTCTTTAGTAATGTTAACAACTCGAGAAGCGATGTCTACCGCTCTCCTTGAGGTCATTCCATGATAGGGAGGTGGTTGTTGGTCTTTTCTTGTCATTTATTAAGCTTTTGTCTCACTGGTTCATAGATCATCACGCAACGAGTTTGTGACAAGTGATGGTTTGCGAATCAAGCATATCCCTCCCTTGATCTGTTTCATGACAAGGAGAGGCAAGAAAGACAAACATCCATTGGAAATGCTCTATTTGTGCTCTGTTTCTTTTCTATTGCAGCAGCGCAGACCCCCAAAATTGTGGCCGACCGGCCACCTGACTATCCGGATGACCACTTTTTCTGGCCTACCGACCACTTTATTTTACACAGGCAGTGCCATTTTCATGGTAGAGTAGAGTAGGGGCTGAGGAGAAAATAGTTTAATTTTCTGACTACAAAACAGAATGGTTCCGATAGCAAAACATAGGAGTTTTTTTTCGGGTGGAGATTCATGGTCATGCATATGCATTTCATCGCTTTCCGTTGCTTGTAAAATTAGTGCTCTAATAATTCAATGTTGTAATTAATTACTTAGATTCCTTTAAATTTGTAATAATTAGTTAATCTAGCTTATTTATTCATTTGGATTTGTAATAAGTAGTTAATTCGGACACTTGGACATTCGAACCCTCTTGCATAAGGGCAAACTTGTAATAATTTGTGTATGTCTTCCAACCCCCATTTCTTTCTCCCTTTTATTTACTCGCTTATAATGGATAGTATAGAGCATCATGTTTTCTTTAGCATTTTCCATGACTCGCATCCATTCGTTTTGCATGCATTGGGTTCAGTACATCTTTCTAACTTTATGATTGTACGTTATTTGAATACATGCTTCATCGCATGCTATTAAATTGATTCACATGCCATGTTAATAAACCAAGCCTATTAGTTGCATTTTGTATGTGTTGCATTAGTCATATTACATTGTTTAGGAGCATGTATTTCTTCTAATTATTTTAGTTTTCTTTGGCTTGCCTTGGAGTACTAGGTGAGTATTTATTGCTTTAGCATATTGCATGAATGTTAGTGTTGCCATATCAAGCATGTTTACCATGAGACTAAGTGCTTATTTGATATATCTCTTGAATGCCTGTGGATGAAGGCTAATTTGCTTAAATTGGGATAATTTGATCAATGTACATGTGAGCTCACTTTTTCAAGTGGCGCATATTCAAAACACTTTTTCAAAACAAACATGAAATCAAAGCGTTCCAAAGTAGGTGAATTAGTCTATAATTATGTGCATCACATAGTAAATTAGCCTAATAACCAGAACAAGAGCATATAATGTAAATAAGAATCACATCATGATTAGTAGAGGCCGATCTTTTGATCGGATGAGTACGGTGCTTAATTCATGACCTTTTCCTCTTATACCTAAGTTCCCGAGTCGAGACACTTTAGTGATGACGGATAAGTGGCCTTTGGCACGAGCCACGGGTTTCCTAAATTTTCCAAAAATATTTAGGCGGTGACTCTGTAATCTGGCAATGCAATCCATTTTTGGCATTTTGATTCAAAATCGATTTTCTAAAAGATTTGCCAGATTTGGACTCATTTGTGTTTATTTGTTTCACATTGCACTTGTGAAATCAGTTTCAGAACCACGGGAATCCGAACTGTAGGGCTAATCGTATCTGAGAGGAGCACGAAAAGAATGCTACACAAAGTTAACAGTGCCAATGAGAATAGAAACCAACATTAGGCCATTGTTCATATCTTTGAGTACTTTCTTGGATTGTTCCTGTAGCTTTGAGTGATTTTCTTTAAATAATTCTTTTGTTGTCTTTCCATCATTATTTTGGTGACATAAGAAATGTTGTAGGGAGTCATCATCATACAATACATGCTAGAAAAAAAAATGATTAAGTTTATGCTTAAGGATGAAACTTGTACATAAATATTATCCTAAAATCAATTGACTTTAGAAGAAGGGTCTCTATATCATATAGACCAAGTTTAGGTTTCTTAAAGAGTTGATGTGGGACAAATCTTGAGACAAGAGAAATAGATTCGAGACGGAGACTTGGCCACAAGGCTTCTTATACCATGATTTGGAAGTACAAGATATGCATCAAAAGTACAACTTTTACACCCAATTTGTAGAGAGTAAGCTATGTTATATATTACAAATAGTCATATCTCATGTGGACAGATGGAAATAGATTAGTATAAAATACATTTGAAATTGAAATACATAAAACATGATCACATAACCTTATCCAATAGTCCCCCTCAAGCTGAAGAGTGCAATGGATGAATCTAGAGCTTGTTACAGAAGAATTGAAAGGATTGTGAAGGAAAGACCCTTAATGAGAACACATCCCTGTTCACAGTTAGAAAATAGTTCTGTTTGGACCTCAGGATCTGCTTTGTTTTGCTAGAAAATCACTACTGCTGTACAACATGCTTGACTGGCCGACCTGAGAAGATGGTCGACCGTACAAAATAATGGCCGACCGGCCACTATTTTTGGGGAATACCTTGCTATAACAGAAATGGAACAGAGTAATATAGAGTGTTTTCAAAAGATGTTCATCCTTCCTGCTCCCTCCTGTCATGAAGATTTTCAAGGAGGGAGTAGGTTTGCTTCCCAAAATCATTAACCATAGCAAGTTTGTTGCATGATGATCTTAGGAGAAATAAGAGAAGACTTAGCTAAACACAAAAAAAGGCTATCCTCCTTACCTCCTTCCTATGATTAAATTTATTCAAGGAAAAGGTGGACATGCCTCACAAATTATCAAACATCATAAGATAGCATGCGATGGTCATAGAGCAACTAAAATCAAGAATAAAAATAACTCAAGAATTTTTGTCAACTCATCTCACTACTCATGAAATAAGGATGAAACATCCATTTCCATGCTTCAAAGTGGAACCAAGAGAGAGTTTTCAACACTTCTCGATAAAGAGCTCTCTATGAGCAACAAAGCAAGTAAGCAAGAAGCAAGCTATCTATCAGAGCTTAAACACGCAACTTGTCAAAGTTGTTGACAACTCTTTTGTTCATGGAACAATGATGAGACATCCATTTCCATGTTTCGAAAATGATTGATAAGAGAGTTTTTCAACACTTTGGACATGAAAGCTACTACCTAGCCTCAAGGTAGACAACAACAATATGAAAGCAAGAAATTCATAAGTAAAACAATCAACTCAAACAGATTGGCCGCTATATCCTAAACATGCCAAATTTGGGATGACTTACAACAACATAACTATAGTATTTAAAGTATAAATTAACACATTAAACAGCACACAAAAAACATAAAAAATAGTGCTGAAAATTAGTTTTAAGAGTTAGAAAAAGTGAGTAAAAGTGGAAGAAAGCTAGGAGGTTTCAACTACCACACAAGCCTAAGGAAGGGTGGACCCTTCCACTTTTTTGTAACTTTAAATCATGTATTTCAGGCCCCAAAACACTTTGAAAACAACATATAGAGACAATAAAAAGATAGAGAAAAAGGTGGTGAAAAAGTTTCAAAAACCACCTCTTGAAAGAGAGGATAATCTTCTTAATTCACAAATCTCAATCTAATCACTCTCAAGCATCTGAAATTGTGTTCAAAATCTTAGAAAAAGGCTTCAAGTTTAGGTATATATGGTGTATCTATTGTCTATTTATATTTCAAGATGGTAGAGAAGTGTGTTAGACAAGCTTTGGGCTTTTGGCAAAATTTTCTAACCCCAAACCATGAGGGAAGGTGCTATATTTATAGAATTTCAGCCTCTCACATTAGAAATATCTTCAAAAGAGACAATTGGTCCAAATCCCGTGTATGGGAGCAGTTGGCTGCTGCAAAATATCTGTTCTCGCTAAACATGGTCGGCCGGCCATGAGGATGTACGGCCAGCCCAATGAAAATGGCCTGCCGGCCATCTGCTGGCCAGCTGTTCTTTGAGTGGTTAGGCTAGAAAAAAATAAAGTTTTGGTCAAAATGGGGTGCAAGGTTTAGGTTTTTGAAGCTCAAAACTGAATCCTTTTGCTGAAGATTCGGACGATTGCACAGCGTAACATTTCATCATCGAGTGTTCAGAGTAAAGTGCCTAAGTCTTAAGGCGGTCAAAATGGGGTGTCTATAGTTGTCCCTCTTTGACAGAGCTCGACGTCATTTTCATGACGTGAGTGAATGCCAAATCCCGAAGACGACCCTTTTGACAAGGTCGTAAGACGTGGGCAAACAAACAAAATGTAAATGCAATTGGTTCAACTTGAAAGTTATCTACGTTTCTCTTTGCAAGGAATCAAACCAGGGTAGTTCAAGAGCAACATGCAAATAACATGCTCAAATATGTGCTTGGAAATTGGACTTACACGCTTTGTGAAACTGATTGTTTTTAAAAATCCATGATTATGCAATGCAATGCAATGAGTAAAAACAAGATGACAACATATGCAATAAGTCTCAAGCTTAAATCAAAACAGATCTAACCGTGTCTCACAGGGAAATAAGTATGCAAATGTCAATTCCAAACATGTTTTACATGAAAGGAGGTAAGACGGTATAACCAACAGGCGTACCCAACCGTATCTCATATGGAGAGGGGAAAGGTTTGAACCGAATTCAAAACAATATCCTAACGCATTTCACACGAAAGGATGAAAGGGTGGTGAACTAACAGGCACATCTAACCGTATCTTATATGGAGAGAGGGAAGGTTTTAACCAAGTAAATCAACATGTTAATGCGTTTCATGCGAAAAAAGGGTGCAAAGGTGGTGTAACCAATAGGCGTATCTAACCGTATCTCATACGGAGGGAAGGAAGGTTTTAACAGTAAATCAACATCCTATCGCATTTCACACGAAAGGAGGGAAGTGGTGATGCAACTAATAGGCATATCTAGTCATATCTCATATGGAGAGAAGGAAGGTTTAAGCCAAACTACGTCTCATGTAAAGAGGGATGAAAGATGCAAGCTAAACTACGTTTCACGTAAAGAGGGATGTGAGATGCAAACCAAACTATGTTTCACGTAGAGAGGAGGTGAGATGCAAAAGGTATAAGCCAAACTATGTTTCACATAGAAAGGGTGAAAAGGTGCAAGCCAAACTATGCTTCACGTAGAAAGGTGAAAAGATACAAGCAAAACTACGTTTCATGTAGAGAGGGTGTGAGAAATGCAAGCCTAACTACGCTTCGCGCAGAAAAGGGGTGAGAGATACGAACCAAACTACGTTTCACGCAGAGAGGATGAATACGAGCCAAATCACACCGTCTGGTGATAACGGTGGGTACAATAAGATGAATAGGCATGATGCATATGAATGCAAGATACAATGCGATGTATGTTCCATGAAACATAATAGAAAAGATAAACAAAAAGCGAGGAAGTGGCGATGAATTGTTTTGTTCTGCCGGGGATCTATCTCATCTTTTTCTATTTTTCAAACTTTCACCTTCAACTTTCAGTAAAAGGTCCTCAAATGCTGAAAAGAGGGTAAAACCTGCTTGAGCTCAAGGTTGAGACACATTCACACTTTGGAGAAATGGCGGGACCTAGGACACTACATTCATAATGGAGTTTCGGGATTCTCTGAAATTGAAGCAACCTCAACTACTCTAATTTTCCACCTGTAAGATGAATATAAGATCAACAATGCCCAAAACTAGGCAAAAAAATCTAGCAAAACACCTCAGAATACCTTGGAACAGTCAGTCGGCCAAAAGAAGGGCCGACCGTACAATATATTGGCCGGTCGACCAATTAAATTGAGGTCGAGGATAAAATCGAGTTTTCAACCCGTGGCTCATTTAAACACGGTTTTGGCTCATTGCTTCACACATGTAGCATTCGAAAACCTTCTCCCTCTCTCTCTAGGTGCTCTCTTTCTCTCTAGATTTTCATCCTATTTGCTTTACCCAACAACCTACACAAACTTTTTTTGCGAAACCCTTTTGGCCCTCTACGTTTTGAATTGATTGGATTTTCATTCGATCGAGTCTTTGGGTTTCTCATTGTTTTTTTGCTTGTTTCTCATGGGTTTTCTTGGTTTCCGTGTACTCGCTCTCGCATGTTCACTTTTTCCTCGCATTTTCTCTCTCATAAGGTTTGGGTTTTGGGTTTTTTACCTATTACCCTCATTTTTTTTTCTCTAACCACCAATCACATTCTCCATGGTTGATGATATTCCACATGTGGATGCCCCTCCTGAGGTAGCTATTCCTCTGCCTACCACAGGTATAGAGGACCTAATGCTAGAGGAGGCAGACGGGGCGACAGGGGATACTGCTGCTGACATTGCTGCGAAGGAGATTTACCCTGTTAAGCTTGAGCTTGAGCTCGAATTGTGAGGCCCTAACTTTTTGAAATGTCCCCAAACGCTTATAGTTGAAGAATTTCAATAAGAAATCCACTTTCTCCATTTCTTGCAAATTAAACCCTAGAAATCATGAGCAATTGTGCGAGCTAATCAGAAAACCCTAATCGACTCTGAAAACTTGAGAAACATTTTAAAACCTTGAATTAATAATTTAGAAACCCTAGAATGAAAAATTATAAGAGAAAAACCCTAGTTTTCGGTAATCGCAGTTTTAGCCCGATATCTCGCCTTTTGTTGCGAATCGGCACCACGTGGCCCGAATTATTTTTCCTATCATTATTTTATTAATTATATAACTTAAACATATGTTTTATTTCAAAATTTATGATTGTACCCTTTTATTTCTTAATTATTGCATTTTGGCCCCAAAACCTTAATATTTTATTCAATAAAGGTACAACCAATATTTTATTAATTTATACAAAATATCCTCTATATTTTATTAACAAAAAAAATCAAATTTTCACATGGGTAAATAGGGTAGCTAGCTATAGGTGTGAAAATCTTGTACATAAATACAACAAATCTTTGACCATCATGGGGAAATGTGGGGTATTTATTAATATATCTTTTTTTGTCTCCCAATTAACTAGTAAATAGGATTACCTTCTCTTAATCAAGATTAATTAACACAAATCTTAATTGGATCCAATTACAAACCAACCAAACTTGAATAGTTTCTATTGAAAACCAACCAAACCAAACCAACCCTTCTCTCTCCTCCTTGGCCTACAAATACAAGCCTTGCTAGCTATTGTATTTCACTCCATACACACACAACACACAGCTGAGAGAGGAGGAAAGGGAGAGCAAGTGAGCTTGAGAGGAAAAGAGAAGAAAAGAGAGCAACAAGGAGGAAAAAGATCTAGCAAACCAAGGTAAATCTCATACACCTCTCCTCTCAATAAATCATCATGTTTTTCCCCTTCATAATACATGCTAAAAATATATTTCACATGATACTAAGAGTTACTAC
>NW_021026050.1:399559-429156 GCF_004153795.1 Camellia sinensis
GGCCAAATACATGCTGGAATGTAAACCAAACAAGCTAAAATGACATGGCATGGCATGGCATGGATCATGTGAAGCTAGTTTAGGGGATTTACACTACAAGTGTATCATGCAAGCATGGGGTATCAAAACCAACCCAAAACAAGTTCATGGCATGGTAAAACATCACCAAAAATGGACTGAAATGGACTCAACAAAAGCCAAACACACATGCTACTTTGATGAGCTATGGATGGAGTTACACTACACATGCTAGATACAAGCAAGACATAACCAAACCAGCCATGGACAGGGCCAAGGCAGGTCCTAGAAGTCACAAAAATAGGCCTGAACCAAGCCTCAAAAATGCATAGAGGGATGGTCCTTTGGAAGGCCAAAATACAAGCAGAGAGGAACACAAAGAGAGGGGACTACCCCCTCTGATTTAGGACCTCAAAACCACACCTCTACCACCAAAATCCCACTGGATTTCAGTGGTAGGAAGGCCAAACCAAGGCTAGCTCGGAGGCCTCAAGATATGGCTTAAAACAAAGCCAAACAAAGCATGCAAGGGGGCTACACACCCCAAACAGCAAAATGACCTTAACCAAACTTAAAATTCACTTAAAAACAAGACTTTTTCCAGTTATAAGCAAAGCCTAAATCAATATGCAAAGAGGGCTAAAGCAAGGTGCAAGAAAGTGCAAAAATGGAAGAAATGCTCACCCTTGAAGACCCTCTTTGAAACCAGCAATTTTAGGGGGTGGAAGCTTGCTTTCAGACCTCAAGAAGACCTCCCAAGAAGCTTGGTTCAATGGTGGTGGTGTGTCTCTATGTGTTGTAGTGTAAAAGTGCAAGGAAATCCAATTTCTAAGCACTAAACTCAAGCAATATAGAGAGGAAGGGAGTTTTTCCTCTTCAAAAATGGCTGACCCCCAGTCAAAAAGGATGGCATCCTCTTTATATAGAATGATGAAAAGCTAAAGCTTCTTCAAGAAGCTTTTCAAGGGCTTCATCCCTCCATACACGTGTATGGAGGGGAGCAAACAAAAATCCAGCTGGCTCAAAAGATCTGGAGGAAAACCAGCTGAGACAGGGGGGGTGCCGGCCATCATCAATGGCCAGCAGTGGCTCATTGATGGCCGGCAGGGCCTCATCAATGGCCAGCAGGAGCAAAGCCATGGCCGGCAGTGCACCACAGGGTCCACTCTGAAAGGACTTAGTCAAGGTCCAAAAATGGGGCAGAAAGTATACAGGGTCCGGGAAGCTCGAACCGGTGACATTCCGCCGCGACAGTCGAGTACTCAGCGAGCAATCGAACTAGTTGTTGGGTGTACCTGCAAGCACAACCAAGTCTCGAGGACGGTCAAAAATGGGGTGTCTACAGTTAGCCACTTCATTGTGGTGATATGTGTTTAATCGGTATCCGGAACCGGTTACTCTAGTCGGAAGACGTTCTGTAATGTGTTCTATGGGATGTACCATTATTATGTTCTGATATGAGAATGATTATGCTATGATATGTTTTCTGCTTATGATATGTTCGGATTTCGTTCACTAACCCCTTTACCTTAATGTTATTCACTAGGCTTTGGCTCGCTGTTTGTATATATATGTTTATAGGTAAGCATTCTGGAGATCGAGCTTGAAGGCTTTTGTCTGGATCTGTGTCCTGTTATCCGCCAACCTTTGTGCCTTACGTGGAGGTTCCCGAAATGTCCTATGTTCAAGTTCTATTGGTTCTGCGTATATTTATGACTTGATGTAATTCTGTTGGCTGTACTTCAGATACTTTAATGTGTGTGGGTATAATGTATGATTAACTTTTGACTATGTATATAAAGTTTTTAAATATTTCGTTTCATATAAGTCAGCACAGCTCATTGGACAACTATATTCATGTATTTTCTTCCACTAGCCCCTTAATCTTGTTAGTCTGTTCAGAGGCCTTCGGTAATCCAAGGATTACTGGCCGGTTATAATGCTAAACCTATAGGGGCGAGTTTAGGTCATGACAGGTATCAAAAATTTTAGTGTCTGGAAGACCGGCACGATGAATAACCTCATTGGCATACTTGGCCTGAGAAAGAAAGTAGCCCTTGGGAGAAGAAGCTGCCTCAATACCAAGAAAATATCACAATGGGCCCAGATCTTTCATTTCAAAGGTGCAGAAAAGATGTTGTTTGACCTTAGATATAGTAGAAGAGTCAAAACCAGTGATGATCATATCATCCACATACAGTAATAACGTAACAAATCCAACAGAGGTATGGAGAAGAAATAAAGCAGAGTCCTGGACACAAGGATGAAACCCAAACTCAGTAACAGCAGTCTGAAAGCGATCATACCAAGCACGTGGAGACTGCTTCAGACCATACAAAGCATGCCGAAGACGACAAACCTATCCAGAATAATGGTGAAGGCCAAGAGAAGGACACATGTAAATCTCCTCAATGAGATGGCCATTAAGAAAAGCATTCTTAACATCTATCTGATAAAGAGGCCAAGAACAAACAACAGCGACAAATATCAAAGTACAGACAATAATCATCTTGGCAATAGGAGCAAAGGTCTCCTCATAATCAATACCATACTCCTGTGAGAAACCTTTGGCATCCAGACGAGATTTGTAGCGCTCAAGAGAACCATCAGAATGAGTCTTGACATTGTAAACCCATTTGCAACCAACCAGATTCTTACCAACAGGCAAAGGAACCAACTCCCAAGTACTAATTTTTCGTAAAGTAGACAACTCATCCTCCAGAACTTGAACCTAATGAGGATCTTAACAAGCCTCCTTGTAAAATTGAGGTTCTGAAAAAGAGTGAATAGCAGACAAAAAAGTATGGTAGGAAGCAGAAAAATGTGTATTAGACCAATCCAACCTATTTGGAGGATGACATGCTCGAGTAGGATATCAGTGTGCAACAGGATCAAAGTCATTAGAAGCAGGAGGATCAAAGTCGTCAGAAGCAGGAGGATCAATAGTAGGGGCAGAGACAACCGGTGGAGAAGGAGCCTTGCGATGAGAATAAACTAACAACGGAGGAGGAGAATAAACTCAAAGAGGAGTAGCAGCCAGAGGTGAAGCAGGAAGAGAAGATAGAACAAGCTCAGGAGGAACTGTGGAGATGTACTCATTAGACGGGACCTCAGAAGGAAACGGATCAATATGAACCAAATCCTCTTTGGAAACTGGGGCGGTGAAAGGAGAAACCTAAAAGTAAGGTAGACGTTTGAGAAAAGAAACATGACAGGAGACATAAAGACGACGGGAAACAAGGTCATAACACCGATAGCCTTTCTGAGTAGGACTATAACCCAAAATGACAAAGAGGACAGACCGGCCACTAAGTTTGGTCCTATCTTTGCAGGGAAGAAGGACAAAATAGGTAGACCCAAACACACGAAAAATGGAGTAGTTAGGAATTTGGGAAAACAAAGCATCATAAGGAGACCGACTAGAAAGAAGGGGAGTAGGCATGCGGTTGAGAAGAAAAATAGTAGTAAGAACTGCCTCCCCCCAGAATGAAGCCAGAACTGAGGCAAAGAGAATAAGAGGCCTAGCTGTCTCAAGGAGATGACGGTGTTTACGCTCGACTCGACCATTTTAGGCAGGTGTATCTGTACTGGAAGTTTGGTGAATGGTACCCAAATTAGCTAAATACTCACAGAACTCATTTTTAAAATATTCCCCACCCAAGTCAAACCATAACACTTTAATTGTAGACCCAAACTGAGTAGTAATCGTACATTGAAAGGTACAGTATACTTGATAGAAATCAGACTTATGAGTCATAAGATAAACCCAAGTGTAACGGGTACAGTCATCAACAAATGACACATAGTATGCAAAATCCCCTTTGGTGAGAACAGGAGAAGGGCCCCAGACATTAGTATGAACTAAAGAAAACGGTATAGCAGATATAGAAGTGCTTTTACGGAAAGGTAAGGCTGTCATTTTGGCAAGTTTACACCCCCGACACTCGGTTAATTGACTAGGAGAAACTTTACCCAATATACCTGACTAAGCTAAAGACCATAAACGGTCAGAAGACAAATGTCCTAACCTGGAATGCCACAAATAGAAAGGACATGACAGAGAATCTAACTGAAAAGAAAAAAAAAAGCAGTCAAAGAGGTAGTCATAGGCAGATGCAAGCTCTCTACCACATAGAGGTCTCCAACTCTACGGTCAGTCTTAATCTGCTGCTTGAACATCCGATCTTGAAAAAGACTTAAGCAAACCTGAATGAAGAGAAGAAACAATGGAGGCAGACAAAGAGGCTGGAAGGTAACAGTGTATGCTGAAGCTGACTAATCTAAGCACTTAAGGAAGCCAAGTCAGGATTAGGAGTTGGAACAGATGCAGTAGAACCGGCAGAAGCCTGAAAAATACTCGAAGAAAAATGCCAAAACTGGGTTCGAGACTACTAAGAATACACGCCAGACAGACATCCTTTCTTGGGACAATGATACTTTCAATGGCCCCTCTGATGGCAGAAGGCACACTCATCTAAAGCAAGGAGCCCCTTCTTGGGCTTTATAGAAACTGAACCCGTCATCATCATAATGAACCAAAAAAATAAAAATAAAGAACCGTAATAAACTGAAAGCTGATAGGGGTAACAATGTAATATCAAAAAACTTGTTTGGTCCAAACAAGAATAGAAGAGAACAGTGGTCAGCCAAAGAAAAACACCTAGGTCCACCAGACTCAGAACAAGAGAGAGAGAGAGAGATGTCACGATGTAGGTCATGACTCTGACAGGTGCGACTGATGTCGCAAGTCCAGCAATTAACGAAGATGAAGTCGAAGAACTAATGTCGTAACTCCAACAAGAGATCAATCACTCGTGAGTCACAAGCAAAGAACAAGAAGCGCTGAGGCAACTAGCAAATGCGACGAGCACAGAGTGATGCAAGTCGCAAACCAGAGAAGACGAATCAGCAAACCAGAAAAAACCATAATCAGAGACAGCCGCGAGTCAGAGAGAAAAAGTCACGAAGAGAAGAGGAATCAAAGCACAACTAAGACGTCGAACAGATGGGTTGACCAAAAAGAAAAGGCAAACCACATCAGAGGGAAGTCCTTCGGCAAGAGGGAACCATACAACCCACGAAGCATGGAGCTTCGATCGATCGTGAACCAGAGAGGGAAACAACGAATCAGAAATAAAAGGTTAAGGTTTCGAACATGGCTTTGATACCATGTAAAAATTCTAAAGAATTTATGTATATTCAATTGTATTTACTGAACAAAGAATACATCACTTATATAGAACACTAAATGAATAATCCTAAACGAATACATCACTGATATAGAATTCTAATAGATATAGAACACTAATCCTAAATGGGAAATAAGAATAAACCTAAACCAATTCTGAATAAACCTAAACCAATCCTAAATAGAAAATAATATTCACATAATATATATTATACTAATATTATTCTCACAATTCGAAACGTGCATATCAATATGTAATTTGTTAGGAGATTAACGTTTTTTGGTAACACAGAAACAAACACAAAAATTTATTTTTTTATCAAAACAAAAAAGAAAAAAAAAATACTTATTATTATCCTGCTCATTCAATTCAACTATAACAATAGAATTCAAACCAAAAAACCAATAAGAATAAGATAAATGCAAAGACAGATATTCAATTCCAAACTTGCCGTGATTCGTGAATTATGTCAACAAAAAATGGAACTACAATCATTAAAATGTTATTTTGTCAATCATTACAAATTGGGAAGTGCTACTATGCACAAACCCCAAAAGGTGCATATGACATAAACCTAAAAACTTCAGCCACAATAGTTCAAACTTCCACAAATTTAAGTCATAATAAAACCAAATTAGTTCATAACAAAAACACCACAAAAGCATCATAACCAAGGTCACTTTTGTTCATAATAAAACGCCACAAAGCCCTGTAACCAAAGCCACTTCAATTCGTAACCAAACACCACAAAGTCTCGTCGCCGAAACTAATTTGGGTCATAATCAAAAACACCACAAAATCTCATAACCAAGTTCACAATAAATTTGACAACAACAAAATCTCATAACAAAGCACCAACGTGATTCATGACTAAAACTATAGATTTTCATAACTAGGGCATATGAGTTTGGTAGATAGAATTTTCCGAGAATTACTTCAAACTGGACAATCAAGTATGACAGAACTCAAACACATAGTCACAAACATACCACAAATCAAACAAATTCAATGAAAACAAGTACACAATTTCGTTTGGTTTACTATCAGGTCAATAATTTATGAAAACTATAAGGCTAATACCAATAAGCTCAAAGATAACAGAAATTAACATAACCTAACAAAGAAAAAACCAAATACTATCAATGTAATATTATTTTGTTCGCTTTCTGAGAAAACAGTGTCGGATCGGATCATACTTTTTTTTTTAATTATTTTCCATCAAAGAGAACAAGAGTTTAGAAATTGATAGAATTAGTGGGAATTTGAAAAATAGAATCGCATAAACAGAATTTAAAGCAAAATTTCTTTTCTTTTCTTTTCTTGAGATGTCTTATATTTTCCTGAGAAAAAATGATGTATGTGATTGAGATTGGAAACTAACCCTAGGAAGTAGAGAGAGCTCAATGAGAAGCGAAGGGACGAGTTCGTGATTTAGAGCGAATTGTAACTACCATCATGTCTCCAGCGTGAATCAGAGCTCGACGACTCCATTTTATATTGGGTTTCGCGGGAAGCGATTGTGACCGGCTGTTAACGGCGTGGGGTCTAGATGACCGGTTGTGTCCCAAAATATCTCAGCAATAGTAACCAAATACATAACTAAGGCTAAGTTTGGGAAGACTAAATAAGTGCACTTTTTGTCTTTTTGGACTAAAAAATTGAGATTGAAAATATGGATGTTTGGGTTAACTTTTTGACTTTTTATGGAAAAATGTGTAATAAAAAATTGTAAAAATTGGTTTGTATAGGAAAATTTGAATTGGGAGTTGTGCAGCCGTAATTGTTGACTTTTGGTGAATAGTGTCAACTTTTTAACTTTTTGAGTAACTTTTTGACTTTTTGACTTATTTGGGACTTCCCAAACTTAGCCTAAATATCGAAACTGTTCCACCAGACGATAGGTCAAATGATTGGAAAATATTATGACATGCGGTTGATAAGTTTTGATCAAAATGACAGT
Organism: Camellia sinensis; assembly: GCF_004153795.1. Classification (NCBI taxonomy): domain Eukaryota; kingdom Viridiplantae; phylum Streptophyta; class Magnoliopsida; order Ericales; family Theaceae; genus Camellia; species Camellia sinensis. The sequence continues at coordinate 406,727 of NW_021026050.1, forward strand.
TGCGATTGACACCATAACAATGGTCGACAAGCGTTGACTGGCCGGATGACCAAATACATAGGCCTTGTTTGGTTTGTTTTTGAGAAACAAATTTTGGAAAAAACTTTTTAAAATTTTGTTTGGTTGAGTGATTTTGAAAAAAAATTTCCAAAATCACTTTCTATCTCCTACACATCAATCAATCACTTTTTCTCTCTCTTCTCTCATTCTCAATCACTTTTTCTCTCACACACATCTACTCAACTACAACAAACTATCAAATCATCCCAAACTCTTATACTCCAAAACTATTTTCAAAATATACAACCAAACAAATCAAAAAAATTTCTAAACTCTTACACCATGACAATGGTCGACAAGCATTGACTGGCCGGATGACCAGATACATAGTTTCTGTGTTCATATCTGTATTTGGTCGTCTGTGTGCCTAAATTTTTAATAAAATCTAAGAAATCATAAATAATAAATATTTAATTGGGTAAATTATAAATATACTAGTTGAATTTTGTTTAAAATATAAATTATCTTCTCTAATTTTAAAAATTAATTTTGTCCTATAAAGTTTCTAATTTTATAATAAATGATCCTTTTCATTAATAAATTTTTAGTCGATAAATAGTTTTTAATTATGTCAGAAATATATTTCAGTTAATAATTCAAATAATTTTATTATTATATAAGATAACATTTAGGAATTTTATTTCTTCAATTAATTCTGTTAAATCAAAAATTCAAATAATGAAATATTTGTTATTTTTCAAATTATAAGAAATAATTCGTATTTCAAATAAATCTCAAAAGATGTATTAATAATTTACCCTAAATAATTTCATAGGGAAAATTAGTCTAAAGTCCCTCCCCCATTTTTAATAATGGAAGAGATCCAATATATTATTTTATGATATCTAAGGACCCTCAACTCCACACCCATATATCGCAAAGAAATTTGACCCTCTCACATCAAACCTCATTTCTCTCTCTCTCTCTCTCTCTCTCTCTCTCTCTCTCTCTCTCTCTCTCTTTCTCCGCAATGACGAGCTGAAAATGAAAGCAAATGAGCTTGAAAAGCTTTTTGCTGAGCATAAACTTCGGGTTCCTGGAGAGCAGTCCAGTTCTGCACGGAGAAACAAGCCTGCTGACATGCAGATAGAACAAGCAACGAGTTTCCCGTACAAAAAACCATATATATATATACATCATTTTATAGTACTCAATTTACCAAAATTCATTAGCAATGGATGTAGAATATTGGATTCACTTCACTCTAAACAAGAAATAGAGGTAGAAGAAACTGAATTTTTCAACCATATTTAACCAGAGTTATTTGCACCAAATCATTCTATACATTTTCCATTACCAGATAGTGGCCTTATGAATGAGCAGATGATTCTATTTACATCTTTTCATGATATTTCTTCGTTGGAGTTTTGATTACAATACTGGCATCTAGGGCCTGATTTGATATTTGGGTCAAAATCATGAATCTAAATTTGAGCTCACAGGCCATTTAAATTATGATTTATATTGTAAATAAGAAAAATTTATGTGCATATACACACCAAAAGACATGTCAGAGGCTTCCAACACATAATACATGTAATTAAGTCGTCAATCTTTGGATGGCAGATCAAGCATTTTCTTTTGCTGCTTACTGTCAAAGATACAGCTATGGACATACTCTCAAATTTGGAGGCTCAGAGACATATTTCATTCTTCGCTACATCTCTCTTTATGAATATACCTAGTACTCCTAAAGTGTGTAACATGTTGTCGTTCAGGTAGATACTTTTTTGTATTATTTTTATTTCTTTGTGATTTGTTGTGGTATGGTGTTATTTTCCTTAATATGTATTTGTCATCTTTTGCATATACAATTTGTAGAAAGAAAGCAATCTAATAAGAATTACTTTTTTTTAACATAAAAATTATTTCCCAACCAAAATCAAGTTATGCTCTTGGCATTTGTCCAAACCAGAGAATTTATTTTTGAAAACTAGAGAATTTCATATATATTTTTGGACCAACCCAATTCTTTGAAAATTGGTCAAAAACACAGAGAAATTTTCTGGAAAGTCTAGGTAGAGAATTTCTCTAGAGAGAAAATCTATGGGAGGTCCAGAGAAATTCTCTAGGAAGTGCAAAGAAATTCTCAGAATTTCTCTGGAGAGAATTTCTTTGAAGAGAAAATCTGTGGGAGGTCCAGAGAAATTCTCTCTGGAGAGAAAATCTCTGAAAAGTCCAAAGAAATTCTCTGGGTTGAATATATATGAAATCATTATTTATTTTTGAAAAAATATATATGAAATTTCTGAGAATTTCTTTGGACCAACCCGATTTTCTTTGAAGTAGAGCACTAATCTTTATTGTTGTCCAGAGAAATTTGGATTTTCTTTGTGATGTGTCCAGAGAAATTTGAAATTTTCTCTGTGATATGTCTAGAGAAATTCTCTAGATCGATGTTGAGGGACCTTAGACATTATGAAAATATTAAGTGTCATTTATATTATAAAATCTTAATACCAAGAACCTTAAAAAAAATTTCCAATTTTATACGAATAACTACTGACTTACTAGTTTCTCTTCCGTCTCTCGTTAGAGCTACTCAAATTGAATCATTGTTCAATTGGAACATGAAAAAGTGATTAAATTGATCTAGTTATTTTCGGGATGAGAAGTTATTTCGTAGGTTGTACTTACGAGATTGTTGTGTCCATCTTATAATATGGTGTGTTTGTTTTGAGATATTATTTTATGGGATTGGATTATTAGTCTATTCAGATTAATAGTTTATTGTTTGGTTTAATTTTTTTGCTTTGGATTAATAGTCCTTCCGGACTATTAATCCCTCATATAAGGGATTATTCTATCCAAGGGGGATGGGTGGGATTATTTTCATGGGATTTGTATTCCATGGGATTAATGTGTGAAATGTCCATTTTACCCATATGCTATTACTTAATAAACAATTGAAAAAAGGATAAGATAGTCTTTTGAACATTTATAGATTATTTTTTTAGTGTTGTTAATTTAAAATTATATATTAAATAAAAAATATAAATTATAAATTTAATTTAATTAAAAATAATAAATTAAAAATTATGGCCTTATAAATTAAAAAAAAATTAGTGTTGTTAAATTATAAATTTAAAATTATATATTAAATAAAAATTATAAATTATAAGGGTAAAATAGTCTTTTGAACATTTATCCTTGTCCAGTCCGTCCAGCCAAACATTCGATTCAGTAAAAATAGTCCAATTCAGACATCTAATCCCATGACTAAACAAACATAGAATACAAATCCAGTCTAACCAAATAGTCCGAAGACAATGTATCCTAGGACTAACAGTCCGATGAATTACAATTCCCCTTATCCAGTCCGTCCAAACAAACACACTCTATAGATGATGTAACATTATTTATATGATTTTGAATATTTATAACTTGTATAATAAATGTGATCAATAATAATATCATAACACTAATTGATATATTAGTGTATATACTAATTAGTGCATATAATACTACCATATAATATGAGAGCATATAATTAATTTGCTTAAAATATAAGAGATAAAGTAAAAGAAATTAGTTATATGGCCTAATAATACAGACCACATAGGATATAGCTCCGACCTATTACGTAATTTATACTTCCAAACGGAGTGAGAGAAAGAAGAAGATTCTCAAACGATGAAAAAGATCCAATAGCTTCAAAAGAATTGAACGAGAAGTGATATGAGGTGAAAATCTCATATACAATAGATCCTATTGAATGAATTTGTTTATTTATTTGTAGTATTTTTTTAAACGTATTTACTTATTATTTTAACAATAAATTTTTTTAAGTCTTTTTAAATGTGTTTTGTATTTGTGGAATGATTATTTAATAGTAGTAATGATATTGAAAAAATTATTAAAGTAATAAATTATTAAGATATTTTGGCTTTTATTTATGAATTTTTATTTATTTTAAATTTATTTGTGTTAATTTAGATTGAAATATGATGTGAGAAGTATAAATAATTGAAATGTATTTTTACTTTCTTTTTTTTTAACCGTGATAAATTAAATTAATCACTTAAAATTAGAATACGACTTTTTAATAATTATGTCTAATCCACAAGCTCGTAACTGTCCCATACAAATACATGTAAGGAGGAATTTTTTTTTTTATTACAATAATGCTTGAGGTCTCGAATTTGTCTCGAATTCCATTTTCTTTTTCTTTTTTCCTTCTAAGGCTGTGTTAGTTTTTTTATTTTTTTATTTTTTTTCCTCTCTTTTCTTTCCTTTTCTTTTCTTTTTGCAAGGGTGGTTATGTATAGGGATGTGCTAAAAAACTAGACATTCCGCAAGTGAGTTGGGTTGGACTAATTGGGTGATAAAATTGACTAATTATTTTTTTTTAATTTTGTTTTATTTTATTTGTTGGGATGTGTTGGTTTGGTTTTTTTTTTTTTTTTTTTTTTTGGAAAGAAGAATAATAATAGTGTGCCAAAAAACTAGACATCCCGCACCAACTCATCATACAAAATTATATAGAATTAACGAATTTTAACCAGCAGTCTAACTGATCAGTCAATTAGATTAGACGCTGAGTGATAAAATTGACTGATCAGTTAAATTGTTGGTTAAATTTTGTTAATTTCATATAATTTTATACGATGATTTAGTGTGGAATGTCTAATTTTTTTGACACATCCCTATACATAACCACCCTTAAAAAAAACAAAACAAAATAAAAAACAAAAAACAAAAAAAAACGCATTTGAGACAAATTCGAGACCTCTAGCACTACCGCTTTTATTTTTGTCTTTGTTTTTTTTTTTTTTTATAAACACCTTGAATTTTTATTTATTATGGTCTTATGAAATATTTGAAATTTTGAACTTGATCCAATTATGATTGATAAGTCCTAAAGAACCTATTGTGTCCAGTAAAAACTACCAAACACCGTATTAACATGATATAAATATCATAAAAGATAGAGATCCCAAAAAAAAAAATGCTAAGAAATTTATTCTAAATTGTGATATGTGGTACAGATTTAATTCTTATATAGTGAGACTTACACTTGAAATAAATCTTTTGAATAGAAGTTCTAAGTTCCTAGCAATGCAGTATAATAATATATGCAATGTGGCACCTTCTTTTTTCATTTATTTTTTAATTTTTATTTTTATTTTTTTATTTTTTTTTTGGGTTGAGCTTTTATGTGTTGTGAATTTACAAAATAGTTGAAAATTTGAACAATTTCTTTTCTTTCTTTTTTTTTGGGTAAGTAATTCTAAATATTTTTTGTTAATTGAGTTGTGATTTTATCAAATATTTGAAATTTTGAATTTGATCCTAGTTTGAGATAAAATATATATATATATATATATATCACGATTAGATTGTAATGAATTATGTTTAAGGCTCTAAACACCTGTTTAATTACTTTTGTTAATTAATTTAACTCAATTAGTTATTTAATCAAGTATGTGCAAACAACTTTCATTCCAGATTAAAATTAAAAGAGACTCTGTAGGACATCTTTTGACCACACTGCTACTACCATCACGAATCCACCGCTACTCCTCCACCGCTACTCCACCAACACCACCGCTAATTTTAAAATCACAACCAAATAAATATATATAGACAGTTTTCTGTAAGAAATCCTTAAGTTAAATTTTCCTAATTTCAATTGTAGGAACACATGCACTTGGCATAAGTGATTGAAACACAGTGAAATGTAAATCCAATAGACTTGAATTTGACAGTTTAGTTCTATAGTTATAACTTTTTAAATTATTAATTTAAGGGAATTTTAAAAAAAAATATCCATCTATTTGATTCAACTATTAATGATACGTGGAAAAAATTAAACTTGTTTAATTAAATAAATTGTTACATAGATTTTTTGTTATATAAATATTTAGAATAATATCAAAAGTTGAAAAATTGAAAAAGTTAAAAACACTACAATTTAAAATTATGATAAATTACACTTTATACCAAATTTCATTTTAATTACTACACATAAAATCATGACAATCAACTCTTACATTTTTGGTCATGTGTCGATGACCCCTTCTCTTACTCCACTATGAAGACTTTAACATAAACCAATCGTGTAAAGAGAAAATTATCCACATTTTCCACCTATACATATTTTGTCCCATGTAACATGTGAGAGTTATATAATACAATACATTTACATATATGTTCATATTTTGAAAATATGGATGAAGAGGGAAGAAAATAGAGCTGTTGAATCACGAAATGTAGCAAAGAAATCTAAGAGAAAGAAAGATGAATGGACGAAAGATTGTCACTGTGAAAAATAAAACTTCGTAATTTTCATTTACACAAAACCCTAATTCATCTCCTTAATTGTTCATAATCTGCATTTTATTTCATTCAGATACAATCCTAATTAGACATAAATTTTGAGACAAAGTGTGATAGACAGAAAATGGGGGTGATTTTTTTCCCTTACCCTCATTTCGTAGTCATATATTTATCACATGACTAATTTCTATTAAAGAGTAATACAGTGAAGTAACAAACAAGGGCATTAACAGTATTAGTCAATATTTTTTGGACAAAATATACTTTCCACACCCCTACATTTTACATCCAACTCACTTTGCTCCCAAGCCTCTTAATTAGCTCAGTCACTCCTAGACTTTGAATCAAGTAGCAATTTGGTCCATTTACTCCTAGGTTTAATTATACTTAACAACATTATACTTTTATCAAAATCCTCTTTAGTCTTAACTTCTTTAATTTACCAAAACCTCAATTTAGTATCTACAATTTAGTTTCTCCGTCAATTCTTAAAACAATGTCAATTCTTAAAACAAGGTTATTCAACTGGATCCAATTGTAACTTAACTCGAAATGTAGTGGTCAACTGAGAAAATTAAAAGATTATAGAGCAAAGTGATATTCAGTGTGAAATTCAGGGATGAAAAGTGTAATTTACCCTATTTTTTTTTTAAACAAATGAATTAAATAAGTCGACTCTTACCAAACAGAGCCGTTATTACTACAAGAAGAGACCAGCACAAACACACAGAATGGAGGTGCTAAATTAAGGTGATTCTCATGTCACCCTTTCTGTGAGCAAATTGCTAAAAATCCTACGAACGCAAGGAACACATATTTTTTGTCAAAACAAACAGAGCGTAAGTTGAATTTCCCTACTTTCATATATGGTGCAAATACAATTAAAAAGTAAATTTGATGGGCTCAAATTTCAAGGTGATGTAGAGCACTAGTAAACAACTCCAGCTTTTAACATAAGAATGCAAGGGAGAAACACTATTATAACTATCGTAAGAGAACACTAAGAAAACATTTTTTGCCAAAACAAAGAGAGTGCAAGTTGAATTTCGCTACTTCCATATGTCAACAAAATTTAAACCCGATAGACTCAAATTTCATGGTGATGTAATGGACTAGTAACCAATTCATGTTTTTCATTATAATACAATGCATGGGAGAAACAAATTATTACTACTGTAAGAGAATAGCATGAACGCAGAGAATGGAGATGCTTAAATTAGGCAATTCCAATGTCTACACAAACATGAACACACCTCACCACTCTGAATAGGTTATTCAAACGTCATTGAAGTTTTGTCGAGTATATAACCGCCTTCTTCAGGGTGTCTTGGTCTTAGGTGGTGATGGAAGCAACTGCATAAAGGAAACATGAGATATGATTAAATACAGCAATCCATATTATAAACTACATCATAAATCCCAATAAAATTTTGGGAGAATTATAAGAAAGGCGGGAAGTGGGGGATTTTTTTTTCAAATTCATGGAGGTACAAGACTCACACAAATTTTTAGTGCATGAACCACTTGTGCTTCTAAAAGATTGAAATTATTTTTCTCATTCCCACTTTTTTGATATTCCCTCTAAAATTTTGGGCACTAACCATGGATTTAACTCTTTCAAAGCCAAACATCAAATACAAGGCAAATTATATTCAGTGGTAATTGTATTATAGATTAGTTATTCAGCTAGGATCCCATAAAAATGTTACACTTTTTTTTTAAACATATGCTGATAGCTGAAAATTCCCAATAAGTTTTACTTTTCCCATGAAATTTCCTTTGGGTCATATTAACACATGAATCAACCATCTTATACATTAGAGTTATTCAACAAGGATCCCATAAAATTGTTATACACATTTTTTTTTTTTAAACGCACATTGATTGCTGAAAATTCTCAATGAATCTTACTTTTACCCATGAAATTCTCATTGAGTCTTATTAACACGTAACATAGTGTTAATAGGCTACGTGTTAATAGGACTCAATGGAAATTTCATGAAAAAAGTCAGGGACATATTTGATACTTAGTTGCACGAAGCAGGAGCAAGAGCGGGAGCGGGGGAACGTGGCCACTTAGAGGAATCGTAAATCAGGAGCGCTTATGTATTATTATATTTTATTTATTATAATAAATAAGAAATAATAAATTATGTCAAAATAAATAATAAATAAAAATTAGATGTTTTATTTTATAAATTTTTTAAGATTTTTTTTATTACATATGATTTAAATAGATCTCTTTTAAACAATTAAATGATTTATTTTATTTATTATATGTTAAAAAGTTAAGAAATAATAAATTCTAATAAATAATTTTTTATTTTAGACAGATTTTATTTTGTTTATGACAAATTATATTATATATATTATATATATATGATAAATTATATTTATATTATATAAAACAAATATAAAAACGGAGAGGGAGAGAGGGAGAACAGAGAATGGATCGAGAGGGAGAAGCAAAAAGAGACGAAGAGAGGGAGACGACGAAGAGAGAGAAGCAAACAGAGACGAAACAAACAGAGACGAAGAGAGATGAAGCGAAGATCGAGACTAAGAGAAGAGCGAGAGACAAAGACAGTCAAGATCGACGGTGAGAGAAGAGAGTGAGAGAAGAGAGTGACGAAGACAATCGAAGCCCTGAGAGACGAAGATGATCGAGATCGACAGTGAGAGAAGAGAGGGATGGAAACAATCAAAGCCCTAGTCTCAACCCTAATCGTAATTCTTATGCGATTCTTCCTTGGTAGCACAAAATCACGCTTCTTCCTCAGAAACGTGAGTCCCTTCCACGATTCCTGCTACTAAGATTTGATATTTTCTCAAATTTTTTAATACATCGACTTCCCAAGCCCCAAGTCAGTGTTAATAAGCATAAATAGTGTTATGCATAGAGGATAATTGTAAGAATTTTTGTCTACCTGATAACAAGAAATCAGGGAGCTAATAAATCCAAAGGCTCCTGTAACTCGGGGATTGACATTCTTGGGTGCCAGTTGAAGCAGCCCAACAGCAACCACTATATCCATGCCTGCTTTAACCAGGGCCAATGACCTCTCATTTGACTTCTGAAGTTTACTACGGTATTGCTCATTCTGCATTTACAAGTGCAAAAAAATAAAAATAAAAATAAAAATAAAACAAAAACAAAAAACAACATATGAAAAGGAAAGAGAGAAATTACAACAATCTACAAATTATGGAAGTGCACGCCACCATGCTAAAAATACCTTATGTTTATCACTGTTCTTGAGATCCTTCTCTAATTTCTTCATTGATGCAGAAAGCCTTCCAAGCTCTCCGAGCTGAAACAATTATTGGAGGAAGCACATCACACCATTTTCTAGTTTGCAATATGAAAAAGGGAAAAAGAAAAGAAATGATACAACAGGAGAAGCTCCCTCCACAAATTTAGATTTCCTAACTTATGTTCATGGTCAAAAGTCAATTAGCAGTTATTCCTCACTTTTTCACCATATTAGTTCGTTATTTACCAGATCTAGAACTGCTCTCAACTGTTTGCCTGGCCATTATATTTTTTTTTATTGAGATCCGCTAACTTTGTATACTACTCCACTGTAATTTAATGATCCATTCATAGGTCCATTGTGATCTTGAAGTCATAAAATAACAGAAAATTAACCATTGTTGCCACTGCATAACTACTTTACTTGTGAGTTCTATCCGGTATCGCTTGATACCACCTTTCGGAACCTTCTCAACAATCATGCAATCCATTCTAGAAAGATGCAGCTTAATTGACGTAATAGGCCTCGTATATAACTTGACCACAAAGTAAGGCCAAGCTACATAAGGGCCAAAAAAGGATACCAAAATATAATCAAGATGTGTCAAATCAATACAGAGAGAGAAGTGTTACCCCAAAACAATGAGCATTTTTTGAAAGGCAACAACTCTGGAACAGAGGGCGTAAAATACAGAAGCCAAAATACAGAGAGAGAAGAAGGTGGCAAACCTCAACCAAGGTAGTGCAGATTGAGGAACCCATCCAACAGTAAAGAGATATCCTGCCAATTATCTCTGCACGCTCTTTGTTCTGAATGTATTCCATCTTGTGAGTACGTCTCTTAGAAATCAGTGTAGAAAAATGATACTATATAAAGAAAGTTTGTTCCATACCTTATAAATGCCTGTCCTACTGAGCCATACAATTTGGTCAAGAAACAAGAAAGTGGACAGTAGTGCATTTTTAGACTGAGAAAAGCATTGTGGTTAGAAAGTGACAAAAAGCAAATCACAAATAAATTAGAATTCAGTCAGCAAACCATTTTGCACCTTTCCCAGCAAAACTAGAGGAAGGGGAGTTCCTGTAGCCGTTGGACTAATAAGAGCGTGCAGATCATTGACAAACTGCATGAGAAGCAACCCTAGATAAGCCCAAGAATAAAAAAAGGTATACAGACACAAGTTCTAAATCAGATTGATTTTATAACATTTTCCAAGCCAAGTCTTCATACAACTGCTTGAGGCCAGCTACAAGGACAACATTAACACAATAGGGTGCCCATGATACACCATCTCATTTATGGACATTAAGCCAGAATATACAAGTAATTTCTCCATAACTAGCCCACTATAAGGATACTTAACTATGAGACCAAAAATCTGAGTGAAAAAAAAGACATTGATCATGCTTATTAGTAAAATATACAATCAAGCCCGACCTTGAAAAGACGGAAAACTTTGCGTGCCAAGCTTGTTGATTTGTCAACATTTTGGGCTGTGCCAGGCTCTCCATTACTCAAATATTTTGAACCATATTGTATTGCCCTGCATATCTTGTCCCTGGCTTCAGCTTTGTTCAAATACAGAACCACAAGAGCAAGTTCTGTTCTGGCTACATCTAATGTACTCATTTTATCCTCAGTTTACCTGTAAATTCAAGTTTCCAGCTTAATTAGTCTGAGAAACCCAAGGAACAAACAACAACTTAACAAAGTATGCAAATTTTAGATAAAATAAATAACAGAGAGATTTTTGGTGTGTTTGGTTTGTGTTTTGAGATAAATTTTCAAAAAAAAAAAAAAAAAAAAATTAGGGAGAGAGTTTAGAAATTTGTTTTGGTTTGTTTGGTTGTATATTTTGAAAATAGTTTTGGAGTTTGAAAGTTTGGAATGATTTGATATTTTATTGTAGTTGAGTAGACGTGTGTGACAGAAAAAAATGATTGAGAAGAGAGAGAAAAAGTGATTGATTGATGTGTAGGAGAGATAAAGTGATTTTGGAAAAAAAATTCAACAAATTTCTAACCAAACAAAATTTTGCAATTTTTTTTCAAAAATTGTATTTTGAGAGTTAAACCAAACAAGGCCAGTGTTTCTAGGAGATGTTTATCCTTTCTGCCTCTCCCTATCATGAAACTGATCAAGGGAGGAGTAGACTCGATTCATAAACCATCAATTGTTGCAAAGTTGTTGCATGATGATCCATGAACCGATAGAACAAAGGCTCAATAATGGAAATTAAAGACCAACAAAAGCATCTCCATATGACGGAGTTACCTCAAGAGAAGTGGTAGACATTGCTTCTCAAATCATTAACATCACTAAAGAATATGTAATGACTTGAGACACAATATGTTCAATATAACATCCGATTGAACCCAAACCAAATTTATTACTCTTGTTTATCACTTTTAGTCCAATTTTTCCCTCTTTTACATTACCTTACCATTTTTTATTCATTTTGTCCAAAAGTGATAATTACGTCAACTAATGAAGAGAAGTGTCAAACAAGAAGTTGTGCTTAGCATGAGAGAGATGTAATGCCCTGGTAATGAACCTCCAAAGAGGTTAAACCATTTAGCATGGAATGTCTCTTTCTCATGCCTTAAACAACAATCAATTGTTTGAAACAACTCTTAAAAAAAATAAATAAAAGAAAACCAAGAAAGGAGGAGGTCACAGAGATGATTATTACAAGTGCAAGCATATGTATGAAAACTATGGAATAAGAGCTATGAACTCAAATAGATTGGTGTCTAAGGCCTAAACCGCCAAATCTATGAGGACTTAAAATAATATAAGCATAATATTCAAAGCATAAACTGAATAAACACACTAAAACATCCCCAAAATTAGTAGAAATAGTGCTGAAATTATCTTGGAAAGCTAGAAAAAGTGAACAAAAATAGGAGAGAATTAAAGCTAGTTAGCACGCCAAAGCAAGGGTGGCTAACCCCTCCACTTTTTGGACCTTGAAATCACATGTTTTAGCCTCTGGAAACTCTAAAAATCAGTGGCTAAAATTTGAGAAACAAATGAGAAACACAAGGATATAAGCTTGGAACAAGGTTCAAGGAAAAGTGGTTAATCCCTCCACCTTTGGTAGCTTTTAAATCACAAGTTTCAGCCCACAAAACCAGTCCAAAAATAGTGTAAAATCAGCAAGAAAAGAGAAGGAAGAAGTAGTGTAAAGATGGCAAGAATTATATCCTTAAGAGTAGACACTCTTTGGTTCACAAATCATAAAGTGTTCACCTTCAATAGCTGAAATTTTGGCTTAATAAAGCCTCAAATTTTTGGTTTAGGAAGTGTATGTATAGTAAGATAGTTGATTTTTTTTTTTTTTTTGGTAGTTGAATGTGATATTTGTGAGAAAAAAATAAAATAATTATGAGTTTAATTTGACATTTTATTTTATTGACTGTTTTAACCTATTTTGTCTCTTTATAGATTTTAGCCCAAAAAACTAAAAAAATCCTTTCACAAACACTCCATTATCTATTAAATCAAATTGACATCAAATTTAAAATTAAACTAATTAAAATTATAGAAACTACTAATCAGTGTGTTTGGTTTTAGTTTTCTGAAAATTGTATTTTTTGTTATTAGTGAATATTTTTTAAATTTTAAATAATTTTTTTTTTTAGATGCACTTACTTAGATGTATTTAAATAGTAAGATATTTGTGAAAAAAATATTTTAAAAAATTAATAAATACACAAAAATACGAAAATGTATTAGATTTTCATTTTTTTTTTTGTATTTTTTCGTATTAGTGTATTTTTAAAATATTTTTTTTATAAATATTATACTTTTTAAGTATATTTATGTTAGATATGTCTAAAAATTTTAAAAAAAATTACCTAAAATATTTTAAAAAAAATTATTGAAAACATTAAGATACGAAAAATAAAAAAATAGAATTTTTTGAAAACTATTTCTCGAAAACTAAAACCAAACAAAGTGATTCGTTTCTCAAGTAAATTTGTATTGTTTTAAATTATTAATTTTATTACTTTTATTAGAGTTGTAAAAGATTAAGGCTAAGTTTGGTATAATTGAAAAAAGACAAAAAGTTAAAAAGTCACTATTCTATTTAAGTCACATCATCTTATTTAAGTCACATTACATCTCTAACATATCACTTCAAACCCAACCTAAACCCAACCCATATTTCATAAAAAGTCAAAAAATATACTTATTTAGTCTTTCTAAACTAGGCCTAAATTTTTGGGTGTCAATCTGTAAATAAAACGACATATTGCTCCATATAAATTTTCATTGTCAAATTGTTCAATTCAAAATAAATTTTTTGTTAATGTGCACGTGTTAAAAAAATAATAATTGACATTAACTATCTCTACTTATATGGATATATTAAACAAAATAAGAAGTAAATTTAGCATTTTTCAATGATAAATGCTAATAGTCTCCTAGGCATTGTTTTTATATTGAAAAAGATATAAAAAGTGTCATGAAAATATGTAAAAGTATTAAAACGTGTAATGATTTTAATAAAAGTACATTGAAATTAGTAAAAAAATATGTTGTGTGAGTGAGTAATTTATATGTAAATTAGGCCGAGCTGGGTAATGGGTCATTCTGAGGGCTATAGTAAGAAAGGTTGAGTAAAAGGGCCTAGAAGTTAGCCCGGTTCAAAGGAGCTTTGTAGTTAGCTCGGTCGACATGATTAGAGCAGTGACAATTAGCTCGGTCAAACCAAACTGAGCCGAGGTATTGTGGACCTTTTTTCAGGACCTTGTTGTCGAATAGCTCGGTCTAGGCACGCTATGGATAGCATGGTTTTTAACAGGCAACCGAGGTACAATTGCACGAGAACCTAGCTAGCTTGGCGTTGTGCATTGGAGCACCAAGATTGGTTAGCTCGATATTAAATGAACAGTCCAGTTGGAGTATGTCAAATCGAGGCACACGCAGTAAAAAGAAGAACCGAGCTAGTTGGAGCTCGGTCTAGTCTGCGGCTTTAGCATGGACATGTTAGCTTGGTCGTATTGACATCCAACCGAGGTAAAACCATCTCACTTGGTTTAAGCAGTGAGGGGGGTGTTGAAGGATAAACATTATCTTTCAGGATTATGATTCCTAGGAGGACTCTGCATGGAGGAATAAGAGTCCAACTAGGATTGTGCCACGCGGAACCTATAAAAGCTCATAACATCACCTATGGAGAGGTAACACAACTTTGATTCTCGAATACACAGAGCTTTTGTCTATTTGTCTATTTTGTTGACTTAGGCATCGGAGAGGTATCCGGCATACACCCGCTAGCTAGCTCACGTTTGTGTTTTTAGGGAGTAAAGCGACGTCGTTTGGAGGAGCGCGGACTTGATCAACAGGATTATACGAGAAGATTATTTCATGCTCATATAATTGGCGCCATCTGTGGAAATCACAGAAAGAATGAAACCTCTTGATCAAAGTTTTCCTCGCTAGATTAGACGCAATAGCGCACAATGAGGATTTACTGCAATCCGCCACTGATGGGCAAACCCCAGAGGGAGGTAGGAGGTAGGAGGCGCGAAGGTTTGCCTTCCATCCCTCCCATGGCAGATTTAGAGCCCCAGCGACAGAACCCCCGAAGGGATGCAAGGGGGAGACGAGGTAACAGCCCCCGTCGCTCATCAAGTCCTGATAGGCAGAGGCGGAGGATCGACCCTTAAGTTTTAGAGGATCGGGTAAAGGAGCAGGACAAGTTAATCAGGAAGATGGCAGCGGACATGGAATTGATGAAGCGCCAGATAAAAGGGAAAGGAGTGGCGACGGGAGAGGGGCACAAAAGCAACACGCTCCCTCGCCACTCAGAAGATCGTGGTAGGCATACCACGCCATCGCAAGCAGAGAGTAGAAGCCTCAGAACAGGCGATACTCAATCAAGGACTTCCAGAACTCGTTACTCCAGGTCTGAGAGAACGAGATCATTGAGGTCTTACACTGAGGGAAGCACCTATCGGCCCTCACATATGCACCAGACATCATCCAGGCAAACGGAGTTGCTTAGATCGTCCGACTTACAGACTGTGCTTGAGGAAAGGGCACGACGGAAGGAGGATGCCAGGGCACGCGACCCGCACAGAGTTTCAGCCCTTCAGCAGTTGGCTCCTCGGACGCATGAAAGCGTCGAGGTAGGAATGCCAATACCGCACCTTGCCTACGAACAACAGATAAAGCATTGGCAAGGCTACATAGCTCACCGTTCGTTCCGGCGATTGAGAACGCACCATTACCTTCAGGCTTCATTCAGCCTAAGTTTACGACGTACGAGGGGAAGACAGACCCTTACATGCACCTAAGCCACTTTCGCCAAGTCATGGCAGTATACCGGCGGAACGAAGCTTTGATGTGCATCCTATTCCCATCTAACCTTGGCGACCTACGTTTAACCTGGTTCGAAAGGCTACTAGAAGGTAGCATAGCCTCCTGGGCGCAATTAGCGGCGGCATTCGTGACAAGGTTCAAAATGAACACCAAGACGCCAATAGAGATCGATTAGCTACTCTCCATTGACATGGACGACAAGGAGACGTTGAGATCCTACAACAGTCGTTATTGGGAGACCTTCAACCAGATAGGATATTGCCCCACAAATCTCGCCATCGCGCAGTACAAAAGAGGTCTTCCAGTCAGAAACAGGTTGAGGGACTCAATTACCATGATGCTCCCCTCATAATGGAAGCCTTAATGGAGAGGGTACACCAGCACATTTAGGTGGAGGAGAATGGCGCTCGTGCTAAAACGAAGTCTGGTACAACCGCAATACCAGATAAAAAAACTTCGGCAAAAGTCAACGCGGTAGAACGTCCAAGCAGAAACGGGCGAGGCAGGCAGGACAACGGAGAGGACCACGATAAAAGGTGGTTGAGAGTCCGCACTGCCATTACCACGGTGTTCAAAAAACCGATCTATCGGATTCTCAGTGAGATACGCGATGAGCCTTTCGTTAGATGGCCAGCTAAATTAGAAGAGGCACAAAAGGACTATGATGAAAGATCGCGGTGCACCTTCCATAAGGAAAAAGGGCACCGTACTGAAAATTACACGCCGTTGAGACAACATCTGGAGGAGTTAGTAGCAGCTGGGTATCTGGACTAATACATAGAAAGAGGGACACAACCAGCCCCTCAAAACCACGATCATCCGGACGGAACGTCGATTGACGCCCCACCTCAAGGCGTGATAAACGTAATACATGGGGTATTCGAACCTAAGCGAGTATGTGAGCTCAAGGGAATAATCAAGAAGGCTGAGCACTTAAGGGAGGTATTAAGTGCGCAGCCTACCATTAAAAAAGGGAAAATAGAGGCCACGAACGTCATGTCTTTTTCAGACAGAGACTTGGCAAGGATGTACTGCCATCACAATGACGCACTGGTCGTCATTCTCCGCGTTAAGGATTACGACGTCAAACGAATTTTGATTGACCAAGGGAGCTCATGTGAGATAATGTATTACGAAACCTTCAAACAGTTGAAACTGGAGGACAAAGACTTGGTACCTGCAGTATCTCCCCTGATCGGATTCAATTCAATGACAGAGTGGCCAGTTGGCAAGATAATCCTCCTTGTCAGAGCAGGAAACATGATGAAACAAGTGGAATTCTGGGCATTGAAAGCCCTTTCCACTTACAACATAATCTTGGGGAGGACATGGTTGCATGCCATGCGATCGGTAGCGTCAACCTACCATCAAGTAATGCGGTTTCCCAACGAAGCCAGAGTAATTGAAGAGGTCTTTGGAGACCAAATTATATCCAAGCAGTGCTTCGTCACGGTAAATGGCAGCCGAGCTGCCAAAGGGTTTGTTCAGATGGTGGAAGAACCTGAGAGCAATGAATTGTTTGCGGATGTTGGCAAAACAGCTGAACAGAAGGCAGTGGAAGACTTGGTACAGGTAAGAATAGATGAAAAGAACCCGGAAAAATTCTTTTTGCATGGCTCATCTATGTTCAGCACCAAGAGAATAGAGGTCATAGAATTCTTGACCTCTAACATCGAAGTGTTTGCCTGGACGCCGTATGACATGCCTAGCATTGACCCAAACTTCATCTGTCACCAATTGAATGTCCACCCAACTGCAAGACCAATCATACAGCGTACTCGCAGATCAGCACTCCACCACGCCGAGATAGTGGCGGAAGAAATGGGAAACCTTCTAGAGGCAGGAGCTATCAGAGAAGTGCACTATCCCAAGTGGATATCCAATACAGTAGTGGTGCCAAAGAAGAATGGAAAATGGCTTGTCTACGTGGACTACAAAACAGTCAACAAAGCGTGCCCAAAAGACAACTTTCCCCTACCGCGGATAGACCAACTGGTAGACCTAACGACAGGACACAATCGACTTAGCTTTCTTGATGCGTATAGAGGTTACCATCAGATCGCTATGTTTGAACCAGACCAGGAGGTCACATCATTTACAACGCCAAGAGGACTGTATTGCTACAAGGTCATGCCTTTTGGCCTAAAAAACGCAGGGGCAACATTCCAGTGAATGTTCACCAAGATGTTTGAACCATTGTTAGGCAAAACAATGGAGACTTACATCGATGATATGGTAGTCAAAAGCAAGGATGAGAATAACCATCTCAGGGAACTAGATGAGATGTTTCAGATCCTAAAGAAGCACAAGTTGCACCTTAATGCATCTAAGTGTGCGTTCGGCGTAGGATCAGGCAAATTCCTAGGCTTCCTGGTAACCAACCGAGGTATAGAGGCAGACCCTTCTCAGATCAAAGAAATTCAGGATCTAGAGAGGCCCAACTCAGTAAAAGAAGTACAGCATCTCACCAGTATGGCAGCCGCACTAAACCGGTTCATAAGTCGGTCGTCGGACAGATGTCGACCATTTTTTCAAGCATTAAAGACCAAGTTTGAGTGGGATGAAGAATGCGACCGCGTCCTAGAAAGTTTGAAAGAATACATGTCTTCTCTACCACTGTTAGTGACCCCAATCCCTGGAGAAGAACTATTTTTGTACCTGGCAATTTCACAGCACGCAATTAGCACAGTGTTGGTCCGAGCGGAAAGAATCCAACATCTGCCCATCTTTTATGTCAACAAGACATTGCTAGGCACAGAAACCAGGTACTTACCATTGAAAAAACTGGCCTTAGCCTTGATGATGGCCTCAAGGAAGTTGTCGCACTACTTTCACGCCCACACCATAATCGTCCTCACAACTTTTCCATTAAAAGCTTTGTTTGAGAGGGCAAACTTTTCTGAGTGAATCTTGAAGTGGGCAGTAGAGTTAGGACAGTTCGACATCAAGTTTCAGCCCAGAACCGCGATAAAAAGTCCAAGCTTTAGCAGACTTTGTCGCAGAATTCACACCAGGAAGTCATCACGTCTGCCCAGTTGATTTAACGAGTACAACCGAAATAGGGATGGAAAGTGGCGCCGTAATAGCGCAACCCCTAATACAAGATACCCAGCCACATCCCACGATAGACCAGAGTAAACCAAGGGAGGAAGAAACAAACCATGCTACACCAAGCAAAGACCCATCAACAAATAAAGACTTGGTACAATCAGATAGCGAGGGGCAAACAGTAAGTATGGACTTTGAAGAAAACACCAGCAACACTCAAGACTCCAAGGCATCATCCGATCCCTCTACCTGTTAGAAGCTATTCGTTGGAGAGATGTGAAAGCTCTTTGTGGATAGAGCATCTAACAGACACGGAGCAGGACTCGGAACTCACCAGATAGCCTAATAGTGGAACAGACAGTCAACCTTGGCTTCCCAGCATCAAATAACAAAGCGGAGTATGAAGCGCTTCTGGCAGGACTAAAATCTGCATTCTACATGAAGGCCACCGAGCTAATGGTTTACAGTGACTCACAGCTGATAGTAAACCAAATTCCAGGCGACTACGAAGCAAAGGATGAAAGAATGGCTAAGTACCAAGAGGTAGTCAGAAAAGAGATCATGAAGTTCGAAGTAGTGCGGATAGAGCAGATTGGCAGAGAAGAAAACAGCAGAGCAGGCGAACTAGCAGGCATTACTTCATTGACAGATACATCCATACCACATCCACTACTAATCGACTTCCTACCCAAACCAAGCATTGAAGAACCTGAAGTAGAAGAAGTATGTTGCGCCGAACTAGGCCCTTCATGGATGGATCCCATCATAGTGTTCCTAAAAGACGACACTTTGCCCGAAGAGAAGAAGGAGGCCAACAAGATTAGAGCAAAGTCGCAATGATTTTGGCTCTCCCCATCAATGGCCTTGTACAAGAAATCCTTCACAGGACCTTACCTAAAGTGTGTCCATCCCAGCAAGGTCAAAGCATTCCTGTTCGAGATTCATGAAGGCGTATGTGGTAGCCACCAAGGGGGGAGATCATTGGCTTATAGAGCAATTTCGCAGGGATATTGGTGGCCTTACATGCAAGCAGATTCAGAAAAGTATGTCAAGAAGTGTGAGAAATGTCAGAAGTTCGCACACCAAATACATCAACCGTCCAGAGAGCTTCTACCATTAACTAGCCCATGGCCCTTCGCAATGTGGGGCTTGGACATAGTAGGACCACTTGAGGGAGACCACTGGAGTTGGGGAGATAGACTGGCGACGGGGCTGGGTGTTGTCTTCTGCTTCCTTGCAGCAACAGACTACTTCACAAAGAGGGTGGAAGCAGAAGCACTAGCATCAATAAAGGAGAAAGATGTGAAGAAGTTCGTCTGGCAGAATATCATCACTCGGTTCGGCATACCTAAGGCGCTGATATCAAACAACGACACCCAGTTCGACGGCAAAATTTTCAGAGGCTTTTGTGAGGAGTACAAGATAGAATTCTACAACTCTACACCGGCATACCCCCAAGCAAATGGCCAGGCAGAAGCATCAAACAAGGTTGTCTTGGATGGATTGAAGAAAAAGTTAGAGAAAGCAAAAAGAAAGTGGGCTGAGGAGCTTCCTCATGTTTTATGGGCTTACCGTACCATACATCAACGATCAACTGGGAAAACGCCATTGTCCTTAGCCTACGGCATGGAAACAGTAATCCCACTGGAAATCGGCCTCCCCACAATAAAAAGCGAGAATCTCGATCCAGACTTAAATGGGGAAGCCATAGCCTTGGAACTCGACCTTGCGAAAGAAAGAAGAGAAAGAGTACTGGTTCACATTGCCTCATACCAGCAAGACTTGTCCAGAAAGTATAACAAAACACTACATCCAAGACAATTTAAAATCGGAGATTGGGTACTGCGCAATGTGATGGGCAACACCTTGGTACCCGGAGATGGCAAGTTAGGGCCTAATTGGGAAGGACCTTACAAGGTGGTTGGATTAGCAATGGGCATACCACTTGGAAGATGAAGACAATAAAGCCATTCCCAGGCCATGGAACACTGTCAATCTCAAACTATTTTATTTTTAGCTTTTCTTTCAAGTATTTGTAATTTTTTTTTTCTCAATAAAACAAGTAGTTTCTTTTCAGTATAGTTGTTTCCTTCTGTAAAAGATTGTTTTAGTGAGTTATGTGCACTGAAAGCATAGTTGACCGGAATAACCAACTTTCAACTTTGCACTCTCTTCAGCTAAGATTAGGATCAGTGCTGAAGCGGTTGGCTGGAAAAACCAACACTCTTCCTAAGCCCAGAATAAGGATCCAGACTGGAGGACGTTTGGCCGAAAAACCAAACACTTTACTCTAGGTTGGCAGGAATAACCAACTTAGAGGTTGGCTGGAATAACTAACACCCCTCCTAAGCCTAGGATAAGGATCTAGGTTGCAGGACGTTTGGCAGGAATAACCAAACACTTTACTCTAGGTTGGTAGGAATAACCAACTTAGAGGTTGGCTAGAATAACCAACACCCCTCCTAAGCCCAGGATAAGAATCCAGGCTGCAGGACGTTTGGCAGGAATAACCAAACACTTTACTTTAGGTTGGCAAGAATAACCAACTTAGAGATTGACTGGAAAAACCAACACTTATTGTTCTTCAGCCGAGATAAGGATCTAGGCTAAAGAGGTTGGCTGGAAAAACCAACACTTATTGTTCTTCAGCCGAGATAAGGATCTAGGCTGAAAAGGCAGACTAGAAAAACCCACACTTATTGTTCTTCAGCGGAGATAAGGATCTAGGCTGAAGAGGTTGGCAGATATGGCCAGTTAGATTGCAAAGTTAAGACCAGGATAAAGTATCTCGGCCAGAGAATATTATACTTCATTCAGATTACAGAGTAAAGTACATGCATGGAAGTTAACCGAAATAATAGTTGGAACAAGAGAAGATTTCATTGAGAGTGCAAATCAAGAGTTACAAAAGGGTGGGATTTCAGCCCGGTTACAGTTTTCTTTCCAAAAGTAAAAAGAAGAAAATACAAAGTCAAGCAAACAGGTCGTTAAGATCAGCATCCAGTTCAACTTAAAGCCCGGTTTCAGTTGGTAGCTCGGTTGTCAGGTCTTCCACCGGTGGTTCAACCCGAGCTGACTAGATAGCAGGATCATTGATGACGGGGGCATTGTTAGGCACGGTCTCTTCTTCATCATCCTCAAATTCAGGGAATTTTTGTTGAATGACGGCTACATACTCCGCCATACAGCTCGGTATGAAGTACGATGGAGGGTTCAGGAAAATCTCAATCTCTGGACCGTGATTGAGCTGTTCCACAGCCGCTTTCCACCCGCACTTGAAAAATAGATCCTTGGCAGCTTCGCACTGCAGGATGTAGGTTGCTTCACCGTCTTTATAGCCATGGTCTTCCGCATCGCCAATCTTCTTCTCAAGTTCAGTTATTTCGGCCTTCTTGTTCTGCTCAACTGTGGCAAGCTCACGCAGGTAACGATCCTTCAGCTCGGTCAAAGCTTTTT
>NW_021026050.1:459140-489296 GCF_004153795.1 Camellia sinensis
GTTCAGTTAGAGAAAAATACTTTATAAACAAACAAATATTATAAAATTTTCTTATTAATGGATGTGTTATTTGATAATAAAATTTTAAAAATTAAAATATGACCTCCTTCAGTAATATAATAGGTGTCACATCAACAAATAATATAAAATTATAAAATTTGTTAATTTGTGTGAGAGCTTTGAATGATATAACATTATATGGGTCTCAGTATAAGTATCAACACATGATGATTTTTTTTTATTTAAATACTCTGTTCGAGAACACTTGAAATTTGACCAAAAAGTAAAAAATTGTAAAAAAAATAAAATAAAACCTCTGAAAAATCTCTAGATATGGAAAAATTATCAATTAGATCCGTCACATATTGTACGTGCTATGCCCTTACAATTCTATTGGTTACATACTCATTATTTCTTATTTTTTCTCCTATGTATTACATAAAGTAATCAATAAAATTAAGGAAAATGAGTTAGACCCCCAGTGGAGGTGCTGGGGTCATTTCTGATTGGCTCAAAAATTGTATTTTTTTTTTATTTGGTTTTGAGCCAGTGACAGTGCGCCAACTGTCACTAGGAGTGCTGGGGGTCGCCCCCACGAGGGGTCCCAGCATTGACATAAAATTAAAATGACACAACTTAATTGAAATTTTTGAAAGACATGATAATTCCTCCTTAGAGATGAGAAAGCACTATTGCACTAAAGTGGAGTAAATGCACTGAATCAATTATTCAACAATAGATGTATCCATGGTCTATATATAGAACACACACTCCAGGGAGGTCAAGTACACAAATCTCTCTATGATACCAAAATTTAATTATTATCGTTATACTTGTGTATCAACTGAAGTATCACAGTACCTAACATGGTTTTTTTCTCGCACAATTTATATATCATTTAGCCACTCAAAATATTTTCTTATTCACATTCAAAATGAAAGACAAATTATGAAAGACAAATTGAGAGAGTAATATTGAAAGAGAATTTGTAATCTAAACTCTGTATTGAATCAAGATTGAGGCTCCATTATATAGGAGTTTGTTACACAAACATTATGATGATACATTTGAATATAATAAGAAAAAGTGGCCGAAAGCTGGTGGCGCACCGAAAGCCTTTCTGACAAAGGGAATCCTATGCTATAATTGGTGTTGTCTATACTATAATATATTAACAACAGGTATAGTATTATATTATATTCAATTATATATTAACAGCCCCCTCAAAGTCAAGGAGGACAAACAGCAACCAACTGGAGTTTGGAGACAAGTTCAACGAAGCGGCCAGGAGAATGGGCTTTGGTGAAGATATCAGCAGGTTGATCAGCAGAGGAGATGGGATGGAGATGGACAGTACCATGAGTGACGTGTTGACGAATAAAATGACAGTCAATCTCAATGTGTTTGGTGTGATAATGAAAAACATCATTGTGAGCAATTTGAAGAGCACTTTGATTGTCACAAAAGAGAGCAGTAGCGCTAGAGGGGGAAACACCCATGTCATCAAGAAGCCAACGAAGCCAGAGAAGTTCCTGAGTAGTATCAGCAAGAGCACGATATTCAGCCTCAGTACTGGAGCGAGCAGTAAGAGATTGTTTCTTGCTGCACCAAAAAATAAGAGAATCACCCAAGAAAAAGCAGAACCCGGTAGTAGAGCGCCGGTCAGTAGGATCCCCAGCCCAGTCAGCATCAGAAAAGCACGAAGCTGGAGAGAGGAGCGGGCGGAATAATGAAGTCCATGAAACAAGGTACCTTTGAGATAACGAAGGATACGAACTAATGCAGCATAATGAGGTGTACGAGGAGCGGACATAAACTGGCTGACAATATGAACGGCATAGGCAATATCAGGACGAGTAACAGTGAGATAGACAAGGCTGCCAACCAGCTGACGATATAGGGTAGCATCAGAGAGAAGAGTGCCATCAAGAGGTGTAAGACGACTCTGAGACTCCAGGGGAGTGGAGGCAGTCTTGCAATCCGTAAGACCAGCGCGGGTGAGAAGATCAGAGGTATATTTAGCCTGAGAGAGAAAAGACCCCGTGGAATCATGGAAGATTTCAAGACCTAGGAAATAGCAGAGAGGACCAAGGTCTTTCATTTCGAAATGATGGCTAAGAAATTGTTTAAGGCATACAATACCATCAAGATCGTCACCGGTGATAATCATATCATCAACATAAAGGAGAAGCAAGGTGGTCCCTTGATCAGTTTTCCGGATAAAAAGAGTAGTATCATAAGAACTGGAGGTGAAACCACAGTCATGAATAGTAGAGCTGAACTTGGCAAACCAAGCGCGCGGAGCTTGTTTGAGACCATATAGAGCACGCTGAAGTTTGCAGACTTTATGAGGTGGACAAGTAGACCTAGGGGGAGGTTGCATGTAGACTTCCTTAAGAAGAACACCATTAAGGAAAGCATTTTTCACGTCCATTTGATAAAGATCCCAGTGTCGGGTGGTAGCAACCGCAATCAGGCTGCGAACAGAGGTGAGACGAGCAACAGGAGCAAATGTCTCCTCATAGTCAATACCATATTCTTGGTTGAAGCCTTTTGCAACAAGGCGGGCTTTGTAGCGCTCAATAGTACCATCAGAACAAGTTTTGATTTTGTAGACCCATTTGCAACCAATAGCAGTCTTGCCAGGAGGAAGATCAACAATGTCCCAAGTGTGATTTTTGTCTAAAGCCTGCAATTCATCAGTCATAGCTTGCTGCCAAAGAGGATTAGAGCGAGCCTCACGATAGGAGGTCGGTTCATAAGTAGAAAAAGCAATAGAACCAACAATAAAGTCACGAAGACGAGTAGAAGGTTGAGTTACCCGGTGTGGTCGAGTAGAGGCAGGAGGAGCCAGAGGGAGAGACTCACCAGGAGAGGAGGATCCCGAGGAAGCAAGAGCAGGACCATCAGAGTGAGCAGGGGCATGGGACAGACCAGAAGGCAAGGCAGTCTCGAGAGGTGGTGGAGTAAGCTCAGCAGAGGACTCGAGAGGGGCCGGCAAGGGCGGTGAAGTAAGCTCATCTGAGAACAGATCCGTGGAAGGGTCAGTAAAAAACAAAGTGGATGAGGGAACGGACAAACGGAAGAGAGAGAGAGAGAGGAAAACATTTTGTGTTCCCAAAAGACTACATGACGAGAGATACGGAGTCGCTGGGAGAGAGGATCCCAACAACGATACCCCTTGTGTTCAATACCATACCCTAAGAAGAAACAAAGGCGAGAACGGGGTTCAAGTTTGGTACGTTCATGAGGTTGAAGAAGAACAAAACAGGCAGAGCCAAAGACCCAGAGATTAAGAATTACATCAAGGAATGTGATCCATGCCAAAGGAACAAAGCTGAAAATGTCTATCCTGCAGATCTCCTTCAACCATTAGAAATTCCCTCATGAATATGGACAGCCACATCCATGGATTGTTGGAACAATTCGTCTTGAATTCTTTGGTTGGTGGTCTTCGAGTCTTCAAAACTTGGCGATGAACTTGTCTATGTAGAACAAAAATATGAGGCTTCAAATTATGTTAGTTGCTTTCTTAAAGATAATATTTGCACCCACCAAAAGGCGTGCAGGGGGTTACAACAAATTCGCCTCCAGGATAATGAAACCTAATCTAAAGATCAAGTCTACCGTCATCTGTATTGTAATAAAGTTGTTTGAGCTCAGAGCGATTTTTCATAAGAAACAACCAGGTATAACGGGAAAAATCATCTATAAAAACAACAAAATAGCGTGCACCTCCCATAGTAGGAGTAGGAGAGGGTCCCCAAATATCAGAATGAATGAGATCAAATGGTGCAAGAGAAACAGAGTCACTTTTATTAAACGACAAAGCAGGTTGTTTGGCAAGTTGACAGGACACACAATCTAAAACATCAGAACTTACATGACCTAAATGACCACTGGAAATTAAAGATTTTAAATGACCAACAGAAAGATGGCCTAAACGACAATGCCAAAGCTGAAAAGGAGATAAAAGAGGAGCAGTGGTAGCAGTGGTAGCAGTGGTAGGAGCTGTGATCTGAGAGGAATCTGGAACATGAAGATGGATGAGTTCGTAGAGACGTCCATGCTTACGGCCTATCCCAAGAGTTTGCTTGGTCCGAGGGTCCTGCACCAAACAACTAGTACGGGAAAAGGTAACAGTTAGACCATGCTCACATAATTGACTAATGGAGATAAGATTTAAAGTAAGAGCAGGCAGAAGATAGACATGGGATAAAGATAAGTGAGAGGTTGAAACAGAACCAACATGACTTACAGACAGAAGAGACCCATCAGCAGTATGGATAGAAGGAACATGAGGAGTAGAAGAGAGAGGAGTAAAAATAGTATGGTCAAAGGTCATGTGATTACAACAAGCGGAGTCAAAATACCAAGAAGTGTTACCTGCAGTGACAGATAAAGCAGTAGATGGAGGAGTACCGGAATTCTGCCAAAAATGTTGAAACATGGCTGCGACGTCAGTGTGAGAGAAAACTGGAGTGGAAGGGTCTATAGGGACAGAGGAGGGTAAATCCTCTGAGGCAGCAGCAGCAGTTCGTTGGGCAGGCATTGGTTTAAATGGAGTCCCAGAACGGTGAGAGTGGTTGCGAGAAAAATTCCCGGTGGAAGGACCATTGCGAGAGGCACGGGCTGGATTGCGGAAGCAATCTTGCTGGAGATGACCAGGGCCAGTCTTGTTGCAAAACCGACAAAGACGAACTGGACAATTGACCAGAAGATGAGTCGACGGAAGATGGCGGTTGTGACAGTAATTGCAGGCATTGGACCTCTGTGGTGATGGTGAGGAGGGAGAACTTCGAATCTGGGGAGTGGAAAGAACGGAGTCCACAGGGTGTGGATGGAGAGTACCAATTCTGGTTTCCTCGGACAAGAGTTCAGAAATTGCTTGCTCAAGAGTGGGTAAAGGAGTGCGATGAAGGAGAGATGCGCGGACTGGCTCAAATCGGGGAGTGAGAGCCATGAGAAACTGAACTAAGCGCTGTTGGTCACGGTAGGCAGTAAACAAGGTAGCATCCTTAGTACAATCCCACGAAGGTTCAGAAAGAGCGAGCTGATCCCAAGCATAATACATTTGAGAGAGAAAATCATTAATGGTTTGAGTTGTTTCTTGACGCATACCGTGAAGATGACTCAGAAGCTGATATTGGTGAGCAAGGCCAGTAGTCCGATAGCGTTCTTGTAAAAATTCCCAGATTGCTTTGGCAGGAGAGGAAGCAGAGTCAAGTTGGAACCGACCAAACTGAAGGCTGATAGATGTAATAGAAGTATTGCGAAACCAAGTGATGATCTGATAGTTTTTACTATCCCAATCTTCCAGTCGATCGACATATTTGGCAGCGGAGTCCGTGGTAGCGGAATCTGTGGTCCCTTGAACGGGTTTGCACACATCCCCAGTGATGATGCGCCAAAGTTTCTTTCCTTTGAGGAAGCCAGACATAGCTTGTGCCCATAAGACATAATTAGTCCCGTCAAGAATAACAGAAATAGGTTGGGTAGAGGAGTCCAAGCGATCCATGAGCGAAAAATAGCACAGATGAGGGAGAATCGGAAAAAACCGAGAGTACCAGTGAATTCAGATGGTCAAAATTAGTCAGAAAAGGAGTAAACGGACCAAAAATATGACCAGAAAGGCTGAAAATGGAGTAGTCAACGCTGCTGGTCAAACAGGATGGCGCGGCGCACGTTAGCAGAGAGTGGCGCGGCGCACGTTAGCAGGCGAAGACACACGGCGCACGGAAGCAGTCAGGGCTGACGTCAGCTGACGTCAGAAACACGCGGCTCACGTTAGCAGATGAGGCCGCGGCGCACAATAGCACAGGACTGTGTAGGAAGCGCGTGGAGCGCGTCTGGAACGATCAAGCGCGTGGCCTAATGTTCTGGCGGCGCGTGGAGGCGCGTGAGACGTCAGATGAGGATGAATCTGGTGGCGTTGGCTTCGTCGTGGAGAGACGAAGGTGTTGGTACTGTCCAATCTGTGTATTAGGTAAGGGAGAGGTACGCAACAATTTGCCAAGAAAAATGTGATGTAGAGACTTAGGAAAAATACCTGTGCTCTGATACCATAAAAGACAAATTATGAAAGACAAATTGAGAGAGTAATATTGAAAGAGAATTTGTAATCTAAACTCTGTATTGAATCAAGATTGAGGCTCCATTATATAGGAGTTTGTTACACAAACATTATGATGATACATTTGAATATAATAAGAAAAAGTGGCCGAAAGCTGGTGGCGCACCGAAAGCCTTTCTGACAAAGGGAATCTTATGCTATAATTGGTGTTGTCTATATTATAATATATTAACAACAAGTATAGTATTATATTATATTCAATTATATATTAACACAAAATACTTCTCAATCCTAGGCCCGCTCCTCATGTGTGCTTGGGTGGTTGCGGCCTAACTTTTTTGCACATTAAGCAGCAACTTTTTATCCAATGATTAATAATTTAAAGTGGAAATGTCCTTTGCAAGTGCTTCCTAGGACTTTCCCAACATCCCAAAATTCTCTACACTCCAGTCCACCACCACTTCTATATGCCTACCACCACTTCTATATGCCTTCTTGTGTCATAGTTTCCTCACAATTTATATATCATTTACTCACTCAAAATATTTTAATTTCTTAAAACTTATCCACATTTTACTTCTCAATCCGGGGCCAACTCCTCTTGTGTGATTGGGTAGTTGTGGCCTAGTTGTTTTGCATATTAAAGCAACAACTTTTTTATCCAATGATTAATAATTTAAAGGTGAATTAAATTAACGATCTTTATCATTTGAATTTGTGTCATTTTGACCTTTGATTTTTTAATTGTAATATATTTAATTCTGAATTTTGAATCTCGATTAAAGATATTGATGTTCCATTTCAAAGACAAAGTTGTAATTTGATAAAATATAAACTAGTTTGATAAAAATAAATGTCAAAAAATTATTTTTAAATTTTAAAAAATTATTTCTACTCATCAAAGATAAAGTTATATAAAAATGATAAATTTTTTTATTTTTTTTACCAATTAATTTTTAATGTGTTTGGATGATAATCATGTAATAGGTGATTGTTTTTGTTGATATTTTTGGATGTTATCATGTACTAGATGATTGTATTTGTTGTCAACAAATATTTTTGGATGGTTATCATATAATGGATAGTTATTAGGTTTTTAATGTATAATGGATATGTTTAATATATTAAATATTTTTAGTTTTAGATTTTTTGATTTAGTAGAGTGGTTTAATAATGATATCAAAATTGTCGCCATATTTGACTTTCGAAAAAAGAAAAACTAATTTAATAAAAATAAATGTAAAAAAAATTATTTCCACCATCCTAAAAGACAAAATTATATAAAAATGATGTGTTTTTAATTTTTTTTTACTAATTTAATTTTTAGTTTTTTTAAAAAAAAATTGTGAATTTTTTTTTTTGAAAACTAAACTAACAGAGCTGTATAATAAAAAATTTCCAACATTATTCATTAAAAAAAAATGTCATTACATGTCAAACAACATATAAATTAGTCAACACAAAATAAGTTGTATGACAATTTTACCTTTCAAATAGAGTAACAATATCTTTAATTATTCTTATTTAAAACAAGATTTAAAATTTAAAATAAAAAATATTATAATTAAAAAATTAAAAATCTAAATGATACAAATTTCAAACTATAAAAATCATTAGTATAATTCGCTCATAATTTTAATTGAAAGTGTTCTTTGCAAGTGATTCCTAAGACTTTCCCAACATCCAAAAATTCTCTGACTCAAGTCCCACCACCACTTACATATACCTTGTGTCATAGTTTCCTCACACACCGGGCTCTTTTGAAAAGAAGTTAAAAATTAATTTTTTGATTTTTAATTTCTTTTGAATTGTATCATTTTTTTATACATTTTTTCCATAAAAAATTACATAAATTAAAAAATTAATTTTTAACTTACTTTTTAAAAATTCTTTTAAAGCCTCATTTTAATTTTTTTATTTAAATAACACTTATATTTTAATAAATAAATATTAAATATAACAATAATACTATGTAACATGGAGACACCATCTAATAATAAACGAGGAAACATTACCAATCTTGTTCCAATAATTCACTATAATAAACTAGGAAACATTACTAATCTTGTTCCAATAATTCGCTATAAGACTAAATTACGATTTGGATGATTTGTAACCGAAGGTGATATTTAAGTGTATAAGTATATATAGTATGCATTTATGTAATTTGTTACAAATATATATAAGTTATGATTTATTAAATTTTTATGAATTAACTTACATATATGTTTATGAAAATTTATATAATTTTATAAAATAATTTATATATATTTATACAAATTTATACAAATACATATAATATGCCAATTGTATACCCACGCACTTTCTTATAACAAATATTGATACATAGAGAGAAGCTCCAAACACAACCACACAAGGCATGAAAAACATCAACTTTAGAGCATTCACAGTGATTTGTTAAAGTGTGTTTGTGTTTGTGTTTTTTTTTTTTTTTTTTTTTTAACGGTGTATATTTATAAGTACATTTTTTAATTTTCTTGACCAACCAAGAAAACGATTAGCAAAGTAGATGCGGTGAAACTTCTAATTAGGCAACTGTTTATTTGGATTTTTAAAAAAAAATAATCACTTTATTTGCTTTCAGTTTTCAAAATTCACTTTTTTTTAAAAATTATTTATTTATTTTTTGTATTGTTTTTGTTTTCAATGATTTTTTTAATATTTTAAGCATTTTTTTAATTTTTAGATACAACTAACATAAATACACTTAAAAGTATAATATTTGTAAAAAAAAATCTTTAAAAATTTCACTAATACCAAAAATATAAAAAAATACAAAAATTAAATACATTTTTCATATTTTTGTGTATATATTAATTTTTTAAAATAATTTTTCACAAATATTTTATTATTTAGATACATCTACGTAAGATACATCTAAAAAAAAAATTATTCAAAATTTTAAAAATATTTACTAAAAATAAAAATATATAAAAATAAAAAATTTAATTTTTAAAAAACTAAAACCAAACACGTGAGTATTGTTACTAGAGTGACAGTAAACTGTGGAGATAGTGTGGAGAAAGGGAGAGAGATAGGACAGGGTCCGTATTCAAACAACGTCCATTGTTTTAACCAAATATTGGAGCACCACATAACATTGTTCCAGGAGTAAAATTATTTTCTCATTTCTCTCTCTATCAGGATTGTTTTGAGAATTGACTTTTTAAATATTATTTGCTTTTTATATTAAAAAAATGTATAAAAATATTAAAAAAAAATTGTAATAATTTTCTGACTGAAAAATCAACTTATCAAAATAGGCCTTGGTTTGTTCTATGTAACTCACTGTTCACAATAACAAGTGAGTTAACACAACAGTAAACTTCTAATTAAGCAAGATTTTGCACCTAAGTTAATAACTGTTTAGAATATCTCCAATGGATTAATTAAAAAAGTGTTAAAATGTATTATATGATACAAAATGATAAAAGTTGAATCTATTTATATGTGTTAAGTGTTTATTAATTTAAAAAAAAAAAAGACAGAAAGAAAGAATAGGTGCTCTAATAATATAATTAAGATGTGTTAAAATGTATATTATGTAAAAATTGGATCCACATTATGTGCTCGTTTGACATATTACATTTGGGTTAAAATAATCAAAGAAAAGATAAAATAAATTAAAAAGTCAATAAGAAAAAATGTTACATAAAAAATATAATCATTTCATTTTTTTTCTCACAAATATAAAAAAAACAAAAAAATTTATTTTAAACGAAATTTTTTAACCCCAAAATAAAATAGCTAAAAATCTAAAAAGTCAAAAAATCAACCTACATACCTGTGGGGATATATTTTCTGAGTACCAACACGTAGCAAGGTGACACCGATGTGTCAGCCGATGTACCACGTGCCCTGGTTGAGACGCCGAGGTGATCTCGGCAAGGCCGAGGTTATCTTCGAAGATATCGAAATCCGAGATAAACGGATAAGGGACCAGAGTCCTAGGATAAAGAGGAGACTTAACCAAGATAAGGATAAAACTCTTAGAGAGTTTATTTTTATCTCTTGAGGAGTCCAAAGTAAGTACTGAGTTGGAGTCCATAGAAGTCAGGCTTCTAGTAGGACTAGGATTAAGGTAACTATAAAAGAGAGGCACCCCCGTGGGTCTAAGGTACGCAATTTTATGCTTTGAGCAGTGAGTTTAGCACTTGATTATCTTTGAGAGATATACTGACTTGATCGTCGGAGTGCCCCCGGGTGGAAGAGCCACCGCCAGAGCCTTTTCTTTCTGTTACAGGTTAGCTGAAGCCATCTATTCTGCCAGTGGCGGGCAGTGTGATCAGAAAATCACTCACACAATTTGGCGCCGTCTGTGGGAACTTAGAAGAATAGATGGCTAGTAACGGACATAAGGAAAACAATGGGGGCGACACTCCTGTTGGGAGTGGCAAACCAATTGACCTTGACGTTGAAGGAGACAACCACAATACAAAAACTCATGACCAGGGCCACGGAGAGAAAGATGTCGGCCAGGAGGGCGACACTTCGAAAAGGACAGACCAAGGTAAGTATTATAACGAAGATAACCTTAAGGTATGGAGGGATAGGTGCCTACGGAGGGATGAGGAAGTAAGAGAATTGGCAAACAAGTTGGCAGACCTACAGTCGGTCGTCAACTTCATGATACAAAACAATGTCATGCAGCCACCATACCCGCTGCAGGATACGCCGATGCCAACAACTAATACCCAGAAGGGAGGAAGAAGAACAATCCCCGAAGTCCCTCAGCACACCAGGAGCGGAAGGCACTCTCACCGACCTTCCAGGGAAGTCGGACGAGAGGAACCAAGACGAGAGGAGTCCCAAAGAACGTATCACACGAAGGACCCACAGCCCAAAGAACAACGGCATGTTCAAGGGCAGGCGCTCTGCTTTGACACAACACAAGGAGATAGATCAAAACGAGCCCACCACGAGGCCAAAAGTAGTGTGCCGAAAAGATTGAAGTCCAAAGACAGCCGAGCTCCAGGGAGGAGTAAAGAAGACTTGAGAGATTACCTCAAGAGGAAACAACATAATGCTGAAGCCGAGGTAACTTTCCCGGTTAAGCCGAAGACACCATTCTCGGTGGAACTAGACAAATTTGAAGCACCAAAGAGATTCAGTATGCCGAGGTTCCAAATATATGATGGTAAGTCGGATCCCAACTTTCACGTTGGACTATACCTGAATTCAATGTCATTATATAGTGGAAATGAGCCGTTGCTCTGCAAAGCATTCCCCTTATCCTTTGGAAAAATCGCATCAGATTGGTTCCATAAACTACCGAAGGGAAGCGTAAAGACTTGGGAAGACCTGGCCGAGATGTTTGTGGCCAGGTTTGTGACAAATAAACTACAACCCTTGAGGGTCAACGCACTGATGGCTTTAAAAGTCACCAAGGATGAAGGCCTTAGGGCCCACGCAAAAAGGTACTACAAGGTGTTCAATCGAATACCCGAATGCAACCAAGAGGTGGCAGTCGTGTCTTTCAAGAACGGCCTGAAAGATGACTGCCCACTACGGAAGTCTTTGGCAAAGACATTGCCAAAAAGCATGGAAGAACTCATGGCGAGAATCGAGAAGTACGCCAGAGCCGAGGAGGATGCGGCGGGAAATAAAGAAACAAAGCAGGAAAAAGAAAACGGCTCGCCGAAGCGAAGCCAAGGTAACAATAGACTGACCAAACAAGAAACGAAACTAAGGGCTAAACAGGCAGTAACGACTATATTCCGAGTCCCGATCCACAAAGTCTTGGATCAAAAACGAAACCAATCCTATTTTAGAGGACCGACAAGAACACCAAGGGAACTCATGGATAGAAACGTCGGTACGCGTTGTGCTTACCACAATGAAGAAGGGCATCCAACTCAGGGCTGCAGAGCCCTAAAAGCACACTTAGAAGACTTGGTAAAGTAAGGACATCTGAGGGACCTTGTTGATGAGGCCAGGACTAGAGAAGAACATGCAAGATTGCCTCAAGCACCAGCAGCTCCGCCTCCCCCAGCTCAGCAACCACAGTTAGGAGGACCACGAGTGGTCAATGTAATTCACTCAAAGGTGAACAAAAATGACATATGAGGGGAGACTCAGAGGGTGAAACACCTACAACACATAAATCAGGTCGGACACAAAAGACCTTGGCCTGAAGAATGCCAGGACCGACGATAGCCTTTACTGAAGCCGACCTAGAGATGGTCCAGCATCCACATAACGATGCCTTGGTAGTATACCTCCAGGTTAGGGAGTACCAGGTGAAACGCATCCTGATTGATCAAGGCAGCTCTTGCGACATCATGTATGTTAGATGTTACAAAGAGCTGGGCCTTCATCCTGATGACTTGGAGCAATCCAATGGCCCGATGGTCGGCTTCAATGGAACGCCGACATGGCCACTGGGCGCAACAAGCTTGGAAGTGCAAGCTGGCACTAAGAAGATCAGGACAGAATTCATGGTGATTGACACACCTTTGCCATACAATATCATCTTGGAAAGGCCATGGTTGCATACAATGGGGGCAGTTCCCTCAACATTGCATCAACTACTGCGGTTCCCAACAGAGCATGGGGGTTGAAGAAGTCAGAGGAGATCAACTACAGGCAAAGAATTGCTCCATGGCAGCAATGAAATCCACCTGCAACATTCGAGAACTAGAAAAGGCAGAAATTGAAGATGAGGACGTGGAAGTCCTAGAAGACATCGGCAAAGAACCAGCCGAGAAAAGTGAGGAGGCACTGAAGAAAATCCTCGTCCAGGATGGGGATGAAGAACGCTTCTTTCTTCTCGGCTCGGGCTTAGCCGAAGAAGAGGAAAAAGAGTTGGAGACTTTTCTAAGAGCCAACATTGAGGTGTTCGCCTAGACACCTTACGAAATTCCTGGCATCGACCCCGAGGTCACTTGCCACAGACTGAATGTTGACAAGTCGGCAAAACCTGTGATTCAACGAGCTAGAAGACCGACGTTGATGCACGTCGAAGCAGTAGAAGAAGAAGTGGACAGACTTCTGGAGGCCAGGGCCATCCGAGAAGTTCATTACTCGATATGGCTATCCAACACAGTAGTGGTAAAGAAGAAGAACGGTAAATGGAGGGTCTGCGTAGATTTTACAAGCCTGAACAAAGCTTGTCCCAAAGACAGCTTTCCTCTACCCAAGATTGACCAGTTGGTAGACGCCACATCTAGACATGGAAGGATGAGCTTCCTGGACGCTTACAGAGGATACCACCAGATAGCCATGTACCCCCCAGACGAGGAGAACACAGCGTTTATCACCCCGAAAGGACTGTATTGTTACAAGGTAATGCCTTTTGGGTTGAAAAACGCAGGAGCAACTTACCAAAGGTTGGTAACAAAGATGTTCAAAAACCTGATTGGCCAAACAGTAGAAGTCTACATCGACGACATGGTTGTGAAGACCAAGGAACCTAAAGGCCATCTTGCCGACCTAAAAAAGGTCTTTGATATACTCAAAACATACCGGCTCTGACTCAACGCATCGAAGTGCGCATTTGGAGTAGGATCAGGTAAATTTTTAGGGTACCTGGTAACAAGAAAGGGCATTGAGGCCAGCCCAGACCAAATCAAGGCCATCCTAGAGCTGAAAAGCCCGACGTCGGCAAAATAGGTTCAGATGCTTATTGGAAGGGCCGCAGCCCTAAACAGGTTCATAAGCCGAAGCTTAGACAAATGTAAACCTTTCTTCAACCTGGTGAAGAAGGCTACAGACTTCCTATGGACTGAAGAGTGTGAGGCCGCCTTGGCCGATCTAAAGAAATATCTGACCACAGCTCCAGTCCTCTCAACACCCGAACCTGGAGAAGAACTGTTTTTGTATTTGGCAGTTTCAGAACACGCAGTAAGTGCAGTGCTAATCCGAGAGGAAAAGGGGGAGCAAAAGGCTGTTTACTATGTAAGCAAAACCTTGGCCGATACAGAAACAAGGTACCTCCCACTAGAGAAATTAATGCTGGCCTTAGTAATGGCTTCAAAGAAACTGAACCATTACTTTCAAGCGCACAAGATTATAGTACTAACTGAGCACCCATTGAGGTCCTTACTACAACAAGGAGACTTAACTAGAAGAATAGCAAGATGGGGAGTGGCCTTGGGCCAGTATGACCTGGAGTTTAGATCGAGAACAGCAATTAAGGGCCAAGTTTTGGCCGACTTCGTGGCCGAATTCACGCCAGAATCCATCAAACATCAGGCTCCGTTAAGCCTAAATGAACGATGTCCAAGCAAACAAGGAGAAGCCCAGCCAAAGGCAAAAGAACAGGAAAAACTCAGACCCTGCAGCATTTATATCGACGACTCCTTTCACCTGTTTGTCGATTGGAGTTCAAATCGGCAAGGAGCAGGGGCAGGAGTAGTGTTAATATCTCCTGATGGGGAGATATTGGAACAGTCTATTTGATTGGGGTTCAAGGCCTCAAACAATGAGGCAGAATATGAAGCACTAATTGCAGGACTAAAGCTAGTAGTGGCCGTAGAAGCAGATGAGGTAATAATTTTTTGTGATTCACAACTTATAGTAAATCAAACAACAGGAGAGTTTGCAACTCGAGATGAAAGGATGTCGGTATACGCAAAGGAAGTCATCAGGCTGGCAGCCTTGTTTCGTAACTGCCGACTTCTTCAAGTCAGCCGAGATGATAACAACCACGTCGACGCGTTGGCCAACTTGGCAAGCTCAATGCAAACTGAAAAAACAAGAACAATAATGATTGACTATCTGTCAAACCCAAGCATAGAACAGCCAATCACAGAGCAAGAAACAATATGTGTGGACTTGGGGCCAAGCTGGATGGATGCAATTATTGCATTCCTGAAAGAGAAAAAGTTGCCAGAAGACCTTAAGGAAGTGCACAAGGTCAGATTGAAGTCGGCAAGATTCAATCTGACAGCAGACGAACATCTCTACAGAAGGTCTTTCACTGGACCCCTTTTAAGGTGCGTACACCCTTTGCAGGTTGAAGATTTTCTATATGAAATTCATGAAGGGATCTGCGGAAGCCACGCTGGGGGCAGATCACTAGCTCACAGG
Organism: Camellia sinensis; assembly: GCF_004153795.1. Taxonomy (NCBI): domain Eukaryota; kingdom Viridiplantae; phylum Streptophyta; class Magnoliopsida; order Ericales; family Theaceae; genus Camellia; species Camellia sinensis. The sequence continues at coordinate 474,265 of NW_021026050.1, forward strand.
GCCATTACCCAGGGGTATTGGTGGCCCTACATGCAAAAAGATGCAGAAGCCTACGTAAAGAAGTGTGAACAATGCCAAAGGTTCGCACTTTTGATACATCAGCCAGCTGCTAACTTGAACCCTGTATCCAATCCATGGCCATTTGCCCAGTGGGGCATGGATCTCGTTGGGCAGTTGTCCCAAGCAACTGGGCAAAGGAAGTACTTGTTGGTGGCAACAGATTACTTCACGAAGTGGATAGAAGCAGAACCTCTTGCCAAAATCTGAGATGTGGACGTCAAGAACTTCATATGGAGAAACATCATCACCAGATTTGGCATTCCAAGAGTAATAGTTGCCTACAACGGAACGCAGTTTGACAGCAAACTCATCAAGACCTTCTGTGCAAAATTCAAGATAAAGAATTACTTTTCAACACCAAGTTTTTCCCAAAGCAATGGGCAAGCAGAAGTATCCAACAAAGTAATTTTGGATGGGATAAAGAAGAGGCTGCAGGCAGCAAAAGGAAAGTGGGTGGACGAGTTGCCCAATGTACTCTGGGCATATCGGACTACGCCGAGAAGATCAACAGGGGAAACCCCCTTTGCCCTGGCTTACGGCACAGAAGCAGTTATCCCACTGGAGATCGGCATCCCAAGGATCAGAACCCAACGAGTAGAGAATGGTACTAATGACATACTTCTAGCCCGAGATCTAGATCTCTTAGAAGAAAGAAGAGAGAAAGCTGCAATTCAGCTCGCAGCATACCAGCAGCAGCTTGCTAGAGCTTACAATAAGAAGGTCAATCTAAGGGAATTTCAGGTCGGCGACCTAGTCCTGAGAAAAGTTGTTGGCAGAAAGAAGGACCCCAGAGAAGGCAAGCTTGGACCAAACTGGGAAGGACCCTACAGAATCACTTCGGTATTGGGCAATGGAGCATACCGACTTGAAGACAATGAGGGCAAAGCATTGCCAAGACCCTAGAACACTTGTAATTTGAAATTTTTCTATCATTAGATGTTCCTTGTTATTTTTTACCGACATCATCAATAAAATTTTAACAAAGTTCTCCAAAGACTTGTGAATTGATAAAAGATGCATAATGATTGTTTCTGAATAATGAGAACCCAAGTGGAACTCAGGTTCACATTGGGGGCAGAGAGAAGACAGTAATGCTTTTCACTTGTTGAAATTTGTAGCAATTTACAAGTTGAAGTTAAGCTGAGATAATTGTTTATCTTCACTTGTTGAAATTTGTAACAATTTACCAGTTGAAGTTAAACCGAAGTAATGCTTAACGCTTGTTGAAATTTGTAGCAATTTACAGGCTGAAGTTAAGCCGAGATAATTGTTTATCTTCACTTGTTGAAATTTGTAGCAATTTACAAGTTGAAGTTAAACCAAAGTAATGCTTAACGCTTGTTGAAATTTGTAGCAATTTACAAGTTGGAGTTAAGCCGAGATAATTGTTTATCTTCACTTGTTGAAATTTGTAGCAATTTACAAGTTGAAGTTAAGTCGAGATAATTGTTTATCGTCACTTGTTGAAATTTGTAGCAATTTACAAGTTGAAGATAAACCAAAGACAAGAAAATTGCCAAGGTATATCATCGGTTGGCATAACCGAGGTATGTCTCCCCGAGAAGGTTACACAAAGAAGGAAGAGTGTACAAATACAGAATATTCTAAGTATAGAATCATGCAAAGACAAAAAAGAAAAGACAGGAGTGCAAGCACTTAGAAAAGAAAAGTTATATTCATTCACCAAAGGGCACATCCGCCATACAAAAAGCATACATTGTTCCAAAAGACAAAGAAGCCAGAAAATACAAGTAAGAAAAAGATAAACATCTAAGACTCCTCCCCAACAGTTGGTTGAGTTTGAAGATCAGATACCACCTCGGCCTCCTTCTATGCCGCTATCTCGGTGTCAATTTCTTGGAGAGTTTCTTCAACAGTCTTGACTTCAGAAGGGATGTCGGCTGGTGCGATGTCGGGTTCAGCTTCTTGGAGAACCTCATCACCTTCCTCATCCTGAGTCAAGTCTAAAACTTGCTCATTCTGAGGAGGGGACTTGGCCCCATCAGCATCTTTGGATTTTCTGACCAAAGCCTCATCCTCTTCCTCATCGGCATCCTCAGACTCAGATTCGCCGACGTCTTGATTTGAGGGTTGGGCTGGAGGGAATGGAAGAGGAATATTGTCGGCATTTCTCAAAGGCGAATCATCAGGAACATTTAGTTTTTTCAGAAGAAACATCCAACCAAGGGTGAAACCCTTGTTGCATGCCTGCTTCACTTGAAGTTCATAGGCCTCAGTAACGTCGGCCATGCCTTGATTATACGCCTTTTCATCAGCTTCCTTGATTTCGGCGTCTTTAGTGGCCAGAGCCTCCTGAAGCTCTTTTTTAGCCTGGGCCATTTTTTCTTCTGCTTCTCTCTTTTGAGACTCAGCCACTTTCCTGATGGCTTCAGCGGCCTCAGCCTTCTCTTTGGTATTGGTCTGGGCTTTTATTGCAGCCACGGCTTGGTCCTCTAGTTTTTTCATCTTCAATTGAAGACCTTTGTTGGTCTTTTGGAGGGAAGAGAACTCCCTCTTCATCTCAACAAGCCTTTCCCGATTTTCGAAAGACTGCATTGAAAATGAGTGGGCATGCTGGATGGCCTGAAAGAAAACAGAGGTGTTAGAGAATATTCAAAGTATGAAAGAGGACAATTACCAAATAGAAGACATCTACCTGAACGGAGTGCTGAAGCATCAGAGCGTAATTCTCATACTCGCTAAAGCCGGCATTTCGCCCCAAATCCCCTGGCAGAAGCAGAGCGGTACTAAGTGCCACGCCGACATTGATACCATCAGCACTGTCAGTAGTCAGGACTGGCTTGTCCTCTAGAGTAATTTTTGGGGTCCAAGGGGCCCCGCTCTGCTTGGACCCCGAAGTCGTCGCAGAAGAAGACCTCGACTTTTTGGATTTTGGGGACTCTGATGGTTGAGTTTCAGAGCGCCTCTTCCCAACAGAGGGTTGAGGTTAGTCGCTCTTCGCCAACTTTGAGATAGACAGGCTATCTTCGGACTCGACCTGAGTTACCTTAGGCTTTGGTTGGGCCTTTTTTTATTCTCTTTGGCTTCGATGGAGGAAGGGTTTGGGTTGGCTGCTCATCAACAGATGATGGAATGCTGGCCAGAAGATCTTTTGCGACAGGCTTAAGACGACCCATCTCGGCAGTAAGGACAAGTCGTCGCCGACGTTTTCGTTCTGCAATTGGAACCAAGTATGGAGCTGAAAAAGATGGCTAATCTGCTGGATCAGATGTTGATCCTTGATCTGTTCGTGATGTGGATATAGTCAATGGAGTTGTAGCGGAAGGTAGAGAGAGGCTTTTCTTCTTCCTTTTAGGGACGTCGGGCAAGGTTGACTTATAAGTTGGGATGAAATTGAGGAGCAGAGGCGCCTTTCTTTTGTGAATAGGCAAATACAGAAGTCTCTTCAAGTCTTTGCTGGGAACAAAGGATTGGCGAAAATCTTTGGGTGGCTGACGAATAGCTGCAAAGAGAACAGATGTCAGAACAGACAAAGTATTTAAGACTTTGAAAGAAAACAGGCAAAGCTAAATACTAGGCTCTTACCCTTGCCCTCTAAAACTGATCGGGGAAGAGGGTAGAGATGGATGTTCTCGTCTGGAGCAAATTCTCAATTTCCCGAGATAATGAGATAGTCATCTCCAGCCCCCTTGTTGGAGTCTGGGAGGTCGGCTATGATTTTGAATTCTGTAGACCTCGGCTTAAGATGATAAATGAAGCCTTTTTCTTTCAAGTTAAGGGCACACATGGTGTAACAATACTGTATGTCGGTTAGGGTGATCCTAACGTTTTCCTGTTTAGCTAAGGCGATAATACCAAAAATCACTCGATAAGAGTTGATTGCCAGTTGCATGGGGTTCAACTTATAATAATGAAGAATCTCGTGAAAAAGGATGTTGAGTGGGAGCCTGAATCCGCACTCAGTAAAAGCTATAATGAGAAGGGGCATGGCGTTTTCTGTAGGCATGATGGAGTCATCATCCCCAGCTAATCTCAGATGGACATCGGCAGGGATGGAGAAGTCTTGCCTAAAGTACTCAAGTTTGGTCGGGGTATCTACCCTATGTCTCCACATACCCATGATATCGGCCTGAATTAGAAGGGTTGAAATTCAGAAAGAAGATGTTTCTTATTGACGGGACCTCGGCAAAAACCTAGGTTTGGGCTGGTACAGAAATTTGTAAGGAATGTTTCAGTTTTGCCCTAAATCGTGGGTTCTACAAACAAATCCCAAACCTAAAGCTATCAAGATGAAGATCAAAGGCACAGATCTGGAAAAGACATAAAAAACAGAAAACAAATACAAAGTTTTAGAGTCAAGAACAGAGATGGACTATCAAGAACATGAAAAATACAAAGGGTTGAAGGCCAGGAACAGTAGCAAGACGTGCAAGAAGAACTAAGAACAGTACATGTATTCAGGGCATAAGCAAAAAGCAAAATCAACGCATTCAGATGTATGATTTACAAATTGATTATTTAAGCAAAACAGTAGTAAACAAGAAATTCCAGAAAAGATCAAAAACTGGAATAGAAAGAGACAGATGCTTACCAGAAAATATGAAGCCGGTATGAAGATTGCTGAAGTCAGACGACAGTTACAGATGTAACGAAGACAACGAGAACTTCACAGGAAGAACGAAAGGTAATTATAGAGTTTGGAAGCTTGAGCAATGGCGGATTTGAAAGAAAGAGCTTTAGAGAAAAAAAAAAGCAAGAGAACTCATATACAAAAGTGAAGAAATGGAAAAAAGGGAAAAAGTTTTTGATTAAACAGAAACAGCGGCAAAAGCAATCAATACGCCTAGAAGAACGAGGGCGTCAGACGGCGCACATGAAGAAAGAGGCGGCTAACAGGCGCGTCACGTATACGGACCAGTAAGAGGGAAACGCGTGGCTAAAATGGTTGGGTTGAAGTGCATGACAGCTCATGCGCGTAAGAAGGTCCTTAAAAATCTTGATTTTTTAGGGAAAGCATGTCGGCCTGAAATGAATGATCTCGGCACTCAAATTTTAAGCCGATTTACTGGAAGAAAATACAGATATAGGTTCCATTACCTCAGAATACCGAGGTAATAGAACCTAGGGGGCAGTTGTGGGGATATATTTTCTGAGTATCAACACGTGGCAAGGTGACGCCGACGTGTCAGCCGAGGTGCCACGTGCCCTGGTCGAGACGCCGAGGTGATCTCGGCAAGGCCGAGGTTATCTCCGAAGATATCGGAATCCGAGATAAACGGATAAGGGACCAGAGTCCTAGGATAAAGAGGAGACTTAGCCAAGATAAGGATAAAACTCTTAGAGAGTTTCTCTTTATCTCTTGAGGAGTCCAAAGTAAGTACTGAGTTGGAGTCCATAGAAGTTGTTCTAGTAGGACTAGGATTAAGGTAACTATAAAAGAGAGGCACCCCGTGGGTCTAAGGTACACAATTTTATGCTTTGAGCAGTGAGTTTAGCACTTGATTATCTTTGAGAGATATACTGACTTGGTCGTCGGAGTGCCCCCGAGTGGAAGAGCCACCGCCGGAGCCTTTTCTTTCTGTTATAGGTTAGCTGAAGCCATCTATTCTACCAGTGCTTTTCCAGCTGATCACTAGGCGGGCAGTGTGATCAGAAAATCACTCACACAATACCAAACATATAATTTGGGGCGTTTGGGAAGGGTTTTTTTGGGACTTTTTGGGCTAAAATTCATAAAAAACAAAATAGGCTAAAATAGTCAATAAAATAAAATATCACATCAAACAATCATTTCACTTTTTCTCTCACAAACATCATATCTAATTATAAAAAATCCAACTATCTTCCTAAATACAAAAATTTTAACTTACTAAAATAGTTAAAAACTAAAATAACCTACTAAAATAGCAATTTCTCAAACACTCACATAAAATAATTAAAAAAAACATACGCAAGGACCACCAACCATACACCATTATTATTATTAAAAATAACGTACGAAAGGACCACCGACCGTACATTATTATTAGAAAAATGCTTCATATCACTAATTTAGCATTACTAATGCACCACTAATGATGTAGTATCATGTAGACCCCACCACTGATTTGATAGTTTGGCCTTTGTTTTATTTTATTTTATTTTATTTTATTTTTTTTACATTACCACCTCATTAGTGATGTCCTTAGAGCTTCAAATTTAGTGCTCTAAATCACCACTCTTATTATTATTATTATTATTGGTAAAACGCCATTATTATTTTTCTCAGCCACCACCATGTACACTTTTGTTCACGCACACACTCTGGATGTGTTTAGTTTGTATTTGTAGAGTAGTTTTTGAAATAAAAAGTACGAAAATTTATTTAGTTTGTCTTTTTTTAAAAATAGTTTTGAAAAATTATTTTGGGGAGAGAGTTTTTAAAAAAGTGATTGATTTGTGTAGACGTCCCCGAATGCCCCGGGAGGAACGAGTCCCCCGTTCCGTTCGATATTGGGCTCACTACAGTTCAGACTCTCAATTTGTCACGGTTCTAAATCTGAACCAAAGAGTCCAAATCCGGAAAATCGTTTTGAGAAAACAGATTTTGAAAGAAGTGCCAAACATGGACTGCTTTGCCAGATACAGAGTCGCCACCTAAATGTTTTATTTTTGGGAAAATTTAGGAAACCCTGACTCGTTCCCTAAGGCCACGTGTCCGTCATCACCAAAGTTGCCTCGGCTCGGGAAACTTGGGTACGATTGGGGAAGGTCACTTCGTGAGCACCCTTGCTCGCCCGATCAAAGATCAGCCTCAACTAACCATGATATCTATTTTTGAAAATATTATGTGTTCTTATTCCGGTTATTAGCCTAGATTACTATGTGATGCGCACAACATACAAGTATAGACTGGATCGCCTGAATTGGAACAAAACATTTCATGTTTGTTTGTTTGAAAATGGTTTGATGGTGCTACCCGCAAGTAGGCTAAGACGTGAATTTGCCACCCTCAGGTGGGCTTAGAAAACATGATTTTGCCACTATCTAGTGGGCTTAAAACTCGCATTTAATGAATTGTTCCAATCCAAATAACCCAACCTTCACCACAAGGCATTCAGGCAGTTATATCACATAAGAATATAGCCTCATGGTAAGCATACTATCATGGCAGTCACTCACACGCATGCAAGGATGCTAAAGCATAAAACTTACGAGTACTCCAAGCCAAAACAGAAACTAATTAGAAATCCATGCATGATCCTAATTATACAGAAATGCCTAATGCAACACATGCAAAAATGCAGCTATAGCAGGCTCGGCTATTCTAGACATGGCATATGAAATGCTACAGCTAACATGTATTCAACTTGGAATTGAAAATTCAATGCAGTTAGTATGATGCGCCGAGCCCGGTGCATGCAAGACAGATGAATGAATGCAAACATGCTATCATACTGTATGCTAATTGAAACATGCCCTAATCTAACCATCATAAGTGGGTAAATAAAAGGGAGAAAGACGTGGGGTTGGAAGACATACATCACACACACGCACACTTATTACAATATTGCCCTCGCGCGGAGGGTCCGAAAGAATAATACAGTCCCAAATAATTACAGTCCAAATAAATAATACAGTCTAAATATGTACAAAAATCCTAATTGATTACCAAATTAACTAAAAAAATAATAAACTGGCATGCAAGCCAGAGACTGCCTTGACTCTTCTTCAGATGATGAATAATACATATCCGGGTTGCCTTGGCTCGGAAATCCACTGCGATGCCCTAATGAGCCTCTGTTTGCGATTGATGCCGGAATGTTGTGCAAGGCCTTTGAAAGGCTACTGATTCTTGATTTGCTGCAACAGAGAGCAGGAAAAGGGCATGGCAATGTATTTTCAAATGTATGCATGCCTCGATCCTCGTGCCACCAATCACGCATCTCGATGCATGATGGCCGAGGTGTCGAATTGCATGACTCAATATGAAATGAATGCACATATAAACACAAAAAAACCTAAACTCCATCGTGGGTAATCCGGAGTGTCGGTGACTGGGAATTGAGACACGTTTCGTCACTCGGAGTACGAAACGTACCTCGTTTCCCGTGCTCGGGCTAACTCCTATCCAAGCACAATGCAGTATGCATGACATGCATGAATGCAACTAAGATACAACCTAACATGCACAATGCTATGAAATGGCATACACGATGCACGAGGTAACATGGCATACACAATGCGCTAATATGCAACCATGGCATACACGATGCACGAGATAACATGGCATACACAATGCGCTAACATACGGCCTAGCATACACAATGCTATGAAATGAAATGGCATACACAATGCAATATGGGCTTACACCAACATGAGTGGACCTTAGCCGCACTCACATAGGAGGCCATAAGATGAAAAACGAGACACTCAAAATGCATGCACACATGCACGCAAACCGAGGACCGATCCTAAGGCACAAATGCCACTCTAAAAAGGCATGGCAAGGCATGAAATATGGCATACAAACATGCAAGTTTCAGAACTGAAATGTGATGCAAAATGATCCCGAAACATGGAAACATGGCACCCGATACATGAAATGAGACCCGAAACATGAAATTAGGTACATGGAATGACCTATGGCTATGCAAAGCATGCATTATTTGAACATGAAGTGTGAAGACAGAATCAAGACAGTCCCAAAAAAAGCATGTTTACAGTTTTAATCAAGGCCAAACAATGGACACAAATAGGACTAAGCTAGCATGCAAAAATGGCCCCAAAATAGAGATAATGAAGCAAGTAGCAGCTGCTGGCCCCAAATGGCCAAGAGCCCTTCAAAAAAGTTGAATATGGGCTCAAAATGAAGCACTTTACAGTTTACAATAAGCCACGAAAACAAACACAAGTATAGCTAAACTATTGTGCAAGAAATGGGCCAAAAGGGAGACAAAGAAGCAAGTGATGGTTTCTGGCCTCAAACAGAGGAGAGCCCTTCAACAAAGTTGAAGAGGGGCCCAAAATATGGTATTTTATAGTTAGTGACCAAACCCAAAACAGTGCACATGCAAGCTTAAAATACTATGCAAAATAAGGCCTAAAAAGAGGTTTAAACACAAAGAGCAAAAAGGGAACTTCAAACAGCAAAGGTCCCTTGATCAAACATGAAGAGGGGGTCAAAATAAGGCTATTTACAATTCGGACCAGAGCCCAAAAATACAAGCACAAGGCCTTAAACAGTGAAGAGCCCTTCAACAATGTTGAAGAAGGGCTCAAAATAAGCCACTTTACAGTTTATAACCAAGCTCAAAACAGTTTACAAAAGAGCCTAAAATACCATGCAAGAAAGAGGCATACAAGAGAGGTAAAGAAGAAAGTGTAAAAAGGAAGCCTCAAACAGGGAGAGGCCCTTAAACAAACATGAAAACGAGCTCAAAATAATGCTATTCTCAGTTAGGGTCGGAGCCCAAATATGCAAGAAAGAGGAGCTAATATATTGAGCAAAAATAGGGCCAAAGAGAGGGATAAAAGACTTACCCTTGAAGACCAATACTTCAACAATTCTTGGACCAAGTTTGGGAGCCCTTGACCTCTGGAAATGGCCTTGAAGCTGCTGGAATGGAGTGTGGATTGGTTGGCTTGGAGATGGTGTAGAAATGGTGTAGGACTTGAGGGGTTTTGATGGTTGGAATATTGAGAGAGAGAGATTGAATGCAAGAGGCTTAAACCAAACCTTCTAACCCTTTGAAATGCAGCTGGAGGTGCTGTTATATAGGCACAAGAGTGGAGAAAAGGGGGGGAGATTCAAATTCAAGTTTCCCCTCTAAAAATTTCCCCCCCGGATGCAGAATCTGGGGGGAAACAGAATACATATTTGTAATGTACCAGAGGTGGAGATCATGGCCGGCCGGGTATTTAAGTTGCAGGTGGCCAACTGGCCCTCCCCATGGCAAGCCGGCCAAGGGTCAAAAGGCTCAAGAAGTATTAGTGGCCGGCCACCCCAGATTGGTGGCCTCCCATGTGTGCACAACACAACCATGTAGTCAAAAACTGGAGAAAGTAAACCAGGAGAGAGAAAAGCCCACTTTTAGGAGGGGTTCAAAAGGGTCACACACAATTACTGGCCGGCCATATGATATTGGTGGCCTCCCAGGTATGTACAACACAAATATGTGATTTAGGGCTGGAAAAAGTGGCCTTAGGGTGGTCAACATTGGCTTTCAAGTGAGAAAAACGGGCGACGGAGGGCGATGGAGGAATAAAACTGGTTGTCAGAACAATTACTGGCCTCCCACCCTTCTACGACCTTCCTAGCAATGAAACAGAGGTCCCTGCCAAAAATGAACTAAAACCGATGCAAAATGGAGGTTCGGGGGCCGAAAAGCGCAGCCCGAGGCCCCGAAAACTGACTGTTAGGCACCGGAAGCGGTGTTCAACCACGAAGTTGGTTTCTCAAGTCACAATGTCCCTCAAAAGGGAGCAAATAAGATGCATGCCAAAAACCGGAGCAAACGGAGGTGGTTAAGTGGTCCCGAACCGAGGCGCACGGCCAACGGCTCCGAAAAACTGGAAACCGGGCTCCAAACGGGAAAAATGGCCTACGACCATGAAACGTAGCCTACGGCCACTGAGAGATGATCTACGAGACTTCTCCCTCCCTTCGGGAAGAGAAAATAGAGAAAATAGAGCCTAGTTCGCAAACCGAGGCAAAGCATGAAAGAGTCCGGAAGTCCGGAGGCATGGCTCGCAGCCGAGACTCTGAAACCTCTGAACGAGCACGATATGCAACGTCACCAAGCGCTCAATCGGTGACGTCTGAGTCTTAAGGTCGGTCAAAAATGGAGTGTCTACAGTTGCCCCTCTTTGACAGAACTCGAAAGTCATAAGTGACGGAAGTGAATGTCAAAGCCCAGAGACGACCCATTTTTGACAAGGCCGAAGACTTAGACAAATAGGTGAAGTAAACAGAGATGTGCCCGCAGGCGTGCCCGCAGGCAGGGGGCAAGATGCAAAATGATATGCAGGAAGATTTTGATAATTAGACTTATACGCTACGTGAAGCCGGTTTGAAAATTAGACTTATACGCTACGCGAAGCCGGTTTGATAATTGGACTTATACGCTACGCGAAGCCGGTTTGAAAATTGAGGATTCATGCAATGCACTATAATGTAGTGGCTAAAATGCAATGTAATTGCTAAGAGGTAAAGGTACCTTACAGGGGCAATTGGCAATGACTCACCTCATGCTGCTGGGGATCTTTCGCTTCTCCTTGGTTGAACCGCAGGTACTACTTTTCTCCCTGACTATGGTCGCAGTTTTCCCTATTCTCCAACAGGGTGACAGACTAGGTTGGTTCAGTATCCAGAATTGAGGCGCATACACATGCTATATCAATCTATGGAGCTGCCATACAGATTTCAAGCCGAGGATATACCCCTGGGTATTTGAACCAGACTTTAGTCTCGGAAATCCCGAACCTTTGCGTTCTAGGCAAGAGCCATTCGAACTCTAGTTTCCACCGTCTCAGTTGATCTCCTAGGAACTCACTGCTAACACAGGTAGGTGGCTATACCAGACCACTGGAAGTCGTTCGGGCACGACAAACACCAAAGCAATTGCACCTTTAGAGGATTTAAGATCACCTAGACCAGAAAGTGCACAAGATAGTGTGAATAAATGCAAGTGTGATGCGCAAAACAACGCGAATGATGATGCAGGATTTAAGGTCTCCTTAGACCGACGATAAAACAGATATGGTGCAATGGATGTAATAGATGATAGATGCGATGCAACATAGAGTATAATAGATGCAAAATGATAACATACTCCAACCACGTTGGACTCGTGAGTGGAGGAAGAATAAAGAAAATTAATCAGGAGCGCGCTCCATTCATCCTAAGATAAATTCCAGACACGCTGAAATCGTGTGAGGAAGGGGACAAAGAGAGAAACATAGGGACTTATCCCAGTGTTTCGGAATGGTGTGAGCATTGGAACGTATTCCGAACGCTTTTAACCGAAGAGGGAGAAACATAGGGACGTATCCCAAAGGTTAGGGACGTGTCCCAAAGATTAGGGACGTATCCCAAGGGTTAGGGACGTATCCCAAAGGTTAGGGACGTATCCCAAGGATTAGGGATGTATCCCAAGGATTAGGGACGTATCCCAAAGATTAGGGACGTATCCCAAAGGTTGGGGACGTATCCCAAGGATTAGGGACGTATCTTAAAGATTAGGGACGTATCCCAAAGGTTGGGGACGTATCCCAAGGATTAGGGACGTATCCCAAAGATTAGGGACGTATCCCAAGGATTAGGGACGTATCCCAAAGATTAGGGACGTATCCTAGTGTTTCGGAGAGAAGGAAGAAACATAGGGACGTATCCCGTTGTTTCGAAACGGAAGAAGAAGCATAGGGACGCATCCTGGTGCTTTGGAAAGGTAGGAGAAACATAGGGACGTATCCCGGTGTTTCGGAAAAGAAGGAGAAAGGGAAATGTAGGGATGTATCCCGGTGTTTCGAAAGAAGGGAGAAACGGAAACATAGGGACGTATCCCGGTATTTTAGAAAGAGAGAGAAACGGAAACGTAGGGATGTATTCCAGTGTTTCAAAAAAGGTAGAGAAACGTAGGGACGTATCCCGGTGTTTCGGAAAGGGAGAGAAACGTAGGGACGTATCCCGGTGTTTCAGAATAAAAGATGCGGGCATTGGAACGTGTTCCAAATGCTCTAAACCAAAGGAGGTCTAAGCCGTTGCACGCGCGAGGAGAAAGAATGATAATTGCAAGTGAATTGGTGCATAACAATGCAATGAATGAGCATAACAATGCGAGATAGATGTGCCTAATCAATGCAATGAATAGGTATAACAATGCTAGTGAAGTGGGTACATAACAATGCAATTGGAACGTGCATCACGATGCAAGTGAAGTGGGTGCATAACAATGCAATTGGAACATGCATCACGATGCAAATGGAACGTGTGTGACAACGCATATTTAAAACAAAATGCCAAATAAGGGAATACAAGCCTTAACGAGACCAAATTCAAACGCGACCTCTGATTTACCTTTCGGAGGGGTTTGCAACACACTCAGCTCAAAAGGGGCACACCCTGTTCATACCAGAGAGAGATAACATCTCCTGCTGCCTTAATTGCCATTCTGACTTGGAGTAGGCTTAAGCTTGGGGCCGAGATACACTTATGCTTCAGAGTAGTGACAAGGCCTGAGGAGGTACATCCGGAGTACAATCACGGAATTTGCTGAAGGTGAAACACACTCAAATGCTTCGATTTTTCCTCTTTTCTTTTGCTTTGCAGTCTGGAACCCATATAGCTTCAGAGAGGTCCTGGTTTTACTATTCTCACATGACCTGGGTCGAACCGTGCGGTTTTATGAAAGAACGAATCTTGTTTTGCACAAACGTGAAGAATGGCACAGCACTTTTGAGCACAAAACTATTTTATTTTTGAAATTGAAAGATGAGTTTTCGACCAGGTATTGAGCCTACGACTGATCACAGTAAGACAACTCAACACGAAAATAAAAGGCACACAACCTAAACACCACTCAACAAAGGAAAAACAAGGTAAAACAACCTAAACACATCGAGACACGCTCGGAACGACTTAGAGCAAGAATCGAGACAAACAAAATAAGAGACATGACACACAGACATGTTACAAGGACGAGAGACCTCTTCGTACGCGAGGAGCCAGTTTCTCCAGGTATTATTTCCCACCCTTTCTCATTTGTGATTCTCACATCACTCGGCCCTCAAGCTCGGTTTTTTCTCTCAAAACCCTTTTCTCACTTTTCCTCTCAGCGCACATCTCTCTATTCTTCAATCTCTCATTTTTCATCCCTCTCCTGGGTGGTTGATGGATAAACAGCAAATTGTGGGCTTGTGCCCCTAGCATTCTGTTAGATTCTCTTTCTTCCGCTCACAGCCAGTGAATTCCTCCCACGGAAAGGTTGCGCTACAACTGGGTGTGTAGCAAATCTGCAGCTAACATCAGTTGATGATGCTTTGCTGGGGAGTTTGGACGTGATAAGATCTGTCCAGACGATAGAGTGGAATATCTTGCCCCATTCTAGTTCGTGCTTCGCACTTTGCTTGATACCTCGTTGCTTGGAGGACGTGAGAGCTTTCTGCCCTTTGTTGTGCCGTTTTCTGGAGAATACGGTGCCCTTTCTGACAAGTAGAGTGCCCTTTCTGGAAAGTATTTTGACAAAGGGGAAAAGACAGAACACCTGACTCAACTGTGCCCCTAGTTCATCATTTTGACCATTTTTTTTTTTTGCTTTCTACTAAAACAGTTTTGACCAATATGAGAGTTAGATTAACGCGCTTGTTCAATTTTCTAATTTAAAATCATGCAAGTTAGCTATGAGCACTGAGAGTTTTCCTTTTTTGGGTCCAAGAAATGGTCCAGTTTTGAAAAATGGGGTATTTTTCGAGAAGATTAGTCAACCTCAGTAAAAATTCTCAAAAATTATTTTTGCAAACGAACACTGCTCAACGAGCACGGAACCTACTCTTGAGATGCACAACCTCGGACCCATAGCAATCGAAAATTGCCCCTTGTCTGAAGGACATTGCATAGCAACGGAAAGTTGCCCCTTGTTTGAAATGACACTGCGGCGTTTTGAATGGCAACGGAAAGTTGCCCCTTGTTTGGATAGCACCGCGGCGCATTGTAGTCAGTCCTCAGAGTGACGAACACAACCAAATTCTCGGATACAGAGAAAGCAAAGATGATCAAAACCATTACATGGGCGCAATCGATTTGGAGTGTTTTACGGCTGGACTTCAGAATGAAGTTGCCTACGTATCCCAAAGATGGGAATCAAGCCTTACGTAGTTCGTGGTTAAGGTACACTCGGGTATTAACCTCTCCTTTTTAGGCTCTACTTTTTGCCAAGGCGCCCGTGTGGTTTGAATTTGGAAACTCTAAAACAGGAGAGAGAACAAGCCATTTTGAGGAGGGGTTCAAAAGGTTCAAATGGAATTAATGGCCG
>NW_021026050.1:503834-537987 GCF_004153795.1 Camellia sinensis
ATACTCTTTCTCACCATCACTCAAATAAAACAACAATCCATAGAGTCAGGGTAGAGTATAAGGAATTTATCTATGAGTTCCTAATTAATTTTAATTTCATATAACCATGAGTGTGATTACAACTATAAAATAAATCCATATAAAAACCTAAACTTGGCATACACAACTAATTAAAATAATTAAAATCAATCAATTAACTAAAAACCCTAAACCGTACATACACAACTAAACAAAATAATTAAAATCAATCAATCATCTAAAAACTCTAAACCTTACATACACAACTAATCAAAAAAATTAACATCAATCTATTATCTTTATATAAATACAAAATCAAACTAACATCAAATAAATAAAAATAAACAACGAATTAAACATAAATCAAAGGAAGTGGGTTTTGTACTCACAATTATTTTTCGAAGATCCACAAATTATTTGAAGAATTAATTAAACCCCCAAAATAAAACCCTGACCCCTTTCTTTTCCTTTATTTACTGTCTCTCTTTTCACACCACACGCAGCACAACATAGCACTCTCGGTTTTGATTTCTCTCTCTCTCTCTCTCACTCTCACGCAGCAAAGCATTTTTTTTCTTTTCCTTTCTTTTAATCTTAGTGAGGCACTATACTTATAATCTAATTGATATAATATTATATTATAATTTACAACTACAACCTAAATACACACACACATATATATATATATATATCTTATATAAAATTTATATAAATAATTTCTTTTTTTTTATAAATATATATAAATATAAATATTCAAATTAATTATATATAATTAACTAACATATTAAATTAATTAAATACTACATTAAATTCTTATATAACTACGCAATTAATAAAGTCAAAAATAAAATCAAGTAATAATAAATAAATAAAGGCTTACGAAGAAATCAGGGTCATTACAATATACACACCTCAAAAGAATCTTGACCCAAGATTCGATAGGAGATAGTACTAAACAAAAAGTTCCGAGTGTATACGCCAAACTTTCTCTTCTAATTCCCAAGTGATATCATTCTCATCCTCGCTCTGTTGCAACAAATTCACTTTCTTGCATCGCAACTGCTTTTGTCACGACCCAAACCTGGCCCTATGGGTTTAGCACCGTAACCGGCCAGTAATCCGAGATTACCGAAGGCCTGCAGAACAGTAGAACAGTAAAACAGAGTACAGGGCCTGGCGGAAGCCAAAACAGTAAAAAAACAATGTCCAATGAGCTGTGACAGTCTGTATGCAAAAAGACTTTTCATACATATATACATAATCATTACAGAATAGTATGCACAAAATGCACAATTATTCAGACTAGAGACTCAACCCTTTACATCACAGTACAGTAAGCATTCAGTCTATACAGAACAGTAAGACAGTACAGAAGGGGGAATTGCAAAACACCCCTAAGCCTTAACATGATAGGCTTGGAACCTCGCAGTGAGGCACGGTAGTTGGCTTGACAAAACTGGAGTAACCCTGACGCTCCTAGCCGCGGTCTGGTGCCTGAACACCTACATATATATATGAGCAGTGAGCTAAAACCCAGTGAATAACATATTGCGTAAAGGGGTTAAGAATGAATGTCCTTACCGTATGAAAACAGTTCATTTAAACAGTATTTCAGTCATTCAGTCAGTACAGTCATATGTGGTACATCCATTAGCATATCAGTACAGTAAACAGTAGGTCTTAAAAGACCGAACAGTAGTGATGGCCATCAGTCAGTAAACAGTGGTGGTTTCAACAAGGGAACCGACAGAGATCTCTGTAACAGTAACAGTAAACAGTAGGTGCTAAGGATGCCACAATACAGTTCAGAATATAGGACATACATTCATTCAGTTAACAGTAATCAATCCAGAAACAGTACAGTTCAGTTGTTCAGAAAATAATCATTTTTGAACATATCTTTACACAATCGTTACTCACAGAGTTTGGGCTACAGTATGCTAGAGCGTGCCTCCCTAGTCGCCAACCCTACACAGTTAACAGATTGAACACACTAAGCTACACAGCTGGGAAAGATTAATGCCTCGGTGTGTTCTACATCTATATCCTCAATAAGATGTCTTAAACTAGGCCTAAGAATGCCTAGGATGAGATGAGGATGCAAAGATGTGGTCAGAAAACAATTTCAGGAGTTTTCAGAAAAACAGAGTCCCGCTCGAGCTCAGGTTTTCCCACTCGAGCGGTCATGCAACAAAGGTACACGCTCGAGCGTCAACTTTCCCGCTCGAGCGTACTGTAAAAGTGCTGGATGGGTGAATTCTCCACTCGACGGACGCTCGACGCCCGCTCGATCGTGAGACACATGCCTCCCCTCGAGCGCCCAATCCTCCGCTCGAGCGGACTGTAAAACAGTGCAGAGAAAATACTGGATGCTCGGATTCTACGCTCGAGCGTCACTTAACCAGCTCGAGCGGGAGTGCAGAATCTGGAAATTCCAGATTGCACCTCCAAGCTCAAACTCAAGCTCAAAAGCATTAAAACCAATCCTCTTGGGCCCATTTTCTGGAAAACATTTGTAAACACATAGAATAACATGGTTCAAAGCTCAATTTGAGAAATCAAAGCCCAAGGGTGTTCAATTTCAAACCATTTTTCAAGAACAAGATGAACATGCAACATGCATGAATTCAAATCATTTTGAAGCTTCAATTTGATGCTCTAAAGAGCCAATTGATCCAAAAACAAGATGAAAACATGGACCATTACAAAATCATGGACATGCATGTAACAATTTGCCATGAACTCAACTCAAAATCCAACAATTCAAACATGCATGCATGGATTATGCTCTATATCAACCTGTATGAACTAAAACATGACTTAGCTCTACAATTTAACATGGACCATGCAAGAATTAGCTCAAACACAAGAATGAGAAGATGAAATCCTTACCTAAGTCTTGAATTAAGAGACTAGGAGCTCAAATATGCAATCTATGCTTCAATTCTCTTAAATTTCCAAGCAAAGTGAGATGAAATCTACTTCTCAAGTCTCTCTCTCTCACTAAGGTCGGCAAGGCAAGGAAGAAGGCTGAGGAAAACGTTTTGATTCAAGTGTGCAAGACTCTAATAGTGACTAGGTAGCGGGCCACTCATGTGGCAAAAGTGTAAATAAGCCTAACACTCGCTATTCATTGATATTTAATCTAATTTAATAATACCTAATCAGTTTTCAGATAATTATACCATAAAATCACATAAATTATGATGATCATAAAACATCAATCAATTCTCGGTTCGGCCGCCGATAAGGCCTTCAATTAGCAATTGAAACATAAAACATGAACATATCAAGTAAACAATCAAACAGATAGAATACACTCAGTCAATTCAGTTCCAGTTTTCAGTCAGTTAGTCCAGTACTTCAATCAGTTCAATTATCAGTCATAATCAGTTCAGTTTGACGGTAATCAATGTTTATCGGTAAGCAGTGATGAGGGTTATTACAGCTTTACATCCCGATCTAGAATAGTAACCGGTCACACCACATATGTTAGATCATCACTAATCTCTAACACTTCTGGTGATACTACTTGAGAAGGGTCTTGCACACACTTCCACAATAAAGATACATGGAACACATTGTGAATCATAGCTAAAGTAGGTGGTAGAGCTAGTTTGTAAGCCACATTACCAATCCTCTCAGTGATCTCATATGGTTCCACAAATCTAGGTGCCAACTTTCCTTCTTTCTGAACCACATGATACCCTTCGTTCGTGAGACCTTCAAAAACACGAAATCTCCAACATTCAACTCAACCCCCTTACATTTTCTATCAACGTAGCTCTTCTGACGGCTTTGTGCAGCCTTAATACGTTCCCGAATAATGTTCACCTTCTCTATGGTCTCTCTCACCAACCCTGGCCCAAACAATGGCGCATCTCCTACCTCCATCCAACAAGCAGGTGATCGCCATGACCTTCCATACAAAGCCTCAAAAGGTGCCATCCCGATACTAGAGTGATAGCTATTGTTATAAGCAATCTCCAATAATGACAAGTGTTCTTCCCAACTGCCACTAAGATCGAGGACACATGCTCTCAACATATCCTCTAAGATCTGATTTACTCGCTCAGTTTGCCCATCTGTCTAAGGATGAGAAGCTGTGCTCAGGTCTATCCTAGCACCCAAAGCATGCTGAAAGCTCTCCCAAAACTCTGCCACAAATAACGGATCACGATCCGAAACTATAGAAACTGGTGCGCCATGAAGTCGCATCACCTCCCGAATACATAGCCTAGCTAGTTTATTCGTAGTTCGGTGAATACTGATAGGAATAAAATGAGTAGACTTTGTGAGTCGATCCACTATCACCCAAATAGATTCATTGCCTCGCTTAGACTGCGGCAATCCATCCACGAAGTCCATAGAAATGTACTCCCATTTCCAAGTAGGAATCTCAAGAGGCTGCAAAAGTCCAAACGATCGTTGGTGTTCTGCCTTAACCTGTTGACACACATAACATCGAGAAACATACTCTCTTACATCTTTCTTCGTACCTTCCCACCAAAACGTCCTTTTCAGGTCATGATACATTTTAGTCCCACCAGGGTGAATGGTATATCGGGACATATGGGCATCATCCATAATCTCATTTCTCAATTCAACAATGTTAGGTACACAAAACCTGCCCTTGAATCGCAATCCCCATATGAGTCCACAGACCAATCAATAGGACAATCATCGATCAAATCCACTACAAGGTCATCGAGCTTGCTGACGAGAAACCTATCTAAATTCTGCATCTGACGAACTTTACCCAATAACGTCGGCTGCACGGTCAAACTACCAATGTATGCCCTCTCAGCACTCTCTATTGGTTGAATATCATGCCTTGAAATTAACTCCAAGGACTTCCATTCCTGAATCATCAAAGAAGCTATAATCCCATGTTGTCGACTAAGTGCATCAGCGACCACATTCCCTTTTCCCGGGTGGTAAAGGATCTCGAAATCATAACTATTGACAAATTCAACCCACCTCTATTGCCTCATGTTCAACTCTTTTTGAGAAAAATGATATTTGAGGCTCTTCTAATCTGTGTACAACTCAAAGTGCTCCACAAACAAGTAGTGTCGTCACACTTTCAACGCAAAAACAACTACTGCCAACTCTAAGCCATGAGTAGGGTATCGTCTCTCATGAGGTTTTAACTGTCGAGAAGCATAAGATACAACATTTTGATGCTGCATCAACACACATCCCAACCCAGTTCCACTTGCATCAGTAAACACTACTAACTTTTCCCCTTGTACTGGTATAGTTAACACTGGTGCTGTAGTCAACCACTGCTTTAACTCCTGGAAAGCTTTCTCACAATCATCTGTCCATAAAAAACTTCACATTCTTGCGGGTCAACTTGGTCATGGGTACTGCAATAGTGGAAAACTTCTCTATAAATCTCCTGTAATAACCGGCTAGTCCTAAAAAACTTCTCACCTCTGTAGGGTTCGTGGACTGCTTCCATTCTTTGACCGCAACAACTTTCTCAGGATCTACCGCTGTTTCCTGATTGGACACAACATGCCCCAAAAATTGAACTTCTTTCTCCCAAAAATGACACTTATTGAACTTAGCGTATGATTGTTGCTCCTTTAAAGTCCGCAATACAACTTTCAAGTGTTCTCTGTGTTTCTCTTTATTCTTAGAATACACAAGGATATCATCTATGAAGATAATCACAAACTTATCTAGATACAGTTGAAAAATTCTGTTCATCAAGTCCATGAAATAGGTCGGAGCATTGGTCAAACCAAAAGACATTACAGGAATTCGTACAACCCATACCAAGTCCGAAAAGCAGTAAGCGACATACTTTCCTCTGGCACACCCATCTGATCGTAATCCATTCTGAGATCAAACTGAGAGAACATGGCTGCCCCCTTCAATTGATCAAACAAGTCATCAATTCTAGGTAGTGGATACTTGTTCTTGATAGTCACCTTGTTCAGTTCTATGTAATCTATGCACATGCGGAGAGTGCCATCTTTCTTGGAGACAAAGATCGCGGGTGCTCCCTACGGAGAGTTACTTGAACTAATGAAGCCTTTCTTAAGCATCTCTTCCAGCTGCTTCTTCATCTCCACAAGCTCTTTAGGCGCCATTCTGTATGCCGTCTTAGAAATTGGTGCAGTTCCCGGCACTAAGTCAATGTGAAATTCTACTACCTGTCGAGGAGGAGGTCCAGGTATCTCCTGAAATACATTCTCAAACTCGCGCACCACATCTACCTCATTAATATCCTGCTTAGGGATTTCTACCGAGCACAGAAAACTCGTCATCACCGACTTTTCTCCATCTCAAGAAGTGTGGGTAAGCCGTGGCATACCAGGAATATCTATATTTACAGTCTTTCCAGCATAATCTAGAGTCACGAAGTATTTTCGCAGCTAATCCATACACAAAATAATTATAGACCCCTCAAACCCTAAAACAATTAAGTCTGCATACAAGACTCTACCTGCAAAATCAATCTCAAAATCTTTACACATCTCATAAAGAGTAACTGCCCCTCATAAAAGGGTCTCAACACAATTAAGTCTCAACAAGCAGGTAGTTACAATACGTTTTCTTTCTACAAACTGTCTAGATATAAAAGAATGAGAGGCACCAGTATTAAAAAGTACTCTAATGGGTTTTTAAAAAAAAATTAAAGATACCTTCCAGCCATCACCTTTAAGTTAAACACACAAAAAGAATTTGTTCATAAATACTTAGAATAAACTCAACCACCAAACTAAACCAGCTAACCCATGTTTCCACAATCCGAGAATCACCCAAATTCTCACAAGTCTAGGGTAACCTAGAGCTCTGATACCAAACTGCCACGCTCCAAAATTTGGATAATTAAATATTAAATTAGGACTAAATCCCAATTAATATTTCATTATCCAGATCCTAGGGGTGAAACAAAAAAAACTAAACGCCAACCAAATCATCCACCATAATCTCATAATTAACCAATACCTTAACATTAAGGTAGCAACAACTAGTCAAAACAGCTTAAATAAAGTACGGTTACAAACCATGCCAAAATAATTCCAATACTAAAGTCATAAAAAAAATAAAATAATAAATACCTAAACTAATATCAACCCTAAGCTCAAGAAAACAAAAGAAGTCCAAACGACAAGTCCAACCACTATAGTAATCCCACGTCGCCACCGTAGTCCCAATTAATCCTGCAAAGGAAGCTCGACTGTGCTCAAATAGAATGCACCCGAGTTGCCAAGAGACAAAACGAGTCAGTATACAGGTATACTGGTATGAGTACAAGATTTAACACCCACGTGTCTACTAGACACAAACAAAAATACATTTAATTCTTGTTACGGGACAAGACAAGTAGTTTTATCTGCACCGAGATGAATGGGTAGTTTCTCGAGATATGGTGGCATTTAGTTTTTTGCCCGTACACAACGAAATATAAATTGAGTATAAAATAAACAAAATATAAATAAAAATATGATGGGTCAGCTCTACATAAAAAAGTTAGTAAGACCCACCATCCTGCAAAAAAAAATAAAGTTAGTATAATTTAATCATAAGTAACTTGTTGAAGAAATATAAAAATGTACCGTTTCATGCTTAAATAATTTGAATTGACCAAAACTCAAAGAACAAAAGTTGTACAGAATCAAATTTCCTAAAAGACAATATAAACGAATTTAAAAGAAACTGAACAAGTTGAGAGAAAAACTTGATAGAAAAAATTAGACGGAATTCAACCGAAAAATCTGAAACTGAAAAAGAACAGAAACTGCACTAAGATGATTTTTTTTCGGAAAAGTTCAAAACATGAAAAGTATGTAGAATAATGTTTTACTTTAGTTTACGCGAAACCAATAAAAATGAGCTCGTTTTGTGGGTTAAAACAGCCTCTAAAATCTGCATTGCTAAAATGAATCAAAACTACAATAACAAAGATCATCTGATTATAAGTTCGAATCGATCTTTTTAATAAAAAGTTAAAACACAAAAGTTTTCTAGAATCACGTATACATACCTCTGCTCAAATTTCATAATTTATCGAGGTCGTTTACTATTTTTCAACCTGTATAAATCAATACAATTTACACTATAACAATAAACTCGTAATTAAATTCTTTGTACCTGAACTCCACCACTTCGGCCTGCACTTCCGGCCTACATATATATCTCATGTGCCTCCTGTATACCTAACACTACTCCGAAGTCAAACTTGCACGGGGATATCGTCCCGAGTTTGACCCATACTCCCCGGATGGTTAGCATATACGTACGCGCGTAAATCAAAGCACTTGTCTACTCATGAAAACAAGGCAACAATATACATATACAAAACATCTCACTCATGAGAACAACATAACAATGTCAAGCCTAAGACATTCAAATAAATCTCACAATCCTCACTTTTTTTTATACTCTTTCTCACCAACACTCAAATAAAATCAACAATCCATAGAGTTGTGGTGGAGTATAAGGAATTTATCTATAGGTTCCTAATTAATTTTAATTTCATATAACCATGAGTGTGATTACAACCATAAAATAAATCCATATAAAAACCTAAACTTGGCATACACAACTAATCAAAATAATTAAAATCAATCAATCAATTAAAAACTCTAAACCTTACATACACAACTAAACAAAATAATTAAAATCAATCAATCATCTAAAAACTCTAAACCTTACATATACAACTAATCAAAATAATTAATATCAATCTATTATCTTTATATAAATACAAAATCAAACTAACATCAAATAAATAAAAATAAATAAATAAAAACAACGAATTAAATATAAATCAAAGGAAATGTGTTTTGTATTCACAATTATTTTTCGAAAATCCACAAATTATTTAAAGAATTAATTAAACCCCCAAAATAAAACCCTAACCCCTTTCTTTTGTTTTCTTTCCTGTCTCTCTTTTCACACCACAAGCAGCACAACACAGCACTCTCGGTTTTGATTTCTCTCTCCCTCTCCCACGCAGCAAAGCATTTTTTTTTCTTTTCCTTTCTTTTAATCTTAGTGAGGCACTATACTTATAACCTAATTGATATAATATTGTATTATAATTTACAACTACAACCTAAATGCGCGCGCGCGCACACATACACACACATATATATATATATAAATAATTTCTTTTTTTTATAAATATATATAAATATAAAAATTCAGATTAATTATATATAATTAACTAACACATTAAATTAATTAAATACCACATTAAATTCTTATATAATTACGCAATTAATATAGCCAAAAATAAAATCAAGTAATAATAAATAAATAAAGGCTTATGAAGAAATCAGGGTTGTTACAATTGACCTAATAGCACAATTGACAAGTTCAAAGCAAGATCAGTTGGTAAGGGTTTTACTCAAAAGGAGGGTATCGACTATTTTGATACATATGCTCTAGTCACTAAAATCGCCACCATTTGAGTGTCGATTGCCTTAGCCTTAATCTACAAGCTTGAAATTCATCAAATGGATGTTAAGACCGATTTCCTAAATGGAGAGTTAGATGGGAAAATCTATATGTAATAACCAGAAAGATTTGTTATACAGGGTCAAGAACACAAATTGTGTAAACTCGTGAAGCCACTATACGAACTGAAACAAGCTCCAAAACAATGGCATGAAAAATTTGATAAAGTAATAGTGTCAAATGGTTTTAGGATATATGAATCTGATAAGTGTGTGTACAGTAAGTTTACTTGTAACGCACCAAATTTTTAACCCAAATGATAATACAACATCATAGCTCTTTCAAGGAAAATCAAATATAAATCTCCAAACTTACATTACATGTTACAATAGTTCTTCATGCAATAATACATTAATCCAACAATAAGTAAATAAACAAATAAATACCCCTAAGGGTTTACAAGTTTCCAAGGCTTGAGCCTGGTTACACAAAACAGTTATTCAAACCCACACAAACACAGCCCTTGACTTACACACAGAGCCACAGCAAAATGAGAGCATTGTACTCCCAACACACATATTTCCACGCCCTTAGTTGGGTGGGATCACCACATCTTTTCCTGCACAAAAATCCCATATGGTGAGCATAAACCCAGTAGGAAATTCTTAACAAAGTATATACATTTTATACAAGTCTTAAGAGATGAAATGCATATGCCATGCTATACACTTTTTGAAGATAAATCATATTTTCATCTTTTGAAATCCATCATGCTCAATGATATCATGCAATTTTAATTGTTCAAAACTTAACAATTTATTTCAAGGGCGGTAAATACGACTCTAATAATCCCTAGGTTGATGTTTGCAAGTAGACTATACAAGTACTACCAATTTGTCATTTTTACCAGCATTGACTGGAAGGTTCGACACCTATAATCTGTCATTTTTACCATTATTAACCGGAAGGCTTGACACCTATTCAATTTCATCTACACCACCTGTCAAGACTTACCACTGCATTTACCCCAAAACCAATTCATGGAAACTTATTTCTCAACATTCTTTTCTCAATGCAAGTTTTCAATTGTTCTTTTAAAGTTTAATGTAATCAAATGAATTGATATGCTAATAACACAAAATGAATATAAATACTTTTATTCCAATTCATCATTTAAGGAATAACACAATTCCATCTTCTCAAGTATCCTCAATAATTAGTCATTTCAAGACTATTTCAACGTTTTGAACAAGAATTTCCAAAATGAACAACAATTCTCAAATTCCCTGAAATTTATTATTTATATAAATATAAATAAGAAATTTTCTAAACATTCATTTATTTTGACACACAAAATAAATATAACAATATCATTCATGGATTTTCAATCTCTTAAATTTTTTTTTCCAAATTTTAGGTTTTTTTACCAAAACTATACAACTCAAATCTTTTGAAAGAAAACTTTCCAAAATCATCTTTTTTTCAATCAACGAAGATCAAAACCCATAAGATCATTTTAAAAGAACAAGAGACAAACCTACTCTCAAAATCGCTCAACTTCTTGAACTAACAATCAATTTTCAATGCTATCGAATGAGGATTTTGAAAATCATCTAGATCTTGCAATATAACTCTAAGAAAATCCTTATCTCAAGTTTTGAAGAAGAAATAAGTTGAAACCCCCAAAATCAACGGTGTCGAAACTCAATCTTCACTGCACACAACGAAACCCTTGAGAAGTTAACCAACTTTGATGAAGAACTTATGGCAGAACTCTAATGGATCTTGAGAAATCAAGGTTTTGATCCAATTTGGCATAGGAAAATGTAGAGAGAAGGGAGAGGAAAGGGTTTTTAGAGAAAGAGATCTATAAAAGTGATTTGAAATATCAGATTCACGAACTGATATAACATGGTCCACTCGAGCGTGGAAAGACCCCGCTCGAGCATCAAATACACTTTCGCAGTACTTTTGCAGACAGCTCAAACTTTTGAAACCAAACATTCTCCGCTTGATTGCATAAACGGCCGCTCAAGCGGACAAGTAACTTCTAATGCATTTTGCATTTTGTATTTTTGCTTCGAGGGTGCTGTCCCTCAACCCCACCAGGGCGCTACCCTAGGACCCGCCAAGGGACGCTGCCCCCTGGACCCCCACCAGATGACCGGCCAGCTTGATCCCCGACATACTCAGCGAAGTGGCAAAACTAGGATCGTTGCATTACTGGCAATAGAAGTGTAATCATATGTCTATATGTAGATAACATGTTTATTTTTGGTACTGACAATGATGTCATTAAAAGTACTAAAAGTTTCTTGTCGTCTAGCTTTAGTATAAAAGACATGGGCTCGACTGATATAATTTTAGGTATTAAGATCAAATGAGAGGACAATAATTTGATTCTTACGCAGTCCCACTAAATTGAGAAAATTCTTAAGAAATTTAATTAATATAATTGTACACCCATGTCTACACCTTTTGATTCAAATTTGAAATTGTATCTTAATACTGGAAAAGCTATTGATCAACCAGAATAATCAAGAGTGATAGGTAGCCTGATGTATGCCATGACTTGCACTAGACCTAATATTGCATTAGAAGTAGGAAAACTTAGTAAATACACTAGTAATCCCAGTAGTGTGCATTGGCATGCTGTTAGCTGAACACTTAGGTACTTGGGGAAAATGATAGGCTATGGAATAGTCTATAGTGGCTATCCAACAGTGCTAGAAGGATTCACGGATGCTAGTTGGATAATTGATCGTGAAGATCACTCATCCACGAGTGGTTGGATTTTTGCTCTTGGAGGAGGAGCTATCTTTTGGGGTTCTAAGAAGCAAACATGCATAACAGTTTTAACCATGACGTCAGAGTTTGTAGCATTGGCTTCTTGTAGCAAAGAAGCAGAGTGGCTAAGGAATCTCTTGTTAAAGATTAAGATATGGCCAAAACCTATGCCACCAATATCTTTGCATAGTGATAGTGAAACAATTCTATCACGGGCTTATAGCCATGTCTATAATGGAAAGTCCAGGCATATAGGACTGACACATAGCTATGTTAGGCAATTAATCACAGAAGGTACCATTAGTTATGTAAAGTCAAGTGAAAACTTGGCTAACCCCTTAACAAAGGGACTTGTAAGGGATTTGGTATGGAAAACATCAAAGGAGATGGGTCTTAAGCTCACTTAACATAATCACTTCTGGTCAAAACTCGACTCAACACTTGAAGAAACATCAAGCCTTGAGTTCAATAAGTCCAAGTACACCATATGTCATGATTACAAGTACTTAGTTTTATTTCATTTTCATCCCAAGGTTGAAGTGCTTAGTACTTGTAATGTGAAAAGAAGAGAATGAGTTAGCAAACTCTTAATAAGATTACAACTGGGTTGTTACGGTACTGTAATTTATAGGGGTACTCTTAGCAAGCTTACCTATGTGAGTGTAGGATGTGGTGCCGCCTCCTATGAGTCCAAGGGCTTGACTCTAGAGCGCTCATGAAACAAGATATAGACACAAGGCAATCCATGTGTAGGTTTGTTTGAATACTTGAGGTAACCTATACTGTGTATGAGACATGTCCAATTAGTCGTATAAGATCGCTAGTTCAAAAACAAGTCTACTATGCCATCTTGACTAACTTTGAGATGTCTTCACTAATTGAATGATTCAAATTGTAAGATATCTTCACCTATACATAAGGCTGCCAAGTGAACCAAGAGTCATAATCTGGTATTTTGAAAATAGTGGAGGAATGTTGGGGAATTTTCAAAATGATTTTCAAAATTTATAGGTTAGTTTTGGGTGTTTTCCAAAATTTTCTTGTTTTTCTTTGGAAAGCTTGTGGACTTTGTCTCACATTGGAAAGAGAGCAAAACATGGAATATTTAATAAAGTGCTACATGAAATATTCCTTTGAATATGGAATTGTGGGATGGATGCTAGTGTGCATACACTTACACCGCAAGCACCATCCGCACATGCACACGCGCTCGGCGTGGGCAATGTGGTGTTTGATAGTGCACTTTACGCTTGGCACAGACGCATCGATATAAGTCGCCATGAGGGCACTTTCCTATTTGCATCGGACAAGTTGGATCAATGACGTGGATCCAACATGGCATGGGTGACGTGGAATACAACCAGCTCCACGTGGCAGTGATGTGGCGTCCGTTGGCGATGAGTCAATCAACTGATTGAACGGTTGCGTGTCCGATCTGAAGCGGTTTGATCATAGCCGTTGATTGGAGATGCGCACGATCGTACGGATGAGATGGCACTCGATTGTGATCAGGTATGATCAGTCAAGGCATCTTTTCAGTGTGAGAATGATTTACGTCATAGATCGTCGCTCCAACGATCAAATCAGATCGGATGCAATCAAGGGATATGACTATTCGATCAGATGCATCAAGGCTTATAAATAAGTTGCAAAATCAGCCATTTCAATCCATCTAAAAATTCAGAAAGCATTCCTACAATACTCTCTCTCTCTCTCTCTCGCTCTTGATTTTGAGTTTTCAATCAAGAGTTTCTTAAGCAAGTTTCTATTTTTCTTACTGGTAATCAAATTCTGCAGACTTAATTATCAATGTCTTGGTTTTCTTAATTATATCAATAGTATTTTGATCTATTATTGTCAGTGTAGATACTGGTTTTATTGTATCTTGGAGGCAAATTTGCTGTAACCCCCTACACACCTTTTGGTGAGTGCAAATATTGTCTTTAGAAAAATGACTAAATAATGCGACTTAAAGCATCAAATTTTTATTTTACATAGACAAGATTATCGCTAAGTTATGAAACAAACTAAAAAAATTCAAAATGAATTATTCCAACATACCTTACCGTCACTTTCCCTGTGTCAGTGTCTCAAATTTTAACTCACTTTTCATAATAAGAAGTTCATAGGGCCATATGGCTGTTGTACTTTTATATTATTGAAGCATTTTACATTTCTTGGCCCAAGCCTCAAATGTCACCAAAAATTAATAAATCTTAAAATACAAAATTAAATTTCATTTTTATTATTTTCTATATGTACCATACTATTTTAACAATTTGATTGACGATGCTCTTAAAGGTCACCCAACAGATACAAAATTAAATTTCATTTTTATTATTTTCTATATGTACCATACTATTTTAACAATTTGATTGACGATGTTCTTAAAGGTCACCCAACAACTCCACCGACAGGCTACAATATATATATATATATATAAATAAATGCAGCTCTCATAAGCCCAAAGGCTAGGCCACAATAAATATATAAATACAAATTATAAAAAATGTCCATAAATTTACTAAAACATGTCCATAAATATATATATGAACTTGGTATATTGTAAATCCTTATCAATAATAAATCTGATTCATATCATTCAAATTTTAAATATTTTTTCTTTGAATTTGTAACATTGCTAAAAAGTAGTAAAACCCTACTCGTTTGAAAATATGTTATTTTAATAATTTTTTGACTTTTTACAAAAAAAATATGCTAAAAAATAAAGAAAGTGATGTGATAACTTATAGTAATTTTTTGATTTTTTGACTAAAATTAAGGGGTTGTTTGGGGTATCCTAAATAAGTGTACTTTTTGTCTTTTTGAACTAAAAAATTGAGGAAAAAAATATAGATATTTAGATTAACTTTTTGACTTTTTATAGAAAAATACGTATTAAAAAATTGTATAAATTAGTATGTAGGAAAAATTAGGATTGAGAGTTATGTAACCGTACTTTTAATTTTTGACTTTTGCGCTGTGTTTGGTTGGGAGATTTAGAGAGAGATTTGGAAAGAGAAAGAAAAAAGGTGTGTGAAACTAGATGAAATATAAGTATGTTTTATTCACATTTTACCTACCTTTTCCATTTCCCTTTCCAAATCTCTGCTCAAATCCCCTTACCAAACACAACATTAGTAAATAGTGATAATTTTTTAACTTTTTGAATAACTTTTTAATTTTTTGACTTTTTAATAACTTGTCAAACTTAACATAAATTTTACCAAACGAATAAAGTACAATTACCTTTCTTCCCTAGCACAAAAGTACATGTCAAATGAAGATAAAATAATCAATTTTCCTCCTAATATAGAAACTAAGGGATTGTTTGAGATGACCTAAATAAGTGTACTTTTTATCTTTTTACGAAAAGATGTGCAAAAAAATAGAGAGGTGATGTGATGAAAAAAAAAATAAAAAGATAGATTATTTTAATATTGCTAAACTTGGCCTAAATACGAAGATAAACACAAATGTACATAAATAAACACGAAGACTTTCTACTAGCATAAATTCTCCCACGAACACACAAATTATATATAAAAATAAACACATAATAATATGTATAAATTTTCTCAGCATCTGATTTTGAAATCTATTTTTGCGTTCTTTTTAACTTCTTGTATAATAACCATAAAAAGAACACAGAGAGAGAGAGAGAGAGAGAGAGAGAGAGGCAGAAATTGTTAATCCAACCAGAGTTATAAAAAGAAGAATCACAATAATAAACGTTTGAGTCAGACAAAAAACATATACTCAAAATTTAGTACCATCCATATCTGATGAACTCTCCAGGAATAAAAAAGAAATACAAAACATAAAATAAAAATAAAAATTTAAAAATCATCAGAACATGAAAGAATGATACAGCAGAAACATAGGATTATAATACATTTGAAAATGACAAAATATTGATTCCATAGATTTAACTGTTTTCAATACTTTGTTTCATACAGATAATGAAACATCAATTATACAGAATAAAAATAAAAACTTCATTATATAAATAACTCCACATTTCTTGCACTATTTTCTGATGAACAAACTTTTCAACTTACCTCTCTCCAACCGCTCGAGCAGCTTCTTTGCACCAGGGACTTCCATTTCTGTCAGCTTTTTCAGATACCCAATTGCGCCATATGAAATCATCAGCTTCTTACATTTCTTGCTTGATGACAGCGATCCAAGGCATGAAACAGCATACTTTTTCGCGTTGTTTTGAGGGCTCGGATCGAGCAATTGAACCAAACTTGGCACGCTCTTGTCATCCTTCTTAACTTCTCTCCGGTTCTGCGAAAGGGTCACCAAGCTTGAAATTGCTTGTGCTGCGACTTCTCTAGCCCCGTTTGATTTTGCCTCAAGCATTTTGACGAGCAGAGGAACGCAACCCGCTTCACACACTAGTTTTTTCATCTCTGCCGAGCTGCAGAGCAGACAAATTGCTGACGCAGCAGCTTGCTGTGCGCCTAATGATCCGGATTTTAACACATGGACTAATCGTGGAAGAACACCTAGTGAAACCGAAACATCAATGGAAGCTGAGCCAATGAGGTTCCTCAAAGCCCCGACTGCGGATTCTTGGGGCAATGGACCATCGAGATAGAATAATAGACTTCGAATTCCGCCTTCTGAAACCACGGTCCTTCGGAGAGTTTCATTTGTGGAAGTGAGATTTTGTAAGCACTCGGCCGCGTATTCTTTTGATCCTAATAGTATTCCACAATCAAGGAGATTGATCATAACTTTTATAATCCCATCGTCAGCGAGATTTTGGCGAACTTCCGGAACGGCCGATATGTTATTCAATGTACACGCTGCCGCAGCCTGCGAAACGGAGTCCCCGGTTTGACAAATCTCAATCAGTGGTCGGACCCCACCGTGTCCGACGATCGAACGGGCAGTTTCAATCGACATCGACAACCTTTGGAGCGAGATTGTCGCCTTCTCTTTACCCACTGCGCTTCCCGACTCGACAAGCCTTATAAGCGGCGCAAGAACACCTTCCGAAACAAGCCAATTCTCGCAACTC
This sequence comes from Camellia sinensis, assembly GCF_004153795.1. NCBI lineage: Eukaryota > Viridiplantae > Streptophyta > Magnoliopsida > Ericales > Theaceae > Camellia > Camellia sinensis. Next base: position 521,095 of record NW_021026050.1, read on the forward strand.
CCGGATTCTGCGAGTGAGCAAATTACCGTGACAGTTTTTTCCCGGATCCGAGGAGACGTTGCAGTGAGTAATTGGACTAGAGCCGCAATATTGCTTCGTCCTAGAACGGCCAAAACATTATTTTCGTCCTCTTTCATGAGCTCAACAAGGTTGTCTAGAGCTCGGTGTTTAGCCTCCAAGTGTCCGATTTGAAGCCGAGCAAGCAATTCCCTAATATTGCTATGAGTCAAAGCCTCAGGTTCCGATGAAGAACTCACAGAAGAAGGCGGCAATGTGACCTCGCCAAGAACCCCTGTTTTGATCAACAGCCCGCAATCTCTCAAATTCAAATCCAATTTTCCAATCAAGGCGTCAAGATCACTCTGCATACGAAGCTTTCCCTCGTATTTCTCTTTCACGCATAGCTCGGCCAATTCAATTGCTTCGTTCAAGGTCGTTGAAACTCCTTGCAATTGCTCTTTACATAGAGTGTTCTTCGCGAAGCAAGGATGACTCGATAAATCAGATAATCGAGATGGGATTTGCTCTAGCTTTGAAATTATCATCTTCCACCTACCTTGAAACCCCTTAACCTCCTTCGCCTTTTCGAGCGCTATCGGAACAAGCTCTTGGGCACTCAATAACCACTCTTCGGTGGATTGGGTATCGACCAAAACATTGTTGCGCCCACTGTCTTCTACCATGGTTTTGTCAGCGTTGATCAAAGTGATAATTAGAGCTGCACAAATTGAAAATCAGAGAAAATTTACCCAAATGAATGAAAAAAAATAATTGTAGCTTTGAATTTTGCTTCACACAGAATGATCCGTAAACGTATCAGTGAGAAGAACTATATAAAGAAGTGGTTTTTACACAGAACAAATCATTTTGATCCGTATACACGAATGAGAAAATTAGTAGATTAGTACTTTTCTTCACACAAGATGACCCATACACAGATCAAATTGAATACCCGTGATAAGATTTGTAAAAGGAAATGATTTTTAAAGAGAAAATGAAGTCATTTTGACTTGAGAAGAGGAAAAAAAATTAGTTAAAAAGCTATCATTTTGACCCAGACGAGAAAAAAATTATGAGAAAATAGCCCAGAAGAGAAAATTAGTAGATGTGAATTTTGCTTCACGGAGAAAGATCCATATACGGATCAAAGTGATGATGAGTGAAGTGAGAAGAATTGTAAAAAATGTGATTTTTACAAAGAAAATTGAATTGGGAATGGATCGAAATGATTGCTAGAGAAGGAAGAGTAAGAAATCAGAGAAACCAAACCTCCAAAGATGAGAAAAAAATAAATAATAGAAGTTATGATTTGTGGCATAGAAAAATTTAAAAGCTGTGGAGCAGTTGCAATCATCAGACATTAAATTATGAAACAATTATTAAAAAATTAGAAACAACAATAAATAAAAACAAATTAGGAGTTTCGAGAATCTTGAATTATAAACAAACAAAGACTAAGCACCTACTGAAGAAGAAGTCCCACAAGAGCTTTCAAAAGATTAATCAAGTGATTGTTCAATGAGGACCCAGATGAATTAAAATAAAAAATTTAAATGCAATAATGTAAACATATATATATTATTTTTGCATAATTCATATTGAATTGTTGTGGTCCTTTGGATTTAAATAACAGTTGATGACCGTGAAAGAAGGACATTTCAACGGCTCGCTCACAACCGTCCAATTAAGGCCGTCGGTAGCCGGTTTAATTGTGTTTTCATTTTTTTCAAAAACATCAAAAATTTGCGAATTTTTTTTATTTTTTTTTAATAGCTCACATTTTAGGAGAGAGTCAAAAGTTGTTTCTGAATCTCAAACAAGTTTGGCAAAAAAAATTTTTTGAAAAAAGGGTGGATGTTTTATGAACTTTCTGTTGTTTTTGTTCTCAAAAACATGGAAAACAAAAACACAACCAAACAGAATTTGATTATAAAAAAAAATTGTTTTGAAAATAACCCACTTTTAAGGAACTATTAAAAGGTTGTTTTGGAACTTTTTATTGATTTTGTCTCTGAAAACATGGAAAACGAAAACAAAGTGAAGAAAACTAACACAACCAAACTGAAAAACAATATGAATTACTAGTGAGTGTGAGATATGATAAACAGGGTAATATAGTGAAAGTGAAGGGCAAATAAGTAAGAAACAAAAGAACCAAAGCTACAAACTAATTTTACTTTTCAACTATAGAATTGTATATTGTTGGAAAATAATCGAGAATTTCTCTTCAAGGCTCCAATTGCTTGGACTAGATCTGAAGAGAAGATATGAAGCTTACTCTAGAGAGAGAGGGAGAGAGAGAGACTTTGCTTTGAAGAGAGGTTATGAGTCTCTATCTACAGTTGTATATACGTAGTGTGTATTTAAGTTCTTGAAATGGGACCCAATTTTTATTTTATTTTATATAGAAATTAGATGCAAGAAATACAAAAAAATATTAGTACCTCAAATTGATAGGGCTTTCACTATCATTCACAGCAAATAACCTTTAACAGCCACCACCGCAAACATAAATGCGAAGTCCACTGCTTCTGAAAGCACCCAAAACAAAAACAGAGTAAGAAACCTCAAAATCAAAAAAAATTAGATCAAATTGTCAACTAGGTTTGAAAGAAACAAGCAACACCTAAGTAGGGTATAAAGAAAGCAAAAAACACTAACCTTTAAGTCTCAGAAACAACACATTTTATCCCTTTTTGAAGCAGAAAGCAGCCCACAAAGATTGATCCTGAAATCTCTCTCTCTCTCTCCAAATGGAAACCCAGAAAAATTTCTTCAAATCTCTCTCAAGAAACAGCAACCCAGATTTACTTTTTAAGAGACAGAAATACCCACAAAATATTGATCCTAAAATCCCTCTCTCTCTCTCTCTCTCTCTAAATAGAAACCCTGAAAAACTACTTCAGATTAGATCTCTCTAAAGAAACACCAACCCAGAATTGAATTTTAAGAAACGGAAAAATCCAAAAAAAACTGGATCTTTAAAAAGACACACTATCACTGCTCTCTCTTCAGAACTGGAGATACGCAGAAAGCTTTGTCTCCTCAAGGAGAAGAGGACATGTAACGGTCAAAACATTTTTCAAAAATTAAAAAACTCAGAAGATCAGGAGAATCTTGAATGTTGAAAATGATAGTGAGTTTTGAAAAATAAGCAAAAGAAAGCAATCGAGATTTAACAGAAGAAGACAGAAACAGAACAATCAACTAAATTCAAAAAACCAAACCCATCTTCAAAATCTCTCTCTCTCTCGTAGAAGGAAGGTGACAGACAATGCTGAGCTCTCTCCTCGATTCTCTCTCTATAAATATATATTAATTAATTAATCAGTGATGAGAGAGAGAGAGAGATGGGGAATTGGGTTCGGACAGCAATCTTAAATGTCGAGCAAGAAATAAGATCGGACGGCTATTATCTGTGATGTAACAGTAAATCGGACCGTTAGATTGGTTGAAATTTTGAAAGTGCTTTTCGAATTTTTTTGGTTTACCGAGGAGATGACGTGGAGATTAGGCCACGTGTGTGGTGGGGACAGTATTAGTTTACTTTTAAAAGGTCGAGTATCACATTCGTAAGTGTACCACATGTCAAGATGTTGACACGAGTGTATGTGAAATGACAAAAATGTCAATGTTGTGTTTTAAGATTTTTTATATTTATTTTTTTTTGTAAAGATTATGTTGGAAATAATGAACCCAGGTGGGTGGCCTTATGGTAAGAACATGGGGATTAAACCTTCAGGTCATGAGTTCAAATTTTCTTAGGTCAATTTTTTGGGCGTAGCACAGTTGGTTAGGAGGTTAGATCTCAAGTTGTCTAACCAATAGGAGGTTAGATCTCAACTTGTCTAACCAGCACTTGGTGTGGGTTCAATGCTCTCCCGCTGTACAAGTCTTACTTAAGCGGAGCTTGTCTTGGGAGGTCGAGGCAAGTTCTCAAGTTATAGTCTCCTCGCTCGGAACGGCTAACAGGATACCGTGGTGATCTCTACAAAGGGGCGCTGTCTTGAACCTGCGAGAGAGTAGGGAGGATTTTCCTGTAACAAAAAAAAATGTTGGAAATAATGTGAAAGTAATTATGATTTAGATTTCATGTATTTTTCATACATTTTTATAGGTTTTTAAATATTTCATACTTTTTTATATTTATATTTAGATTAATAACTAAAATATTTATATGTTTTTAAATAAAAATTTATTTTAATTGCGGGTGTTGATTTTTGATTTTATAGCCAAACTAGATATCCTAATTGAGATAATGAACTTAACCGTAGAGCACATGAAAAAATAAAAGAATGTTACAACCGCATAAAAGATAATAATAAACACTACGGTAATTCGTCTACTAGGGGTACTCTAACCCTTAAGTCAATCAACTTATTTTTCAAAAATATCGACATAAAATAATACTAATCCGAGCATACCTTAGACCTCAACTAATAACTTAGATCACGAATACAATTCTAAAAATATGTTCCCATTAGGGTTGTGCAAAAAAACCTCTCAATCTGTCAAAATCGCACCGATTCGTATCAATTTGCATTACTCTAACCACTAACTGCGGTATAAATTTTAAAATTTATAATTCGTCAACCGAACCGTTTCGCTCTGCTATAGTTAATACATGTATATTTTTTAACTTTCAATGAAATATCAATGTAACAATGAATATGAGAGATATTTAAGATATGAAATTTATTACAAATTAGTAGTTATATGAAACATATTATGTAAAATTATTTTGTGTTATATATCTAAAAAATATTAGGGGGATTTGGTCATAACCCCCTCACTATCTAATTTCTCTTTCAAAAGGACAAGAATTATATAAATACTTTCAGAACTTCCTGATATTTTAAAACTTGTTTCTTTTACTATATTACTCTCATATCTATCAGCTCTCCTATTAAGACATTTTTACTATGTATTTCAGAGTAAAATTTTACTCTGTATGAAAGTAAAATTTTACTCTGAATGAGAGTAAAATTTTACACTCTGAAACTAAAAGTAAAATTTTACTCTGTATAAAAGTAAAATTTTACTCTGAAAAATAAGTAAACTGTAAGACTCTGAAGCTAAAAGTAAAATTTTATTCTACATCATTCTCTCTACATTTTCACTATGTATTTCAGAGTAAAATTTTACATTCTGAAACTAAAAGTAAAATTTTACTCTATATAAAAGTAAAATTTTACTCTGGTTCTGTCAAATGAAAAAAACAGAGCAATGGAACCAGAGTAAAATTTTACTCTGGTTCTATCAAATGAAATTTGATGTTTACTCTGAAAAATTGATGGAACTTTGAGCTATGAGCTTTGAATCAGGCCTATAATCCTTGAATCAATCGATGCTTACTTTGAAAAACATTGAATCATGCCTATAATCCTTGAATCAGGCCTATAATCTGAAAATTTTAGAGAAATATCAATTTTTCATACCCCGGTTCTTCAGATTTTACAGATTTTTTAGATTTTTAAAAACTTGAGCTTCAAAATTTATATATTTCGAATTCAAATTTCAAAAACCCAACACACCATATATAGATATATATATATATATATATATATATATCGAATTCAAATATCAAAACACATATATTCGAATTCAATCTCAAAAACAACAAACACACACCACACACACACACACACATATATATAGACATATATATTATATATATAATAATATATTCTATATATATATATATATCTATATATCTCGGAGATTAGAGATCGGAATCGTTTATGGTGCACAGATTTGAGTTGAAACCCTATATCGAAAGAGGGAATAGAAGCTTGCGGAGGCTCTGGAGGATGATGAAGTCATGGAGAGGTAACGGTCGAGGACGGAGTCGATGGAGGGGTTGCTGAAGGCGAAGGTGTTGCCGGCGTTGGAGAAGGTGATGACGGCGGCTTCGGTGCCGCACAAGTTGCAGAGCTCGCCGGTCTTCTTGAATAGGCCATGTGTGGAAAGGAAGAGAGTGGGTATAATAGTCATATAAAATATTTAAATAATAAATTTGTCCTTTATGTAAGACTTTATAATTATAAAGGGGTTTAGAAAGTATAATTTTTTTTTTAGTCCTTTTAACAATGAAAGGAAGGTAAAGGGGGTTTATAGCCAAATTTTTCAAAATATTATACAAATTAGTATTATATATTGTGCAAATATATGATAATTAGTTAGAATATTCTTCAATTCGTCAATCCGCCAAAACTCCTAAACCGTAATTTGTCAATCCTTTAATCCGTTAACTCACCATTCAATTTAAGAGTGGTTTAAAGATGATCTAAATAAATGTACTTTTTGACTTTTTATGAAATATGAGTTAGGAATCGGTTGAATTTGAAGTGATAGGATAGAGAGGTGATGTGACTTAAATAATATGATATAACTTAAATAGGATAATAACTTTTTAATTTTTTAACTTTTTAATTTTTTTTAAATTATAATAAATAAGACCTTATAAATTTACTGTCAAATCGTTCAAACAATATCATATACAACTCTAAGGCCCACGTTAAAAAAAGACATTGATGGCAGCAAGCCGACAACTTACGGTTAAAAGAAATAAAAAAATAAAAAAATAAAAGAAAGTAAAAAAATTGCATGATTGACAAAATGATTTTGTGTAGTGGAGAACTCCCGTGTAAACTTTTGAATCATAATTTATTGAGCCTCCTAGCAAATACAGCAATCCTATATCACTCTACAATTTTTATTTTAAATTTTATTTAAAAATATTGTTAAATGACTCAGATTCATAATGTCATCAAATATTCATTATATCTCAATTACGAAAAGTATTATGGTACACATCCTCAATTACGTGTGTGTAGTGTATACCAATTATGTTATTTGTGAATTTAAGAGCGGGTTTGACATTTTTTAAAAAAGTAAAAAAGTTAAAAAATTATTAAAAAAAATAAAAAGTTGTCATAATTCATAAAAAAAATATATAAAAAAATTAATTTTATACAAAAAAAAGTACAACTCACTTCTCACGTGAGTTGTAGAAGTGAGTTGTACTTTAGCTGATTTTGGTTAGACAAATGAAACAGGTGAGTGCACAAACAAGACAGTATTATTCGGCTTGTGGGGGTCTATCACGGATCTCGTTTTGATAATCTGAACCGTCAATATGTAGAACTCGTCGAGTACTATAAGTTTGTTAAAAATCACGTTGATCGGATATCAATAGCTATCTGATCGGATTAATTTTTTGTCAACCGTTAACTATAACACCATTCATTTTTATACAAAACTGATTTGATCATGTAGTTAACGATATCCGATCAACGTGATTTTTAACAAACTTATAGTACTCGACGAGTTCTACATATTGACGGTTCAGATTATCAAAACGAGATCTGTGATAGACCCCCACAAGTCGAACAATACTGTCTTGTTTGTGCACTCACCTGTTTCATTTGTCTAACCAAAATCAGCTAAAGTACAACTCACTTCTACAACTCACGTGAGAAGTGAGTTGTACTTTTTTTTGTATAAAATTAATTTTTTTATATATTTTTTTTATGAATTATGACAACTTTTTATTTTTTTTAATAATTTTTTAACTTTTTTACTTTTTTAAAAAATGTCAAACCCGCTCTTAAATTCACAAATAACATAATTGGTATACACTACACACACGTAATTGAGGATGTGTACCATAATACTTTTCGTAATTGAGATATAATGAATATTTGATGACATTATGAATCTGAGTCATTTAACAATATTTTTAAATAAAATTTAAAATAAAAATTGTAGAGTGATATAGGATTGCTGTATTTGCTAGGAGGCTCAATAAATTATGATTCAAAAGTTTACACGGGAGTTCTCCACTACACAAAATCATTTTGTCAATCATGCAATTTTTTTACTTTCTTTTATTTTTTTATTTTTTTATTTCTTTTAACCGTAAGTTGTCGGCTTGCTGCCATCAATGTCTTTTTTTAACGTGGGCCTTAGAGTTGTATATGATATTGTTTGAACGATTTGAGAGTAAATTTATAAGGTCTTATTTATTATAATTTAAAAGAAGTTAATCAATCCTTTAATCCATTAACTCACCATTCAATTTAAGAGTGGTTTAAAAATGATATAAATAAATGTACTTTTTGACTTTTTATAAAATATGAGTTGGGTATCAGTTGAGTTTGAAATGATGAGTTAGAGAGGTGATGTGACTTAAATAAAATAATATAACTTAAATAGAATAATGACTTTTTAATTTTTTAACTTCTTTTAAATTATAATAAATAAGACCTTATAAATTTACTCTCAAATCGTTCAAACAATATCATATACAACTCTAAGGCCCACGTTAAAAAAAGACATTGATGGCAGCAAGCCGACAACTTACGGTTAAAAGAAATAAAAAAATAAAAAAATAAAAGAAAGTAAAAAAATTGCATGATTGACAAAATGATTTTGTGTAGTGGAGAACTCCCGTGTAAACTTTTGAATCATAATTTATTGAGCCTCCTAGCAAATACAGCAATCCTATATCACTCTACAATTTTTATTTTAAATTTTATTTAAAAATATTGTTAAATGACTCAGATTCATAATGTCATCAAATATTCATTATATCTCAATTACGAAAAGTATTATGATACACATCCTCAATTACGTGTGTGTAGTATATACCAATTATGTCATTTGTGAATTTAAGAGTGGGTTTGACATTTTTTAAAAAAGTAAAAAAAATTAAAAAATTATTAAAAAAATTAAAAAATTATCACTATTCATAAAAAAATATAAAAAAATTAATTTTACACAAAAAAAAGTACAATTCACTTCTCACGTGAGTTGTAGAAGTGAGTTGTACTTTAGGTGACTTTGGTTAGACAAATGAAACAGGTGAGTGCACAAACAAGACAGTATTATTCGGCTTGTGGGGGTCTATCACGGATCTCGTTTTGATAATCTGAACCGTTCAATATGTATAACTCGTCGAGTACTATAAGTATGTTAAAAATCACGTTGATCGGATATCGTTAACTACATGATCAAATCAGTTTTGTATAAAAATGAATGGTGTTATAGTTAACGGTTGACAAAAAATTAATCCGATCAGATAGCTATTGATATCCGATCAACGTGATTTTTTAATGCATATAGTACTCGATGAGTTTTACACATTCAACGATTTTGATTAGCAAAATGGACTCATGGTGGGCCCCACGGGCCGAATAGCACCATCCAATTCAATGCCCGAAAAGTAGGCAAGCATCTCCTATACACTATTTTGCACAATACTACCACCGTACTGCCTACTCGCCAAAAAGCTTTTCCTATACACTAATTTATACAATTTTTTAATACACATTTTTTCGTAAAAAGTCAAAAAATTATCTCAAACAACCATATTTTTTTCCTCAACTTTTTAGTCCAAAAATTCAAAAAGTACACTTATTTAGGATATCCCAAACAACCCCTAATTATCACAAATGACATAATTCAATATTATAAGAGTTATAACTAAAAGTAAAAATAAAGTGAGTTATAATCAAACATCACATGAAGTATAATTAAACAACTCTTAAATCATCACTAAAATAATGACTAAATAATATCATAATGTATCATAACTAATAACACAATAAATCATAATAAAGAACACAAAGATTGTAACTAAAGATCTATATAATACATGCGGGGTGTGTACCTGAGAACCATTTCTTAATGAGTAATTCTACGAACACTGAGAATGGAGCACAGATTTGTCCATAGAAGCTTATGTGACTAGCCATGTCAGCCAAATACAGATTCATTTAGCCTTCATTTAGGATGTGAGTTGGCTTTTTAGTTTTTTTAACTATTTTGGCTTGGGACTAAAAAGTCTTATTTGGGATGAGTTTTTTAGTTTTTTTGACTTTTGGACAAAAAATAAGATGATTATAATTTGGATGTGACATTTTGTCTTTGACTTTTTAACTTATTTTGCTTTTTTGTAGCTAAAATAACCAAAAAAATCCATGCCAAACATAACCTTACTATCAGCAGCAATTAGAAGGAAAAAGAAAAAGAAAAGAAAAAGAAAAGTAAAAATGTATATTTTCCATATCAGAACACTTGCAGGCTACATTTGTTTGGCTCCATACAATAGAGGGGATTAAACTCTCATTTGGCAAGTAGGCTTTTTTAATTTTTTGGCTAAATTGGCCACAAAAAGATAAAATAAATTAAAAAGTCAATATGACAAAATGTCACATTGAAATTATAATCATTTCACTTTTTCTCGCATAAATGTCAAAAAAGCTAAAAAAAACTAATCTTTTTAGCCCAGGCTAAGCCAAAAAGTCAAACTCACTTCCCAAACGAAACCTAAGAGTATGGTGAGATCGAGTAAGAAGATTATTAGTATGGTGATATTAGGTTGGAGATGTAGAATAAAGAGGGCTACAGTACACTTAGCTATATCGGATCAGACCACCAATACCCAATCTTTCATCATCTATGTTCCTTGCACTAGCAACCCCATTCCATGATCATCGTTTTCGCCATCCTTCCGTCTCTTATCTCCTTTCCTCATAGCCCTGTTCTTCTTCCTTATCCTTTCCCCTTCTCTTCCCAATACCTATCACCTTTCCCTCTTTCCCCCCTTTTGGCCGTAATCTCTTTTCTCTCTTCACTCACCCGCACATCGATGGATCCATTGCCGCACCTAAGATTGATACAATCTACGGAATCAACTCTTTCTCTCTCTCTCTCTCTCTATATATATATATATATTTATATTTATAGAAGTTATTTAGTGATTTAGGAGCATTGCTACACATTACACAAATTATGTCATATTGTCTCTTTATAGGAGATAAAAATTGGTGAGACTTACTATTTTAATCAATGAAATACATGTTAGCTAACTATAATTTCTCATATGTATATGTATATATCTTTGATGGGACTGATCAGATCGATTTTGGATTTGAGTGAGGCGATTGCAAGAAAGGGTGAGTCTTGGTAAATTTGAGAGATGTAGTGGTAAGAGAGGACGAGGAGTGGCCACATGAGGGAGCGAGGAAAATGGGTGCCGGTGATAGGGCGCACAAAATCCTTCTTTGTTATTTTATAAAGACAGAGATAGATGGAGGTGTATGGATGGAACTTTTGAGTTTAATTTGTTAAAATCAAAACTTTGAATTTTAAAATGGAAAACGCTTGAAATCTTAAGATTTTTTAAATTTTTTTTTTTTAATTAACCCTATCTTATATAATGACTCTTGAAATTTAGGGGAAGTTTATAGAGTAAACATTTTAACTAAAAAAATCAAATAATTATTACAAAAAATCAATCTACTTTTTTTAATATTTTCATAAAAACACACTATAAAAATCAATTTCCAAATAAATCCTTAATCATGCCTATTTTAAAAATTGACATTTTAAGTATTTTTTTAATTTTTTATAAAAAATATATGTAAAAAAATTATTAGTGACTTTTTAATTAAAATTGTGAATTTTGAAAAGAAGTCTCAAAGAGGCTTTAAATTTTTTAAAAGTCAAACCTATAGAAGAGTTGCTTTCAAAATTTAAGAGTTTCATGTAATTTCATATTAAAAAAATATTTTTTAAAATCTTTCTATGAATATAACAAATTTAGTGTCCAATCATCACCATATTTCATTCCAAAAAATTAAGTCAACTTTTTAAAAAATTAAATTATTATTTTTTTATATATTTTTACTTTTAGGGAATTTTTAAAAATATTTTACATGTATTTTTTATTTTTAGATATACCTAGTTTAAATATACTTAAAAAAGTATAATATTTGTATAAAAAAAAACTTAAAAAAGCTTTAAAAAAAAACCTTACTAAATACAAATATATATATATATATATATGTGAAAATTCAATACATTTTAGTATGTGCAAACTTCACTTTATCTCTTGTGATTTAGGCCGAGTGCAGATTACCCCCATGACATTTGAAAATCACCAAATAATCCACATGTGGTTACTGGATTAAAGTGCATGTAGACACTCCTTTTTTGACCGACCTCAAGACTTGGACGTCATCGTTTGAACACTCGGTGATCATCCTTGTTCGTGTTCGTCTTGAGTTCCCGGAGGTCTCGGCTACGCGCCCTGCCTCAGGATCTCTCTACTCGACTGTTTTGTGTCTGGTTTTGCACCAAACACTTGTTGTTTTGCTTCTGAGGGTGGGAAGTAGTTTGTAGGCCATCCCCACACCTCACCGTCCATGGCTTGAGGCCACCGGCCTTGTTTCCTTGCCACCGACCATTGGTGATGGCCGGTCGGCACTATTTATGGTCGGTCGGCATTGTGTTTGGTCGGCCGGCCACTGTTTCTGATCAATCGGCCACTTTTTCTGGCCGAGACCTTTTCTTGAGGGAGCTTGACCATTTTGAACCCTTTTTTAGCTTCTTGAGAAAGCTTGAACCTTTTTAGCTTCTCCAAGAAGCTTGACCCTTTTTTAACTTCTCCAAGAAGCTTGACCCTTTTGAACATTTTTTTAGCTTCTTGAGGAAGCTTGAACCTTTTTAGCTTCTCCAAGAAGCTTGACCCTTGTGAACATTTTTTTAGCTTCTTGAGGAAACTTGAACCTTTTTAGCTTCTCCAAGAAGCTTGATCCTTTTTTTAGCTTCTCCAAGAAGCTTGAACCTTTTGACCCTTTTTAGCTTCTCCAAGAAGCTTAACCCTTTTTTAGCTTCTCCAAGAAGCTTGACCCTTTTTTTAGCTTCTTGAAGAAGCTTGAACCTTTTGCACCCTTGTTCTAGCTTCTCCAAGAAGCTTGAATTCTTTGCTCCAAGCTTCTAAGAGAAGCTTGAACCCTTGTCTAACTTCTCCAAGAAGCTTGACCCATTTGCCTAGCTTCTCCAAGAAGCTTGGCCCTTTTGTCTAGCTTCTCCAAGAAGCTTGGCGTTCTTGGCCTTTTTGCTCCAAGCTTTTAAGAGAAGCTTGGCCCCCTTGACCCCTTTTTTTGTTAGCTTCTCTAAGAAGCTTGGCACCTTGTTTTGCTCTATAAATATAGAGCCTATCCTTCCATTCAAGAGGTTCCAAGAATTGGTCTAAGGCTCCATACATATATCTCTCTCCATATCTCCTCCATTTTAGCTCCAAATTGCTTGGCTCTTGGCTCCTTTGCACACCAACCCCTAGCCTAGCACCTCCATCATCAACCTAAGGAGCTTGGAGGCCATTTTCAGAGGCTAAGGGACTGGTTTTTTGTCCAAGAAGCTGCTGGTTTCGTTGGTCTACAAGGGTGAGCCTTTAACCCTCTTTTATCCCCCGTTTTTTCACACCCTTTTAGCCTATCTTGCTTGCGGATTTGGGCTTTGTGTATAACATAAAAAAGTTCTGTTTTTTTGTGTTTACGATATTTCATTAAGGTCACTTTTGTGTTTGGGGTCGTTTACCCCCTCTTAGGCCTTGTTTGGCCCCATTTTGTGCTATTTTTGGTGAGCTTCGGGACCACCTTGTTTGGGCCTCCTCACCACTGAAATCTTGAGGGATTTCAGTGGTGAGGATGGTGGTTTAAGGTCCTAAGAAGGAGAGGGCCATCCCCTCTCCTTGTTGTCTTCAAAAAGTGCTATTTTAGCCTCATGTGTGAGCACCATTTTTAACTTCATGTTGGCCATGTCTTAAGTAGTATTTGTGCTTATTTTGCCATGATATAGCACTATTTTAAGTTGGTTTAGACACACCATGCTTGCTTTGCATACTTGTCTTGTTATGCCATGAAACTGCCTTAACATGTATCTAGCCTTTAGACCACTATGCTTACTTGTTTTGGATTAGCTTTGTGAATCTTTTATGCATGTTTTAGTGTGCTTAAGGTCTTTTTTTGGTCATTTGGGTCATCCATGCTTTGCTTTGTATAGCTACCATGCAATCTCCCTTGTAGGCCTTGAGTGTTGACCCCTCTAGCATGCATTACTTGCTTTGTTTCAGTGGTTTGGAACCACTTATCATGCCATTTCAGTCCTTATAACATGCTTGTATGCTTGCATTTGATGCTCCTTTAATGCTTTAAGAGGTTGGTATCTTATGCTCCATGTTTGGCCCTTTTTGTATGCTTCCATGTATAGGCCATTTAGATGCCATCTAGGTGTGTCTTTGACCTTAATTTGGCATGATTTGGGACTGTTTTGATTCACTTTGATCATTTGCTTCGTGTGTCATATGATCATAGTTTAAGTCCTTGGGCTTGGATGCATGCTTTGCTTGCATTGGTAGGTTGATTTGGTATCATCTTCTACATGTTTTTTTAAAGCTTATCATGTATGCCATGTGCCAATGTTTGCCCTTTTTAAGTGTGCTTGAAAGTTGCTTCTATATGCTTAGGTATTCAACCATGTTTGCATGCATGTTTGTATGCTTAGGTACTTGGCTTATGACATTTTGTTGCATGTTTAAATGGTGTTGCATTTGGCATGCATTTCTTGCTAAGTTTCCTAACATGTTATATGCCTTGCATGTGTGCATGGTTATGATTACACTTTGCATGTTTGCTAACTTGGATGCTTGTCCTCATGTTCATGTTGCATACTTAGCCTCCATGCCTACGTTGCATTGCATAGAGCATGCATGCTTTGCCTCTTGAATTGAGTATGATAGAGGTTGGGCTCTATGTGTTTAATTGGTTTGCATGTCATTTGAAATCAAAATGCACAACTTGGTTTCTTGGGCCATCACGCATTGAAATGCGCGATTGGTGGTCTGAGGGTCAAGCACCATCCTCTTTTGAGTCATAAACATGATAAGGAGTGTGGTTGGTTCAAACATTGCTTGAAATGCATTGCCATGCCATGTTTTGCCCTCTGCTGCTGTCAAAACAGATTCTGCAGGAAGATTTGGCCGACCGGCCATATGCAGTGCCGACCGGCCATCCATCTGTGGACGATATCTCAATCAGAGGCCGGTGGTCATTCTCCATGGCCGGTGGTGTTCTGTCTTAGCCGGTTATGTTTCAAAAGTGGATATCACGGTTAGTAGAGGCCGATCTTCGGATCGGGCGAGAGGGGGTGCTCATAGCTGACCTTCCCCAATCGTACCCAAGTTCCCGAGCCGAGGCAACTTTGGTGATGACGGACACGTGGCCTTTGGCACCGAGTCAAGGTTTCCTAAATTCCCCAAAATAAAATATTTAAGTGGCGACTCTGTATCTGGCAAAGCAGTCCATGTTTGTCACTTCTTTCAAAAAATTTGTTTTCTCAAAACAATTTGCCAGATTTGGACTCTTTGGTTCAGATTAAGAACCGTGACACAAATCGAGTCCGAACTGTAGTGAGGCCGACGTGGGCGCATCTACAGTTTCTGGTGACTCTGCTGGGGATTTAGAGAGCTTGACTCGAACTCGTGATATCCTGTTTTGATTTCACTTATGTGTTTCTTTGCATTGCATGTGCATTGGTGCGCCTAGGACACCGTGTTTGCCATTTGCCATTCCTGAACGGTTTGCCGGAGGCTTGTCTTGTCAAGGCATGACCATAAGGCTGACCGGTTATGGGCTCTGACAGTATGGGAACACAAACCCCGATTTTAACCGGGGCACCCTTTTGACCATTCGACCTAGTGCATATTCGGAATCCATAGTGACCATTCCAAGCTAGGACAGGTTGCTTACCCGATTATAGGTTGTTTGAAACCGCTGCGTGCGTAGTGAAACCCTCGCTCCTGACAAAATAGGACAGGGAAACCCTACCCCAACATAGGGGTGTTTTCGCTCTTATTTGCTTGCTATGTGCTTTTTGGAGTTGGCCTCTACAGGAATGCATATATCAGCTTGCAAGTCTGGGTATCAGGCCTGCGGGCATCAGTGTTTTGAGAATCAGTTATATCTGCGGGTATTAGATTCAGATTTGGGGCAGTGATTTTGGGGAATAGTGATCAGTAGTAGAATACAGTTATTCAGTTATGCCTATGCTTGTTCTGAAGAAATTGGGCTGAGATGCTGCCTGTTTTCTCTTTTGCTAGGTAGTCCTGGAACCATAGCTTCAGAAGGCTCCAATATCCCCCGAGGTTCATTGGACTTGTACTGATAGACTTTGTCAGGTCATAGACTCAGTTCAAGGGTAATCAGGGCCACAGAAGGATAGTCAGGCACAGACCACCAGTACAACAGCTACCAGATCAGTGATCTTTGAGCAGTCGGGCTGAGATTTCCGAGCCTATTGCCGACACAGATATATCGGTTGCTCAGTTAGATTAGAACAATATGTCGAGTCTGGAAGAGATGGTGGGCCAACTCCAGGATAGTATGAAAGCCATGCAGCAAAACACTGTCCGTCAAGCAGAATTCGCCAAGCAACAGGCTGTGGTCATAGCCCAACAGGCAGAGACAATTGCCAGATTGGAGCAGCAACTGGAGTATCTACTTCGCACCAGGCTCCTCCCCCACCAAGAGTTCCCATACTCGGGGAGGCAACCCACGTCCAGGATGATACGGACATTCCAGTTGGGCCAGCTCCGCCCCCGGTTCTACCCCAGCTATCCAAGACACCCATCAAATTACCGGACTCCCCTTTTGAGTTAGAGACGGATCCAACGGCGCTAAAGATGAGCAAGCTTGAAAGGTTGTTCAAGAAGGCTCAAGGCATGAAATCCATCCCGGACATCGAGGATGGGTATACCGATGCAGCTGTGACGCTGCCAAACAGATTCAAGATGCCACATATTGACCGTTTCGATGGGTCCGGGGATCCCATGGTGCACTTGCGGCCGTTTTCAGACATTCTAAGGCCGATGGGCCTCACCAGATTACAGAAGCTATCATTGTAAAAATCTGTTTCTCAAAACGATTTGCCAGATTTGGACTCTTTGGTTCAGATTAAGAACCGTGACACAAATCGAGTCCAAACTGTAGCAGCGAGGTCCCTCGCGGACGTGCTACAGTTTCTGGCGACTCTGCTGGGGAATTA
>NW_021026050.1:538255-564224 GCF_004153795.1 Camellia sinensis
GGCTCCAGCTCACTGTATTATTTATGTATGTAGGTGATCAAGTGCGTGACCAGGCTTAGAGGCATCTGCCTAGAATCTATTTTTGTCAGCCAACCTATGTGCCTCCCGTGGAGGTTCCGAATATGTCAAGTGGCTATGGCTATGTGATTTAAAGTTTAAGTTTTGTTTTCTTGTTTAGTTAAACAAGTCTTTGTGTATTTTGTAAATAGGGCTAAGTTCCTTTTTTGTCTAATCTGTATATATATGATGACATAAGGATGATGTGTATATATGTATAAGTTTAAAATTCTTCTGTCTCATATAAGTCTGCACAGCTCAATGGACCTTGTATATTTGTTATTTGCTTTCCCTGTCCCGTAATATTATGTTAATCTGTCTCAGAGGCCTTCGATAATCCCAGGATTACTGGCCGATTACGATGTTAAACCTATAGGGATGGGTTTGGGTCGCGACAGATGTGCTCTATCTTTTACTCCAAAGGGCGAGGGTGAGAAAACCAAAGGCTTGAGTGTATATGGAGCTAAAAGTTCAAGAACTAGAGAGAGAGAGAGAGAGAGAGAGAAAAAGATGAAAAAGTGACTGAAAGAGACAATCTCACAAACAGATATACGCATAGATTGCGCAAGTGCAAGAATGGTTGCTCGAGCGATGGACACAATAAGTGACACTGCTTGAGCGACCAAAACCACCGTCGAGCGCCCAAAGACCCCATTCCAGAAGTTTAGACCTGCAAAATTTCGTTTAAGCACAAGAAGTATTGCTCGAGTGAAGCTATCAAACTCTGAGAAGTTTTACAAACTATAAAAGACCGCTCGAGCACAAGAATTGTCGCTCGAGTGAATAGGCAAAATCCTAGGCAATAACACTTTGAAAATCTGACTCTCAAACCTGTTTCAAACACAACCAAAACTCGTAATAGCCAAACTCAATGAGCAATAAGACATAAAATGAGTTGAACGATAATTGTATACGAGTTTCTTGGATCTAAAAATAATAAATGGGTCGGGTCTAAACTAGAATCGTTGTAATATCCCCCCTTAAGGAATTTTGTCCATGAAATAAAAAAAAAAAAAAAAAAAAAAAAAAAAGAAAAGAAAAAAAGAAAAAAGAATGAAAAAGAATGAAAAGATACAAAAAATAAAAAAAAAAAAAAGGAAGAACAAAGCTCACAAGGTCGAAAACCCGCAACGGGCGCCTTGGCAAAAGTTAGAGCCTAAAAAGCAGAGGTTAATACCTGAGTGTACCTTACCCCGAACTACGTAAGGCTTGATTCCCATGTTTGGGATACGTAGGCAACTTCATTCTGAAGTCCAGCCACAAACACTTCCAAATCAACTGTGTCCATGTAATGGTTTTGATCATCTTTGATTTCTCTGTATCCGAGAGTTCGGTTGTCATTGTCACTCTGAGGACTGATTACAATGCGCTGCGATGCTATCCAAACAGGGGGCAACTTTCCGTTGCCATACAGTGTGCCGTGGTGCCATTCAAACAAGGGGCAACTTTCTGTTGCCGTGCAGCTCTCTTCAAGCAAGGGGCAATTTTCCTTCAGATCTGAGGTTGTGCATCTCAAGAGTAAGTTCCGTATTGGTCGAGCAGTGGCCATTTGCAAAAACAGTTTTTGAGAATTTTTACTGAGGTTGACTATTTTCTCAAAAATTATTTCATCTTTTCCAAAACTGGACCATTTCTTGGACCCAAAAAGGGAAAATTTCCAGTACTCATAACCTGACTTGCATGATTTTCAAATCAAAAAGTTGAACAAGTATGTTAATCTAACTCTCATATTGGTCAAAATTGTTTTAGTAAAAAGCAAAAACAAAAAATGGTCAAAATAATGAACTAGGGGCACAGTTGAGTCCGGCTTCCTGTCTTTCCCCCGTCGTCAGCTACTTGCCAGAAGGGCACTCTACCTGCCAAGAAGGGCACCACTGAAGCTAACCGCAAAAGGGCAGCAAGCTCTCACATCCTCCAAGCAATGAGGTATCAAGCCAAGTGCGAAGCACGAACTGGAATGGGACAAGACATTCCACTCCCTTATCTGGACAGATCTGATCGCGTCCAAACTCCCCAGCAGAGCATCGTCAACCGATGTCAGCTGCAGATTTGCTACACACCCAGTTGTAGCACAGCCCCTCTGTGAAAAAAAAAGATACTCACTGTTGTGAACAAGAAGAAGAATCTAGCGGAATGCTAGGGGCAAGACCCCGCAACTTCCTGTTTATTCATCAACCACCCTGGGGAGGGATGAAAAATGAGAGATTAAAGAATAGAGAGATGTGCACTGAGAGAAAAAGTGAGGAAAAGGGCTTTTTCAGAAAAACAGAGCTTGAGGGCCGAGTGATGTGAGAATCACAAATGAGAAAGGGTGGGAAACAATACTCGAAGAAACAGGCTCCCTGTGCACGTCTGTATGTTGTGTCTTTTGTTTTGTTTGTCTCAAATCTTGTTTTGAATCGTTTCGAGTGTTACTCGATGCGTTTAGGTTGTTTACCTTTTTTTTTTTCCTTGACAAGTCGTTTTGGCTGTGGCCAGTCGTAGGCTCAATACCCGGTCGAGAACTCATCCTCAATTTCAAAAATGAATTGTTTTGTGCTCGGAGTGCTGTGCCATTCTCCACATTTGTGCAAAACAAGAATTTGTTCTTTCTTAAAACCGCAGGGTTCAACCCAGGTCATGCAAGAACAATAAAACAAGGACCTATTTGAAGCTATATGGGTTCCAGACTACAAAGCAAAAGAAAAGAGGGAAAACCGAAGCATCTGAGTGTGTTTCACCTTCAACAAATTCCGTGATTGTACTCCGGATGTACCTCTTCGGGCCTTGTCAGTGCTCCGAAGAATGAGTGTGCCTCTACTCCAAGCTTAAGCCTGCTTCAAGTCAGAATGGCAATTAAAGTAGCAGCAGATGCTATCTCTCGCCAATGTAAACAGGGTGTCCCTTTTTTCGAGCAGAGTTGTGTTGCCAAGTCCTCCGAAAGGTAAATCGGAGGCACCAGAGTACGTGTTTGATGCCCTTCCATTGCATAGAATGTGAACTTTCATATACACTTCGGTTGCATGCGTGCCGCGCATCGTTATGTTTCTGCATAGAATATGCTTTCATTGTTGCATAGAAAATGCCCCCATACTTGCATAGAAAATGCATTTTATCGCACTGTCTTGTGCACCTGCGTTGCATTGTTTTGCGCGCTCCTTTGTTTGGAAACACTGGGATACGTCCTTTTGTTTCTTATACCTTTCTGAAACACCGGGATACGTCCCTACGTTTCCGCTTCTCTCTCTTTTCGAAACACCGGGATACGTCCCTATGTTTCTCCCTTTTTTCGAAACACCGGGATACGTCCCTACGTTTCCCTTTCTCCTTCTTTTCCGAAACACCGGGATACGTCCCTATGTTTCTCCTACCTTTCCGAAACAACGGGATACGTCCCTATGTTTCTTCCTTCTCTCCGAAGCACTGGATACGTCCCTATGTTTCTCTTTCCATTCCGAAACAACGGGATACGTCCCTATGTTTCTCTTTCCATTCCGAAACAACGGGATATGTCCCTATGTTTCTCCTCCTCTCCGAAACACTGGGATACATCCCTATGTTTCTTTTCCTTTGTTGAAACACCGGGATACGTCCCTATGTTTCTCCTCCTTGTTCGTAACACTGGGATACGTCCCTAATCCTTGGGATACGTCCCTAACCTTTGGGATAAGTCCCTTTGTTTCTCCCTCTTCGGTTAAAAGCGTTCGGAATACGTTCCAATGCTCACACCATTTCGAAACACTGGGATACGTCCCTATGTTTCTTTCTCTTTTTCCGAAACACCGGGATACGTCCCTATGTTTCTCTCTCCTTCCGAAACTCCGGGATACGTCCCTATATATGTTTATCTTTTTCCGAAATATCGGGATACGTCCCTATGTTTCTCTCTCCTTCCAAAACTCCGGGATACGTCCCTATGTTTCTTTCTCTTTTTCCGAAACACCGGGATACGTCCCTATGTTTCTATCTCATTCTGAAACTCCGGGATACGTCCCTATATATGTTTCTCTTTTTCTGAAATACCGGGATACGTCCCTATGTTTCTCTCTCCTTCCGAAACTCCAGGATACGTCCCTATGTTTCTTTCTCTTTTTCCGAAACACCGGGATACGTCCCTACGTTTCTCTCTTCTTTTTGAAATATTGGGATACGGCCCTATGTTTCTTCTCTTTTTCCGAAACACCGGGATTCGTCCATATGTTTCTTCTCTTTTTCCGAAACACCGGGATACGTCCCTATGTTTCTCCTTCTTTCTCCGAAACACCGGGATACGTCCCTATGTTTCTCATTCGTTTCGAAACACCGGGATATGTCCCTATGTTTCTCTCTCTTTGGTTAAGAGCATTTGGAATATGTTCCAATGCTTATATATTTCCGAAACACCGGGATACGTCCCTATGTTTCTTGCATGATCATATGTTATGCTCGGCTTTGTGCATTGTCCTGCATTTTGCCCCTGCCATCGGGCGCATACCTTTATTTGTAGCTTGTATGCTTTTGTCTAAGTCTTCGACTTTGTCAAAAATGGGTCGTCTCTGGGCTTTGACACTCACTCTCGTCATTTTTATGACTCTCGAGTTCTGTCAAAGAGGGGCAACTGTAGACACCCCATTTTTGACCGACCTCAAGACTTGGACGTCATCGTTTGAACACTCGGTGATTATCCTTGTTCGTGTTCGTCTTGAGTTCCCGGAGGTCTCGGCTACGTGCCCTGCCTCAGGATCTCTCGACTCGACTGTTTTGTGTCTGGTTTTGCACCAAACACTTGTTGTTTTGCTTCTAAGGGTGGGAAGTAGCTTGTAGGCCATCCCCACACCTCACCGTCCATGGCTTGAGGCCACCGGCCTTGTTTCCTTGCCACCGGCCATTGGTGATGGCCGGTCGGCATTATTTATGGTCGGTCGGCATTGTGTTTGGTCGGTCGGCCACTGTTTCTGATCAATCGGCCACTTTTCCTGGCCGAGACCTTTTCTTGAGGGAGCTTGACCCTTTTGAACCCTTTTTT
Source organism: Camellia sinensis (assembly GCF_004153795.1). Lineage (NCBI taxonomy): Eukaryota > Viridiplantae > Streptophyta > Magnoliopsida > Ericales > Theaceae > Camellia > Camellia sinensis. The sequence continues at coordinate 543,297 of NW_021026050.1, forward strand.
AGCTTCTTGAGGAAGCTTGAACCTTTTTAGCTTCACTAAGAAGCTTGACCCTTTTTTAGCTTCTCCAAGAAGCTTGACCCTTTTGAACCTTTTTTTAGCTTCTTGAGGAAGCTTGAACCTTTTTAACTTCTCTAAGAAGCTTGACCTTTTGAACCTTTTTTTAGCTTCTTGAGGAAGCTTGAACCTTTCTAGCTTCTCCAAGAAGCTTGATCCTTTTTTTAGCTTCTCCAAGAAGCTTGAACCTTTTGACCCTTTTTAGCTTCTCCAAGAAGCTTGACCCTTTTTTAGTTTCTCCAAGAAGCTTGACCCTTTTTTTAGCTTCTTGAAGAAGCTTGAACCTTTTGCACCCTTGTTCCAGCTTGTTCCAGCTTCTCCAAGAAGCTTGAACTCTTTGCTCCAAGCTTCTAAGAGAAGTTTGAACCCTTGTCTAGCTTCTCCAAGAAGCTTGACCCATTTGCCTAGCTTCTCCAAGAAGCTTGGCCTTCTTGGCCTTTTTGCTCCAAGCTTCTAAGAGAAGCTTGGCCCCCTTGACCCATTTTTTTGTTAGCTTCTCTAAGAAACTTGGCACCTTGTCTTGCTCTATAAATATAGAGCCTATCCTTCCATTCAAGAGGTTCCAAGAATTGGTCTAAGGCTCCATACATATATCTCTCTCCATATCTCCTCCATTTTAGCTCCAAATTGCTTGGTTCTTGGCTCCTTTGCACACCAACCCCTAGCCTAACACCTCTATCATCAACCTAAGGAGCTTGGAGGCCATTTTCAGAGGCTAAGGGACTGATTTTTTGTCCAAGAAGCTGCTGGTTTCGTTGGTCTACAAGGGTGAGCCTTTAACCCTCTTTTATCCCCCATTTTTGCACACCCTTTTAGCCTGCCTTGCTTGCGGATTTGGGCTTTATGTATAACATAAAAAAGTTCTATTTTTTTGTGTTTAAGATATTTCACTAAGGTCACTTTTGTGTTTGGGGTCGTTTACCCCCTCTTAGGCCTTGTTTGGCCCCATTTTGTGCTATTTTTGGTGAGTTTCGGGACCACCTTGTTTGGGCCTCCTCACCACTGAAATCTTGAGGGATTTCAGTTTAAGGTCCTAGGAAGGAGAGGGCCATCCCCTCTCCTTGTTGTCTTCAAAAAGTGCCATTTTAGCCTCATGTGTGAGCACCTTTTTTAAGTTCATGTTGGCCATGTCTTAAGTAGTATTTGTGCTTATTTTGCCATGATATAGCACTGTTTTAAGTTGGTTTAGACACACCATGCTTGCTTTGCATACTTGTCTTGTAATGCCATGAATTGCCTTAACATGTGCCTAGCATTTAGACTACCATGCTCACTTGTTTTGGCTTAGCTTTGTGAAGCTTTTGTGCATGTTTTAATATGCCTAAGGCCTTTTTGTGGTTGTTTTGGCCATCCATGACATGCCTTGTATAGCCACCTTGCATTTTGGCTTGTTAGCCTTGGGTGTGTGAGTGTTGAGCATGCATTGCTTGCATCACTTCAGTGATTTGGAACCACTTAACATGTCATTTCAGTCCCCATGGGATGCTCGTATGCTTGCATTTGATGTTCCTTTAAGGCCTTAGAGGGTTTGTGTTTCACGCTCCATGAATGTGCCATTGCGTATGCCGTCATGTTTAGGCCTCTAGGATGCCATGTCAATGTGTTTTTGGCTCTGTTTTAACATGCTAAAACTCTGATTTTGGTTGTTCAAATCATGTCATATTTGGCTTTGCTAAGTGTAGTTCAATACCCCGTTGGTGCGCCTTAGGCCTTGGACCATAGTTGCATGCTTGGCTTGTCTTGTTTACTTGGTGTGGCACCTTTTATAACATGATTTCAGAGCTTAGTATGCTTGCCATATGCCCACGTTTATCCTCTTTCAAGTGTGCTTAAAAGTTGCTTCTTTATGCTTAAGAGTTGGGCCATGTGTGCATGCACGTTTGTATGTGTTTTGGCCTTCATTTCCTTAGCATTTGGCCACTGTTTTGGACCTAGTAGAGAGCTGTCCATCTTGGTGTAAGTCCCTCATTTGCATGTTGTTGCATGCTCGCCTTGTGTATTGTTGCATACTTGGCCTATCGCATGTGTTGCATGCTTGAATCACATTGCATTTAGCATGTTTTCTTCCTTTTGTCTTGGTTGCTTAACATGTTACGTGTCTTGCATGTTTGCATGTTCGCATTGCATATTGCATGCTTGTTAGCTTGCACATGTTGTTACATGCCTTGCATGTTTGTTTGTTTAGGTTGTGTGCTTAGTACACATTACTTGCTTTCATGCTCATGATTGCATACTTAGCTCACATGTCTAGGTTGCATTGCATTGAGCATGCATGCCTTGTCTCTTGATCAAGTGATAGAGGTTGGGCCTTATGTGTTTATTTGGTTTGCATTTCATTTGACATCAAAACGTGCACACTTGGTCTTTTGGGCCATCACGCATGGAAATGCGCGATTGATGGTCCGAGGGTCTAAGCACCATCCTCCTTTGAGTCATAAACATTATAGGAGTGTTGGTTGTTCAAACATTGCTTGAAATGCATTGCATGCCATGTTTTGCCCTCTGCTGCTGTCAAACAGATTCTGCAGGAAGGATTTGGCCGACCGGCCATATGCATGCCGACCGCCCATCCATCCGTGGCCGATTTCTCAATCAGAGGCGGTGGTCATCTCCATGGCGGGTGTTTCTGTCTTAGCCGTGGGTGTTCCACAGTGTCCATAGAGTGCTCCCTGGGACTTGTGCAATTTTCAGAGGAGCAGAGCAGGGAAACAGAGGCAAACTTGTGCATGGCGTTGGATTTCCGAGCAAACCCAAGCACGCGCGCATTGGATCCTCTTCCCGAGGCCTTTACTGCTTTCCATAGTTTAGTTAATTTGTTAATTAATTAAGTGTTCTGTAATAATTAATTTGTATATTCTTTCGGACCCTCCGAGTGAGGGCAATTGTGTAATAAGTATGCGTGAGTGTGTGTATGTCTTCCAACCCTACGTCTTTCTTCCCTTTTATTTACCCGCTTATGATGGTAGACTAGGGCATATTTAAATTAGCATACCTTATGCTTAGCATGCGTGCATCCATACATTTGTCTTACATGCGCCAAGCTCGGTACATCATGCTAACTGCACTCGTATTTCAATTCCAAGTTGAGTATTTGTTAGTTGCAGCATTTCACATGCCATGTTTAGGATAGCCGAGCCTGTTTGGATTACATCTTTGCATGTGTTGCATTAGCCATTTCAACTATGAACTAGGATCATGCATATGATTACTAACTAGTTTTTGTTTTGGCTCGGAGTACTCGGTATGCATTTATGCTTTAGCATACTGCATGCGTGTGAGTGTTGCTATAACAGCATGATTACCATGAGACTAGCTGCTTATGTGATATAACTGCTTGAATACCTATGGATGGAGGTTGAATTACCTAAATTGGAATAATGCATTAAAACTGTGAGTTTTAAGCCCACTAGATAGTGGCAAAACCTGTATTTTAGCCTACTTGCGAGTAGCAAACCATTTTCAAAACAAGCATGAAATATTTTGTTCCAATTTGGGCAATTTGGTCTATACTTGTTTGCTGTGCGCATAACATAGTAATTCTAGGCTAATAATCGGAATAAGAACACATAACGTTTTCAAAAGTGGATATCACGGTTAGTAGAGGCCGATCTTTGGATCGGGCGAGAGGGGGGTGCTCATAGTTGACCTTCCCCAATCGTACCTAAGTTCCCGAGCCGAGGCAACTTTGGTGATGACGGACACGTGGCCTTTGGCACCGAGTCAAGGTTTCCTAAATTTCCCAAAATAAAATATTTAGGTGGCGACTCTGTATCTGGCAAAGCAGTCCATGTTTGACACTTCTTTCAAAAAATTTGTTTTCTCAAAACGATTTGCCAGATTTGGACTCTTTGGTTCAGATTAAGAACCGTGACACAAATCGAGTCCGAACTGTAGTGAGGCCCACGCGGGCACATCTACAGTGCACAGTTAACATTTCCATCCAATATAACAAATTGTGAGACCCATGCGTCTCTATGGAGAGTAAGTCAATTTTTAAGATGAAAATACCCTTTTTACATCTTTAAACTTATCAAAGATGCCATTATTTTTTCCCTCTCCTTATGTTTATTGTTTCTCTCTCTACTCTACAATTAAATAATAGCACTCATATATATACATAGAAATTAAATGATTTCCATTAAAATCTATTTTAATATGAATATGATGCAATCTGTATATCATCAATACACTTGCACAACTTCCATTGAAAGTCAATTGCTTATGGGTTACCTAGTGTATTCAACCAAAAAGACTAAAGTGGTAGATTCTCAATCTTTTCCGCCCCTTTTTTTTTCTACTATTTTTTATATGGGTTTTTGTTCAGATTTGTGTCAATTCCTAACTTTTTCAACCTAATTTAAATTTAATTATATTTTCATATATATATATATATATATTATACAAACATATATACATTCATATACATATACATCATTATATATTTATTTTTCTGGAATCAAATACATCATCATATACATTCATATACATATGCATCATTATATATATATAGATATATTTCTAAAATTTGATTAATTAACATCATCATTCGATACATTGAAATGATGATGGTTTTTGGGTCATTTGGGTTGGTTGGTCTTGAATGGAAGATGTCAAATTATGGAACCAATAGAACACCCAGATCTAAGATTAACTTAAAAAATGATCATGTATATACAAAGAGAGAAATTTATATTGTGGGGACATATTTTGTGAATGACATCGTGTGGGCAAGGTGACGCCCAAATGTCAGTCGAGGTGCCACATGGCCTGGTCTTGATGCTGAGGTGATCTCCTCTAGGCTGAGGTTATCTACGAAGATACCGGAATCCGAGGTAAGCGGATAAGGGACAAGAGTCCTAGAACTGGGGAGGATCTCAGTCTGAATAAAGATAAAGCTCTTAGGAAGTTTATTCCTATCTAGCTGGGAGTCCAAGATGAACATTGAGCCTAAGTCCATTAAGGTTAGGCTTCTACAAGGATTAGGCAGTGTTGGCTATAAAAACAAGGCACCCTCGTGGGTCTCAGGTATGTATGATACATTGTAAGCAGTAAGTTCTTTATTGTGAGTTAAGCACAATTGGCTATCTTTGAGAGATAATTACTGACTTGATCGTCGGAGTGCCTCCGGGTGGACGAACCACCGCCGAATTCTTATCTCTCTATAACAGGTTGTTCAGGCTTAATCTATTCTACCAGTGCTCTCCTGCTGAGTTTCCTTATTTGGTTGTGTGGTCAAAAATCAACACCCATAATTTGGCGTCGTCTGTGGAAAAGTAAGGAGAATAGATGGCTAACGACGGACAGAGAGAAAAGGTCGGGGACGACATCTCTAGTAAGAGTGGAAAACACGCCGATCCTAATGTGGAGGAGGAGAATTGTAATGAAGGACCTCGGGATCAGAATCTTAGGAAAAAGGACGTCGGCCAAGAGGGAGACGCACCAAAGAAAGCATGTCAAGGTAGATATTATAATAAAAGTGACCTCTATGTATGGAAAGATAAATGCCTGAGGAGGGACAACGAGATGAAGGGAGTAGAAAATAAGTTGGCAGACCTATAATCGGTTGTCAACTTTATGATGCAGAACAACGTCATGCAGCCACCGTTTCCATTAAAGAACACGCCAATTCCAGCAGCCAAGAATGATGCCCAGAAAGAGTGGCAGAAAGCCGTCCCAATAGTCTCTCAGCATGATAGGGTGAAGGAACGCTCACATTGGCCTTCATGGGACACTGGGCGAGTAGAGTCAATGAGGAGAGTGTCTTGGAGGACGCCTCATACCAAAGGAACGTATGTCAAGGAACATTGGCATGTTTAAGGGAAGGAACTTTGTTTTGATACGGTGAATGATGAGAAGTCCAAGAGGACTCATAATGACGCCGGGAGCAGCGCACCAAAAAGGCTGAAATCCGTTGACAGCTGAGCTACTGGTCGGACTAAGGAGGATTTGAGGGACTACCTCCAGAGGAAGCGACAGAATGCTGGGGTCACATCACCGGTCAAGCCGAGGACACCATTCTCAGTGGAGTTGGATAAGTTCGAGGCTCCAAAAAGGTTCCATATGCCGAGGTTCTAGATATATGACGGTAAGTCCGATCCGAACTTTCACATCGGTTTATATTTGAATTCAATGGCACTGTATACTAGGAACGAGTCGTTGCTCTGCAAGGTGTTCCCCTCATCTTTTGGAGAAATTGCATTAGATTGGTTTCACAAGTTACCGAAAGAAACTGTGAACAGTTGGGAAGGCCTGGCCGAGATGTTTGTGGACAGGTTTGTTACAAACAAATTGCAGCAGTTGAAGGTAGACTCCCTAATGGCTCTGAAAATTGGCGAGGGTGAAAGCCTCAGGGCTTATACCAAAAGGTATTACGAGGTGTTCAATCGAATACCAGGATGCAACCAAAAGTTGGCGGTCGTATCTTTTAAGAACGGCCTAGAGGATGACTACATGCTTTCGAAAGTCACTGGCAAAGACTCTGCTGAAGAGTATGGAGGAGCTCATGGCCAGGATCGAAAAATATGCGAGAGTAGAAGAGGATACGCCAAGAATAGAGACGTCAAAACAAGAGAAGAAAAACGGTTTGCCGAAGCGAAACTGAGGTAATACAAATTTTAGTAGATAAGAAACAAGACTGAAGGCTACACAGGCAATCACCACTGTGTTTCAATTCCCGGGTTATAAAGTCTTGGAAAGGATCAGGAACCAGCCGTATTATAGAGCACCAGAGAAGATTCTTGGCGAATTTATGGGAAGAAGCCTTGGGAAGCACTGTGCCTACCACAATGAGAATGGGTACCTGACTTAGAGGTGCAAAGCCCTGAAGATGCATTTGGAAGATCTAGTTAGACAAGATAACTTAAGGGACCTAGTAGATGAGGCCAGAACAAGGGAAGAGCAGGCAAGGCTGCCCCAAGCACCAGCTACACCACCTCTGCCAGCACCACAATCGCAAGCAGACAGACCTCGAGTGATCAATGTGATTCACTCAAAGGTCAATGAGAACGAGGTACGTGAGGAGACTTAGAGTGTGAAGCACTTACACCATGCGTATCAGGTCCAACAAAAGAGGCCTAGGACAAACGAGTGCCAGGGACCAATGGTGTCCTTCACTGAAGTAGACCTAGACATGGTGTAGCATCCACATAATGATGCTCTGGTAGTGACCCTCAAGATTGGAGAATGCCAGGTAAGACACATTCTAATTGACTAAGACAGCTCTTGTGACATCATGTATGTCAGATGTTATAAGGAGCTCGGTCTTCACCGAGATGATTTGGAGCAGTCCGATAGCCCAATGGTCGAGTTCAATGGAACGCCGACATGGCCCTTGGGAGCAATAAATTTGGAGGTGTAGGCGGGCACTAAGAAGTAAGCATAAAGTTCATGATAATTGACACCCCCTCCTCTTATAATGTTATCTTGGGAAGGCCATGGTTATACGCAATGAGGGCTGTTTCCTCAACATTGCACCAGCTGTTATGGTTTCCAATGGAGCATGGAATTGAGGAGATCAGAAGGGATCAAGTGCAGGTGGAGAATTGCTCCATGGTAGCAATGAAATCCACTTGGAACGTGTGAGAGCCATAAACAGTAGAAATTGAGGACGAGGACATGAAGGTCCTATAATGCCCTCAAAATAATACAAATAACCTAACTTATAAGAGAAATGAATATAACATAATTGGCACACTTTTACATAACAGAATTCGTATTACAAAAGGATTACATGCATTATACATTCATAAACGTTCATTCTAAATCTACAGCATGTAATGCAAATTAATAACAACAAATTAAATGTCCTACGGGCTTACATCTTTCCAAGACATATCTTGGTTACAATTAAAAGTGAGCTTCGCTCATTACATGTTAAGCCCTGGGCTTTACAAAAATATACAATCAAAACGAGAAAGTCCTTGCTTCCAAAAGTTTCTCCGATACTATTGCCTTGGTGGAGGCATGCCATCATTACCTGAAAATGTTATTCTCAAGTAGGGTGAGCCACAGCTCAGTAGAAACCATCTAACATAGTATATGAAATTTAACAAAGGTATAAGTACACTATGCATATATAATGTCAATGATAAAGGCATCCGCATTTTGTATAGTCTTAAATTACCAAACAAAATCATTAAGTCATTCCCCTTCATTTCATTTAATTACATACGCCAATTTCATCATTTCTCAACAACCCAAATGAGATTACAACTCATTAGTTCTAGAATCACATTATCAACATGAAAGCACTTCAAACTTTTCTTTCACGAATATTTCATCCGCGGGCAACCGTCAAATGGGACCTATGTATTCTTTCACGGATATTTCATTTACAGGCAGCCGTCAAATGGGACCCATGTAAAACTAGGCTATACAAGTACTACAATTGCCATTTTACGGATATTTTGTCTGTGGGCTAACCACCCATGTATAGTTTCAGGACTTTCACCCAGGACACTCCGACCAACTTAGTTATAATGGCGTCCATCTCTTTTCTTCTTCCAAACAATCATTCATACATATGCAATATATTTAATCACAAACTCAAACAATGAAGCACATTCTCTTTCCACTCCTAAATAACCATACATGTACAATGTATATAAATATAGTCATATTCAATGATAAGCATAAGTGATTAGTTTCAATTCACCTAATCCGCATGCAATTTCTACAACAATCATAGCTATCATCCACCGATAGCCTAACACAGTTATTTCTAAACAGATATAAAATCTCATAACAGATAGTTTATTCAAAACTACCAAAGAATGGAGTAACACATAACCAAAACCCACCATTCATACCAATACCCTTTCAATTTCACATTTTCGATGTTAATTTTCATTATTTATACAAAATAATAATTTGATTTAATTACGGAAATTCCCTATTTTTCCCCAAATATTAGGCAAGTGTCAAAATCATCAAATCATACACAATACAACATCATTTTCAAACCCCTCAAGCATTTATTTCACCTTCATCCAAAAACCCCTTTTTCCATTTTATGCCAAAACACTAGGTTTGCCTTAAAACACCCCCAAATTACATTATTGTTACACAAGATACAAATAACTAAGCGAAATATCATATAAAAGTGTAGAAAAGATCCCCATCTCAAGCTTAGATAAGAGAGAAGAGAGAAAAGCCCAAAAGTCAATGGCGACGAGACAATGACTTGCCTCGATCAAAATGAAGCCCTTGACAAGCTCTACACTTAGGCCAAGTTTGGCATGTCTTGAAAAAAACAAAAAGTGAAAAAGTCACTATCCTATTTACGTTACATCATCTTATTTAAGTCACATCACCTCTCTAACACATCACTTCAATCTAACCCAAACCCAACCCATATTTCATAAAAAGTCAAAAAGTACACTTATTTAGATCATCCCAAGCAACCCCTTAATCTCAAAGGAGCAATGTGAAAAGACCACTCTAGGTGAGTAGATGTAGAGATTTAAGTGAAAAAGTTTGAGTTTTAGAGAGAGAGAAGAGAACTCACGGTTTGAAAGGAAAAATGAGAGGAAAATAATGAGAGAGAAGTCGTTTGAGCCTATTTATAGTAGTAGAAAATAGCCCTAAGGTCAAATAAAATAATAGGCCTAAAACCCCCCAAAGGTAGGGCCCATTCGAACCCCAAAATTCTGAAAAAAAAAACATGCAAGGGTCTACCCTTCGGGCAGAGGTGTCGATCTTTTAGGTAGAAAAGACAATCTGGTAGCAAGTAAGGGGTTAACCCTTAGACAGGAATGGTCGACACTAATTTCCAGCAACTAACACACAGATTCTGTAATATACAAGGGTCGATCTTTTCTTGACTGGTGTTGACCCTTGTGGACAGCAACAAGAGGCAGGTGTCGACACCACTAAGGCTGTCAACCCTAAATTCCAGCAACATTTCCAGAAACTTCACCAACAGGTAAGGGTCAACCGTTAGGAAGGCTAGTGTCGACCTTAGAATAGAATTTCTAAGTTTCCAAGGAACTTTTGACAAGAACAAGTACGAACAAACAAACCTAACGAGTTTAAATTGGATTATACTCCTCCAAAACCAACATACACCAATACCAAAGACTTCCAAAATAAAATAAAGGATTGAAATACACTTCCCAAAAGCTTCGAAGGATATAGGTGCTACAACCTCCTGGATGACGTCGGCAAAGAGTCGGCCGACAAAAATGAGGAAGCTTTGAAGAAAATCCTGGTTCAGCAAGGGGATGAAGAGTGCTTCTTCCTTCTCGGCTCAGGCTTAGCTGAGGAGAAGGAAAGGGAGTTAGAGTCATTTTTGCGAGCAAACATGGAGGTGTTAGCCTGGATGCCATACGAAAGGCCTAGCATTGATCCCGTGGTCACTTGCTATAGACTAAATGTAGACGGGTCGGTCATGTCATTCAGCTAGCAAGGAGGCCAACGTTGGTTGATGTGGAGGCAGTAGGGGAGGAAGTAGAAAAATTGTTGGGGGCCAGAGCTATTCAGGAGGTAAACTACCCAACTTGGTTATCAAACACAGTTGTTGTGAAAAGAAGAATATGAAGTGGAGGGTTTGTGTGGACTTCACCAGCTTGAATAAGGCTTGTCCTAAAGACAGTTTCCCACTCCCCAAGATCGATCAATCAGTAGATGCCACTTCAGGACATGAAAGGATGAGCTTCCTGGACGCTTACAGGGGATACCATCAGATAGCAATGTATCCCCCTGACGATAAGAAGACTGTATTTATCACCCCAAAAGAGATGTATTGCTACAAAGTGATGCTTTTCGAGTTGAAAAATGTAAGAACAACCTACTAGAGGTTAGTGACTAAGGTGTTCAGACACCTGATTGGCAAAACAGTAGAATGTACATTGATGACATGGTCGTGAAGACTAAAGAACCTGAGAATCACCTGGCCGACTTAAAAGCAATTTTTGATATCCTTAGAACATATCGGTTTTGACTCAATGCTTCGAAATGCGCATTCAGAGTTAGGTCTGGTAAGTTCCTGGGATACTTGGTCACCAGAAGGGGCATTGAGGCAAGCCCAGATCAAATCAAGGTTTTCTTGGACTTGAAAAGCCCAACATCGGCAAAACAGCTGCAGTTGTTGACTGGAAGGGCCGCAGCCCTAAATAGATTTATAAGTAGAAGTTCAGATAAGTGTAAACTATTTTTTAGTTTGTTGAAAAAGGCTACAGATTTCTTGTGGACAGAGGAATGCGAAATCGCCTTGGCCAACTTGAAAAAGTACTTGACAACATCTCCAATTCTATTAAATCCAGTACCTGGAGAGGAACTATTATTGTACTTGGCCATTTCAGAGCACGCAGCAAGTGCAGTGATAATGAGGGTGTTTGGTGGGGCTTTTTTTAGCCAACTTATGGCTTCTGGCTTTTAAAAAGTTATTTTGGACTGTTTGGTTAAACTTATTTCAAACAGTTTCTGATTCTAACAACTTATTTTAAGTCAAAAAAGCTGATTCTGAGAAGCTGCTCACCCCCTGCTTCTAATTATCAGCTTTTGTTGTGGACATGTTAATTCACGTTAAACTCTTAAATTTTTTTATTTTTTATTTTTTTAAAAATAGAAAAAGACCCAAATAGACTATAAAATATTATTATTATTTTTTATGAGAAATGTAGACAAATAGTGAATAATAAAAAATAAAAATTAATTGAAAAAACTACTTCACAGCTTATTTAACAAACATTACTCAGCAACTTAAATCTATAATCCAACAGCTATACCAAACAGATTAACAGCTTCTGATTAAAGTCATAATCTATAATCTGTTAAGCTATAATCTATAATCTGTTTTAACAGCTATACCAAACAGCACCAATCAGAGAGGAGAATGGAGAACAAAAGACAGTATACTATGTTAGTAAAACCCTAGCAGGCGCAGAAATCAGGTACTTACCCCTGGAGTAATTGACACTAGCCTTAGTAATGGCTTCCAGAAAGTTGAATAATTATTTTCAAGCCCACACGATTGTGGTTTTGATTGAGCATCCCTTGAAGTCCCTGTTACAGCAAGGAGATCTGATAGGCAGGGTAGCCAGATGGATAGTTGTAATGACCCCATCACGTATAATGATTAGCACTTAATTAATTAAGGAGATTTGAAATTTAATTGCCAATTATTCCAATTTAATCTGGGTTTTACGAAAATTATGGAGATTGATTCATTTATGGTTCTCTTAAGTATTTATTTTGGAATTAGAAATTGAAAGCCTAAATGGCTCAAGAAAGTATAAATAGTGAATTGAATTATTGTAAATTTTGAGTATCGGACCATATGAGAAGTTTAATTAAATATTCGATTCAGATCTATAAGATTTGATTAATTGGGTCCGAATTGGAGTTAATTAAGTTATACGAATTAGGAATTAAGATTATTATGAATTAAATTTATTTATGGGGTGTCCAATTTGAATATGTAATTTAATTGACAGAAATTTGGAGTCTGATCAGAAATTAAAGGCCTAAGTGATTTGGGAAATCAAAATTAATGATGAAAATAAGTTTAATTTAATATTTGGAGCATTTTTGGAGTTTGATTAAAAATTTGATTCAGATTGATAAATTTAAATATAATTAATTGGGCTCTAAAAGAAGTCAAATTAGACTAATTAAATTAGGTGAGATTTGTACTTAGTCATGATTAATTGGGTTAGGATTTTACATAACTAATTAAAATTAAGAGATGGTTAATTAAGCTAATAATAATCAAAGTTCAATCTCAATTAAGTATTTTATGCAAGATTAATTAGTTAAAGAAATAATCAATGCACCACCACATGGTTTATATAAAAAGGCCAAATGTCCCACTAATTGAATATAATAAAATAATAAAAGAAAGATGGATGAACTCACTCAATAAGGCCTTCACTCTGCTGGAAGAGAGAATTAGGCAGAAAGAGAAGGAGAGAGAGAGAGAAAGAGAAAGCTTCGTGTTGATGGGTTTGAAAGAAACTCAAGAAATTGAAGACCAAGGAGGAAACTCAAAGCTTGATCAAGAAATTCAACAAATCAAGACTCCAAGTAAAATATTGAAACTTAAATCTTGTAGATAAATCATCTAGCAACTAAAATAAAAAAGGATTTGGGTTCAATTTCATATCATTTGGAAGAAATTAGCAAGAAGATGAAGAAAATTAAGTTAGGCTCATGTTTATGGAAGTTAATTATTTTGAGTTTAATTTTTGTTATCTTGCATGAGATTAAGTTCCATTGTTATATGCATGAGGGAATTCCATGAGTATTTGAATCTGTGGAGAAGTGGTTTGGAAATACTCTTCTGGTCACCTGAAAAAGAATAAACACTCCGGTCGGGGGTGCCGGAATTAACACTCCGACGAGCAAGTTAGTCTCTACACTCAGGATTACTTGTATTCTAAGTTAAGCTTAATAGTTCTCACATACCTCTTTCTGGCTGATGTTCTTCTATTTATATATTTTCTTTCTTGGGCCTTGGGGCTGGGCCTGCCTTTGGTTCGCCATTCGGCTTCTTTTAAAGCAAATTGCTTTTCACTCGGTCCCTTACCCAACTGGCCTTTTGACCGAATAAGGTAGGATTTGAAATTGCGGGACGAAGCCGAATACTATTTTTATATTTTGACTCTCCAAGTTCAGCCATTCGGCCTCTTTACGATCCCCAATATTCGGCCCCCACAATTGCCCCCCAAGCACCCCACTAATGACAGTTGGTTGGAGTGTTTGGTTTCGAACTCGAAAAGTGAGGGCCGAAATTCGGCGGTTGACCTCATTCCAATGCAAATGTCTGAGTACATGCTTCTCGGTCATCATTTCAACTTTCCGCCCCTTTGTACACTTCTATTTGTTATGATTTAAAATTTGAACGTCCTTTCAAATACATACACACTTTCAGATACTTGTCTCTAGACTTCCTTCTGAATTATCTCTGCAACTTCCTTTCCTTCACTATCCTCTTCGTCTCTTGTAAGTTTTCTCTTTCTCTACTCTAAATCCTTTTTTTCGTGGTTTGTTTTTGATTTAGATTATACCTATAAATTGAAGAAAATTGTAAAACATTTGAAAGACCTCCTCTCTTCGGATCGAATTTCTGGCTTCCGATGCCATTTTTCCATTCCTGATGACGTCCGTTTGTCTCTCATGACAGACGGCACCCTCGATATGAAGAGAGCTGACGAAACCACGGGCGTCTTCCCTCTCCTATCAATCCTAGAGGGTGGTGTCCGATTCCCCCTTAACCCACTCCTTAAGGCTGTGCTCTGCCATTGGGGTCTAATTCCTTCCCAACCCAATGTCAACTTCTTTAGAATCGGGAATTGTGGAGCTAAACCGTCGTCTTAGGATCAACCTCGACATTCCTGCCATTCGGCATTGTTATGCCCTGGCCAAGTCTTCCAGTCGGCACGGTCGTTATTTCCTTAGGGCCAAGGACACCGACCATCAACTAGTGACCATGCTTTCCAGCTCTGGGAAGCGAGTCGATGACGTTATGGTCGTTGTTCAAGGCAACTGGGAATTCAGCGAAGGCGAGGATCGCCTCAATCCTATTCCTAGGCGGAAGGGCGAACCAGGTGGCCGTATAGCCTCGTGTGTTTATTTTTCCTTTGTTATATTTGTAAAGCTTCACTTTTGGGACCTAATGGTTTTGCTTGTGCAAGAAACGATTTGAAAAAAGTTTCGATCTCAACTGACGACGCCGTTCTTTCGGAGATAAAAGTTGCGTTGAAATACTTCGGCCGTCCAAGCCTTCAGAAACAAGGGAGGGCGGCCCATATTCTGCTTCGATACGAGCCGACGTACATGACTTTCTTGGCAGCAGAAAACATCCCGATTCCAAGGAGAGAGGAGTTTCCAACGGCTCTTATTTTGACCAACTTCATAAACTTGCGCCAAATCGGCGTCGAAGGATCTGACTCGGAGCCTGCGGAAGTTGAGGTCGCTGAAGAATCTGGCCAATCTGAGGCCGATGTAGACGAGGCTTTAAAGGTAGCCTTTGAAGAAGTCGGCCTCAATTTAGCTAACCCTCCATCCACCTCGGGTCGACGGGAAGTTTACGACGACGTCTTTATCAGACTAGAAGATCTTCTCGGCGCATACCCTGAAGATATGGCTGGGTTGTCACTCACACAGCTCGCCAAAAAGGCAAACGCCGAGCGAATGATCCCGCGTCGGAGAGCAGAAGCCATTTGAGCAGAGGCCAATCGATCCGAGGTGCCGCCCGTAACAGATGTTGAGCCGCCCGTGCCTGTTATTGAGGAGATGGTTCAAATACGAGATACCGAGTCGGAGCCGATCGTGCCGGCAAATGAGGAGGCTGAATGAAGGGCGGAGAAACGTCCTGCTGAGGTTGAGGCCGACTCTGGAGAAGAGCCCGCAGACAAGCGGCCGCGTTTAGAGGAGTTAGAAATAGTTGTGGCTTTTGTGGTTTAGCCAAAGATGAGAAATATGCCGATCTCCTCTGACGGGTCGGCTATAAAAGACCCAGCCGTTGCGCTGAGTATGGCTTCATCAGTTTCATTGCCGTCTGACAAGGCGACTTTTCGCTCATTGCCAGACTTTTTAGCAGTAGCGTTAGCCGCTCAATCGGCTCTTCTGGTAAAAATATATTTTTGGATTTAATCTCCTTTTCCTTCTATGCATATATTTTTGGATTTTAATCTCCTGTTTTGCAGACGGTCGGAAGGATAGCCGAGATAGGCCACCGCCAGTACGACGCCCTCGAACGAATTGGCCATTTACAAACCGAAGTTGAGGGCCAATGGAGTCGGGCCGAATTCAAAGCTATGAGGGCGAAAATGGAAGTTGCAAGGGCCGAGGCCGAGTTGGAGAGGGCTAGAAATGTGGACCAACTTAGATTGGCTACCGAGCAAAGGGCGGATGCGAGCGAAACTGCACTCAAGTTAGCCCAAGAGGCGATCACCAAACTTGAGGCGAACTTGGCGGAATCGAAGGCGGCGAAGGAAGTTGCCGATTCTGAAGCTTTGAAGGCATATGAGGCCGGGCAAGGCGCTGCCCTCAATAATTATGTGCAAGAAGTACCCAAATTCGAGAATCGGGGATTCAAACACGGTTGGCTTAAAGCCCTTGCTGCTGCTAATGTGACATTGGCTATGCCAATTCCATATGAGCAAGTGGATGTTGAGCCACTGGAGTCTGACTCCGAGGATTGATCAGGGCGACAGTAGTTTTTGTTTGCAGTTTTTGTTTAGTTTTTTATGTATGGCTACAGGTTTTAAGTTTTCTCTAGGCATTTCCCTGCAAATTTGTAGCCTTTTGTTTAGCAATTTTCATATGTAAAATGGCTACAATTTGTGTTCAATTTACTTAATGAAAATTCCTTTTGCACTTTGCTGTTATTTGTGCTAAATTGTGTTATTGGATCATTCATTCATGTATACTTGCTGACTAGATAATTAGGCAATTTTAACTTGACAAAATGGCTGTGGCACATGTCGATCGGCATGGGGCCTAGATATTTGGCGGGTTAGATTAATAAATCTGCCCTTGTCCCAGCCAGTGCATGAACTCTAAAACATTCATGTATAATTTCCGTTTAGATGATTAGGAAATTTTAACTCCAAAAAGCTGAAAATTAGTACATGGAGTGGCTGTGGCACATATCGCTCGGCATGGGGCCTAGATGCTTGGCCGGTTAGATTAATAAATCTGCCCTTGCCCCAGCCAGTGCATGAACTCCAAGACATTCATGTGTAATTGCCGTTTAGATAATTAGGCCATTTTAACTCCGAAAAGCCAAAAATTAGTACATGGAATAACTGTGACACATATCGATCGGCATCCGTCTTTTGGAGGTTTGCGTTAATGAAATCGCCTCGGGATCACTGCAAGCATTAGAAATAAATGGGATGGACTCTTCGCGCTAGTAGCTTCCCTTACTGTGTTCAGGCTCAATTCAAAATAATTTGTTGCGTGGGGTTAGATAAGTGCGAATGTCAAATAAGTTGGTGATGTTTCTAAATGAAACATGACGAATAACTTAGACTTATTATATGGCAAAGTTGAATTATACTTGCATATAATGGAGTTGCACTAAGTTGGCGATGTTTCTAAATGAAACATGACGAATAACTTAGACTTATTATATGGCAGAGTTAAATTATACTTGTATATAATGGAGTTGAACTAAGTTGGCGATATTTCTAAATAAAACATGACGAATAACTTAGAGTTATTATATGGCAAAGTTGAATTATACTTGCATATAATAGAGTTGAATTACGTTGGCGATGTTTCTAAATGAAATATGACGAATAACTTAGACTTATTATATGGCAGAGTTGAATTATACTTGCATATAATGGGGTTGAACTAAGTTGGCGATGTTTCTAAATGAAACATGACGAATAACTTAGACTTATTATATGGCAGAGTTAAATTATACTTGCATATAATGGAGTTGAACTAAGTTGGCGATATTTATAAATGAAACATGATGAATAACTTAGACTCATTATATGGCAGAGTTGAATTATACTTGCATATAATGGAGTTGAACTAAGTTGAAATTAACCTGGACTTGCTATATCGGCAGAGTCAAACTCCAAAGAGAACTAAGTTCATTAACAGAGAAACCAAGGTTGAAACACCTCGGGAAATCTTTATTTGAATCTGACTTCGGCGAAAGACTATAGACACATGCTTAATGTGAACTTAAGTGGAAATTAGGTTCACATTAAGGTGCAAGGAGTAGAAATGGTAAATAAACTTAAGAGCTTGGGACTTGTTGGAATTTTTAGAAAAATTTACAAGTTAAAATGAGATTAACACTTGTTGAAATTTCGGAGAAATTTACGAATTGAAGTTAGCTGAGGTAAGTATGAATAACGTATCCGAGATACATATTACCCGAGGCGACCAACTAGGTTAATAAAACTTGGAAAGGGTGAAGTCTTAATAGATTGTGGCATATGGAGGTAGAAAAACAATACTGAATAAAAATATTTTGATATTTTTAAAGTATTAGCTGAGGTATGCCAATGGTTGGCCAAGGAAAACAGTCAAGGTTTATATCCGAGGTATTATATTCGAAATACAATTACGGGATACTTTGAAGAAATATAAAAAATATTCCAAGTATGAAAGCAGTAAACTTGCATAGAAGAGAAGAAGACATACATTCAACATTTGGAAGAAAAAATAAGATTTGCTTTCAGAAAAGACAACTTGTTCAAGTACAAAAGGGCACATCGGCCAAACTGAAGTTAAAACATTGTCCAAAAGGTTACAATGACTACAAAGGAAAAAGTACAAGGCACAAAAACAAAGAAAAGATTCCAAACAAACTGTTCTACAATGGCGGTTGGTTGTGTTTCTGCCTCAGCAGGCAGTTGGGAGAGCTTCTCGGTAGCCTTCTCGGCTTCGATCTCTAGAAGAGTCTTGTCAAGGCTCTTTTCGGCGCTTTCAACCTCGGCTTCAGGCGTGTTCTTGGGAACCTCATCATCGTCATCTTGAGTCAAGTCCACGGCTTACTCATTCAGAGTTAAGGACTTGGCCCTAGTAACTTCAGTCTTCCCTGACTTGTCGGCCTTAACTTCTTCATTATCCTCAGCCTCATCCTCAGATTGGCTTAGAGCGGGAGGGAAGAGCAAGACAAGTCGGCTCTCATCCCAGAGGGGTGAGTCGTCAGGGACAACCAACTCCTTCAAAACAGCCATCCAACCAAGGGTGCCCTGTTACATGACTGTTTGACTTGTTTTTGTATTCATCACGGACATTGGCTCCCCCTTGGCATAGGCCTTCTCGTCTGCCTCTTTGATTTCAGCTGCCTTTGTAGACAGTGCTATTTGGAGCTCGGTTTGGGCCTGAGCCTCTTTCTCCTTGGCCTCTTTTTCCTCGACCTGAGCAACCTCGACAACATTTTCTGCATCTTCGGCGCGGTCCTCGGCTTTCTTCAGGGCCGACTCTGTAGCCTTGGCTTGATCCAGAAGACCTCGACTACGGGCCTCGGCCTTGTTTAGTGAAGAAAGGAGTTTGGCTACCTGTAGACACCCCATTTTAACCGACTTTAAGACTCAGACGTCATCGATTGAGCGCTCGGTGATTGTGCATGTTGTGCTCGTTCTGAGGTTTCCAGAGTTTTAGCCGAGAGCCTTGCCTCTGGGCCTCTGAACTCTTTGTGCTTTTGACTCGGTTTGTGGACTAAGCCTTGTTTCTCTTCCCTAAAGGGAGAGAGTGGTCTGTAAACCACCTCTTTGTGGTCGTAGACCCCTTTTCGCGCTTGGAGACTAATTTTCAATTTTTGGAGCTTTCGGCCGTGTGCCTTGTCTCGGGACCGCTTAACGTTCTCCGTTTGACTTGGTTTTTGAACCATGCCTTGTTGCCTCTGGCTAGAGAGACACTGTGGTCTGGGAGACCACTTTTGTGGTCGTAGACCACTTTTGGTGCTTGTAGACTAGTTTTCGAGGCTTCCAGCGGCGCGCTTCGCGTCCCAAACTTTCGTCTTGCATCCGTTTTGGTTTGTTTTTGGTACAAACCTTGTTTTCCTTGTTTGGAAGGTGATACAAAGGTGGAGACTAGTATTTTCCCTTGGAGACCACTTTTCTTCCCTCCAGTCGGTTTTCTGGTTAGACAACTGGTTTTCTTGGTCTTTGGGTCACCTTTTCTGGTCGGCCACCACACCACCACCTTGATTTCAGTGTGTAGACCACCTTTGCATAGTGGCTGACCACTTTTTCTTCTGTTCGACCACTTCAACTAGTCGGCCACTTTCCAGCTTATTCTTGGAGATATTTTCTTCCAACTGGCACAGCTGGAAGTCACTGAAACCATCCTCTATACACGTGTATGGAGGGATGGCCTTGGACCCTTAGCTTCCTCAAGAAGCTTACACTTTTGTTCTCTATATAAGAGAACCTCCTCCTCCCCCCTCTAGGTTCAAAAAATTACCTTGAGAGTTATAGATACACCCTTGTATCTATCTTGCCCTTTACTTCATTTTTGTGCGTCAAAAGTGTAGTTTTGTCATACTTTAACACATAAACACACACGCAAACACCATCCTTTGATTGCTGAGGTGCTTAGGAGTTGGTTTTGGTGTTGTTGGTTTGGTTTGAGCTTGAAAAACCTGCTGGAGTTGTGGTTTTGAAGGTGGTCTTCAAGGGTGAGCCTTTAACTCCTTAAACCCCCATTCTTGCTTAAGCTTTTGGCCTTACTTGCATATTGTTTTAAGATTAACTCTAAACTACAAGAATTTTTGATTTTGTATGCTTAAGATCTTTGTTTAAGGTCACTTTTGTGTTGGGGGTTGTTTACCCCCTCTTAGGCCTTGTTTGGCCTTGCTTTTGTGCCTTCTTTTTAAGCCTTTGGGACTACTACTTGTTTTGGCCTTTCACCACTGAACTCAGAGGAATGTTTAGTGGTGGAAGAGTGTTTTTGAGGTCGTAAAAAAGATGAGGGTCATCCCCTCTCCTTGTGCCTATAATACAGTCTTCTTTGCCTCATTGGGAGACGTTTGTTAACTATTTTGGTCATATCTTGCTTGTATTTGGGATATTTTAGATGGAATGCCACCTGTTTTACTTGGTTTTCTCACTCCATGCATGCCTAATACACTGTAGTGTATTTAAGCTCATAAACTCGGCTTTGTGTGCTTCATGAAGTTGTATATCATTTTAGCTTATTTGTTCGCTTTCAAGTAATGTTTGGTGCAATGTTTTGGATGCATACCTTTGTTAGGGTTCGTTTTGTCCCTCTTGCAATGCCTATGCAAGTCTTATAAAGTGCAATTCCATTGAAATAAAGCCTAAAATGCATCATGCTTTAACAGTCTTCTAGCACGCTTTAGGTTTTAACTTCAGAAGCTTTGCATGTTTGCAAATGCTCTAGCTCTGATGTTGTGTTGTTTTGCATGCAATGAACTTGATTTGTTATAGCCATGGT
>NW_021026050.1:588555-606468 GCF_004153795.1 Camellia sinensis
CTTGCTCAAAATGGCTCAAAATGGGGCCTTTCAAGGCCTAATAGGGGTCACACACCTCCAAACCACAAAACACTCTAAACAAACTATTTAGAGGGCCTAAAAACAGAACTTTTTTGTATTAAACACTAAGCACAAAAATAGTTCTAAGATAGGTTAAAATACAATGCAAAAATGGGGAATAAAGAGGCTAGTTTCTTACCCTTGAAGACCTCTTCAACAAATGGTGGACCAGCTGGTTCTTCAAGCTCAAAACCACCCAAGAACCTCAAGAAAAACCTCTTAGAACCTCAGTAGCTAAGGAAAGGTGAAACACTATGTGTTTGTGTGCAATAGTAAGACACAAATGCACCTAGACACACACAAGAGAGAAAAAGGAAGAGAGAATGTGTGTCAAACCCTAACCCTAAAACCAGAGCTCTCCTCTGTGTTTTCTATCTCTAAAAATGTCTAACCTAGAGCCAAGAGGGGAGGGCTCCTCTTATAGAGGAGCCAATCTTGTAAAGCTTACAAGGTAAGCTAACAAGGAGTGCATCCCTCCATACACGTGTATGGAGGGGAACAAAATGACATACAACTGTCTTAAAATATCTGCAAAAGCAGATGAACAGTAGTCGGCTACTCAAAATTTCCATTTTGACAAAATGGACTGCCGACCGGCAACAAAGAGTGCCGACCGGCAATATATATTGCCGATGGCAACAAAATACCAGCCGGTGGCCCATGGCCATGGCCGGTGATGCGTGGGGATGCCTCACGAGGTATTCCCTGCCCTTCTAAGGCAAAACACAAGTGTTTGGTGTAAAACCAGACACTAAACAGTCGAGTTCGGGGATCCTGAGGCAAGGCGCGTAGCCGAGACCTCCGGGAACTCCAAACGAACACAAACATGGATGATCACCAGGTGTTCAAACGGTGACGTCCAGGTCTTGAGGCCGGTCAAAAATGGGGTGTCTACACCTTCCTTTGCGGATCTACATGAGATTGGGGTGCAGATCGAGGACGCCATGAAACAGGGTCTGATTGACCATGAGAGAGAGCAGCCCAAGAGGGCATTCAACCGCAGTACGAATGTAGGCACGAGTAGTGCTGCAGCTGCCAGAACTTTAGATGTGGGCATGGTCCCCACCACAACCCCAAAAACCCTTGCAGCTACACCCTTCACCGGTGTGTTCGGAAGTAGCTCGCAAATAGCCAAATATGCACCCCGAGGCCAGAGAGCCTTCACTCCACTATACATGCCCCTGTCCAAAGCTCTGGGGGTTTTGATCAAGAAAGGGCACTTAAAGCCCCTAGAGCCGTGGCCATTGCCAGATAAACTTCCTCCATCCCATAACCCGGTGAAGTACTGTGCCATTCACCAACAACATGGTCACGAAACCGACCAGTGCTTTAGATCGCATCATGAGATTCAGGATCTCATCAACAACAGGGTGATTGTGCCTCCGGAAAAGTCGAATGTCACAACCAACCCTCTCCCACCACATAACCAAGCTCCACCTCCTAAATGCATTAACCTTATCCAAACTAGGGTTGTGTCTTACGACCCTAGCATATATATCACTCCCTCCCACCTACCCAAGCTGGAGGTGTTCATTCCAGAAAGCATGGATTTCTGCATGTTGAGCACCTCCTTAATCCAACTCGAACCGATGGTGGTGACTATCGAAGATAGAACTGGGATGACTGTGGGGGCAGATAGAAATGATGGTTCAGAGCTTGAGAGGTCTGCGAGCGTTAAGTACAACCCGAGTGGTTACATCACATCAATGGGCCAGATTAAGCCGAGGATAGAGCTGATGGTTGGGGCAGAGATCTGTGTGGTTAGGGAGGATCGACCCAGTCAGGGGTTAGATGACCTGGCAGAGCTGGAGGAGGATATCGTAAATCTGTAATTCTTTAAAGAGCAAGACTCAAGGGACATGACTGTCAACTGGTTCGACTTAGATAGGTCGGCAGAAGCTACAGGGTGGGTCAGCGACGAGCCAGATGTTGTTGAGCAGCCTCAGCCAGAATAGGGACCTCAGGAACGGGGATATCAATAGTGGCCGGAATGGTTGAGAATCACGGAGGACCGTCGGAGAGCACCGGTGTAAAGAATTTTGCTCAGAATACGGGCAGTTTGAGTACAGAAGATGTTGAACAACTGGCTGAACTGAAGCAGTTTGAGCAGGAAAAGATTGAAGATCTAGAAAGGGCTAGAAAGGCCAAAGCCCCTACGGGGACAGAACGTGCTGTGCGCACCGAATATGCTGTGAGCACAAGAACAGTTGCAACAGAACTGGACAGTTGTCTATCGGTTGCTGATGGTATGTGGTGGGAAGACGATGACTTATGTCTTGCCCACATCGATGAAGATTAGGGGCGGAACCAACTGGATGATACCTGGTACGTGGAAGAGGTTGACCACATGACCAAGAGTGGACGGTATTTCAAGCCCCCACACTTGGATCAACTAGAGGCGTCCAGGATGGACAAGGAAGCGGAGAGGCAGAATGAAAAATTGTTCGAGGAGGAGGCTATACTAAAACAGCTTAAGAAAATCCAAGCAGACATCTCCATCTGGGGATTTCTTATGGCCTCAAGAGTTCATAGACAAGCTGTCCTTTCTGCAATGGACAAGGCCAAACTTTCAATCGACACCTCGCCTGAACAGTTGGTGGGGCTGGTTTTTTCGGGAGGAGCTTCCCCGACATTGACCTTTACTAACAAGGAACTACCGCCTGAGGGCTCAAACCATAACAAACCACTCTATATCTCTGTCGAGTGTAGAGATAAATGGGTACCGATGGTCCTTGTTGACACATGATCTGCTATCAATGTGTGCCCATCGAGGACGGCATATGCTATCGGGTTGAAGCTCGCAGATTTTGTGCCTACGGCCCAGGTGATAAGGGCCTATGATAATACTACCAGAGAGGTGATGGGGACTGTACAGATCCGGACTCAGGTTGGTCCAGGACAACACGGTATTGACTTTCATGTCTTGGACGTTTCCGCAACCTTCAATCTACTCCTGGGGCGGCCGTGGCTGCACCAGGTGAAGGCTGTCTCTTCCACCCTGTATCAGATACTTAAATACCCCCACGGGAAGGGGATGGCCATCATTTTTAAGAATTCTTCAATCCATCTGCTGCCAGAGGTTTCTACACCAGTTCTGGAGATTGAATATGGCGCGAAGGATGTGTTCCTGTCAGGATTTACCCTAATCGAGGCTCGGGTTGTACATAATATCCTAGCTGTTGATGAGGGGCTATACGTCAGTGCACAATCAGTTTACCTTATAAACAAGCTACAGCACATCCCTGGGATGGGATTAGGGCGAAGTGCCTGGGAAGGCATTGCAGTATCGGCCGAAGTGCCGCACAACCCACATACCTTTGGTTTAGGTTATCTGCCTACCAAGAAGGACTGGGTGAGGAAAGGGAAAGAGATGGCCGGAAGGGCCAGAGCTAAAGCAGGCGGGGAAACATTATGAGTTGATGCATCGACCTATCCAGGGTACCTTGAACGGACGCTTTGTCTGGGAGGGGGAGGACTTCCTGTTCTGCGGCTTCCCAGAGTCATGGCTAAATGCAGAGAGGCGGCGCTTGCCGGGGTTTGAGATTTTCTTTGACTTGTAATTGTCTAGGGATGATGTTGTCGAGGAACAGACAGACCCAACAACTGAGGCTGAGCAGTGCACGGAGGAGGATTCCGAGAGTACAGAGATTGAAATGGGAGTAGCACTGGCTTGTCTACTCTCAGATCCTCAGATCGTACAAGAGTGCTTGGGGGATGACTTCTCAGTGTCCATGATTGGGAATGAAGTGGCTGTGGGCCCATCTTCAAACATTTTGGATGCATCCATCGCACCCTCCCTCGTTTGGCAATACGAGGAGGGTTTTTTTATCAAAGCAGCACCGGGTCAAGTAGTGAGTAGGAATCTGAATCCACCGAGTCTGTGGAGTCAGAATCAGGTTCAAGCTCGTCTAAGTCTGAGTTCGGTATTCTTGGGGGTGATAACCCGGATGCCACTGTCCTGTCCAGGTCGTCTTTTTCTTTTTCCTTTGAGCCTGTTGCAACAGAGGAATCAGGCAAACTGGATGTTATTAATGAGAATGGTACGGCTGTGGCTTCCGAGTACTTTTTTGTGCCTTTAATTTATTGCATTAAACAAGACTTTCAAAATTTTGATGAAAATGACAAGGAAGAAATTCCTCTAGTTTTGCAATATTTGCTTAATCAAGAGCAGGAGAGGTTTGTTAAACCCTTGGTTGATGAAATCACCACAATTAATGTTGGTACTGAGAAGGACCCGCGGCTGATCCAAATCGGGTCCACGTTGTCTTCGGAGGAGCGCAAGCACTTAGTCGCTTTATTAAAAGATTTCAAAGACGTTTTCACGTGGTCCTACAAGACATGCCTAGAATCGATCCTAAGATTGTACAGCACCGGATCCCTCTTGACCTAGAGGCCCAACCTGTTAAGTACAAGCTCCGAAGGATCTGCCCAGATTGGGCTCTGAAGATCAAAAAAGAGGTCATCAAGCAAACTGACGTAGGGTTCCTGCTGGTATCTGAATACCCAACTTGGTTGGCCAATATCGCTCCGGTGTCGAAGAAGGACGGCATAATTCGGGTATGTGTGGACTTCGGGGATTTGAATAAAACCAGTTCGAAGGATGACTTTCCCCTGCCGCATATCAACGAATTAGTGGACTTCACTGCTAGGCATGCGCTGCTCTCGTTCATGGATGGGTTTTCAGGCTACAATCAGGTTTTGATGGCACTCAAAGACCGAGAGAAGACTACTTTTACCACCCCGTGGGGAACCTATTGTCATAGGGTAATGCCGTTTGGGCTAAAGAATGCTGAAGCTACGTATCAACGGGCTGCGACCACAATTTTGCATGATATGATCCATAAAGAGGTTGAGGTGTACGTGGACGACATCATTGTTAAGTCCAAGGAAAGAGAGGGCCACTACACCGCCTTGCAGAAATTCTTCCAAAGGATCAGAGAGTATTGGTTGTGGCTGAATCCTTAGAAATGTACATTTGGTGTTACAGCAGGGAAAATATTGGGGTTCTTGATCACACAGAGGGCCATCGAAGTCGACTCTTTCAAAATCAAGGCCATTTTAGAAATGCCACCACCAAGGACTGAAAATGAGATGCGAGGCTTTCTGGGTAAAGTACAATTCATAAGACGATTTATTGCAAAATTAATCTTGACTTGTGAACCACTCTTTGGTCTCCTAAAGAAAGGAAATAAGTTCCAATGGGACGACCGATGCCAAATTGCTTTCGAGCAGATCAAGCAATATCTACAGAATCCACCCATGTTGTCACTGCATGAGCCAGGGAAACCGTTGATTCTGTATCTTTTAGTGACTAAAACTACAATGGGCGGCATGCTTGTACAGGAGTCTGAGGACAGAGTGGAGAAGGCTATCTACTACCTGAGTAAGAAAATGCTAGATTACGAGACCCGCTACACTCCACTGGAGAAGGCTCGTCTGGCCTTGGTATGCGCTACCAGGAAGTTAAGGCACTACCTGTTAGCTCACTCCGTAATACTGGTTTCGAGATTAGATCCCATCAAATATCTCTTCGAGAAATCGGCACTTACGGGTAGGCTAGCTCGTTGGTTGCTTCTGCTTTTCGAATTTGATCTGAAGTACATGACGCACAAGTCAGTAAAAGGTAGAGCTGTAGTGGAGTTCCTAGCCGATCACCCAGTTTAAGGGGATAAAGCAGTGGAGTATTTGTTCCCAGACGAGGCCATTCTGCATGTCGAAGAAGAAACTTGGACGATGTACTATGACGAAGCGTCAAACCAATACGGGTATGGGATAGGGGTGTGGCTGATAGCACCCGACAATTCCCATATACCTCTAGTATTCAAACTCCGATTCAAAGTATCGAACAATGAGGCAGAATATGAGGCATGTATTGTTGGACTGGAAGCAGTCCTGGAACTAGGGGCAAAACGGTTGGATGTTATCGAGGATTCAAACCTTGTTGTATCTCAAGCTAAAGGAGATTGGAAAGTTAAAGAAGAAAAGATGAGAATCTATCTCCAGAGTTTGGTGTAGACGCGCCCGTGGGCCTCACTACAGTTCGGACTCAATTTGTGTCATGGTCCTTAATCTGAACCAAAGAGTCCAAATCCGACAAATCGTTTTTGAGAAACAGATTTTTGAAAAGAAGTGCCAAACATGGACTGCTTTGCCAGATACAGAGTCGCCACCTAAATATTTTTTATAGGGGAATTTAGGAAACCCTGACTCGGTGCCAAAGGCCACGTGTCCGTCATCACCAAAGTTGCCTCGGCTCGGGAGCTTGGGTACGATTGGGGAAGGTCAGCTATGAGCACCCCATCTCGCCCGATCCGAAGATCGGCCTCTACTAACCGTGATATCCGTTTTTGAAAACGTTATGTGTTCTTATTCCAGTTATTAGCCTAGAATTACTATGTTATGCGCACAGCAAACAAGTATAGACCAAATCGCCTAAATTGGAACAAAACATTGCATGTTCGTTTTTGAAGAAGGTTTGTTACTCGTAAGTAAGCTAAAATGCAGGTTTTGCCACCCTCGGGTGGGCTTTTAGAAAAGATGGTTTTGCCACTATCTAGTGGGCTTAAAACTCACAGTTTTAATGCATTATTCCAATTTAGGTAATTCAACCTCCATCCACAGGCATTCGAGCAGTTATATCACATAAGCAGCTAGCCTCATGGTAATCATGCTGTTATGGCAACACTCACACACATGCGGTATGCTAAAAGCATAAATGCTTACCAAGTACTCCAAGCCAAAACAAGAACATGTTAGCAATCATGCATGATGCAAGTCCATGTTTAAATGCCTAATGCAATGCATACGGAATGTCACTAGAGTAGGCTCGGCTAGTCTATAAATGACATGTGAAAATGCACAAGTAGCATGTATTCAAGATAGATTTGAAATATTTATGCAGTTAGTATGATGCGCCGAGCCTGGTGCATGCAATACTGATGAATGATGCACGCATGCATAGCATAAGGTATGCTAAAGTAAACATGTCCTAATACTAACCATCAAAAAGCAGGTAAGTAAAAGGGAGAAAGAAGTGAGGGTTGGAAGACATGCACACACGCACCCACACTTATTACAGATTTGCCCTCGCTCGGAGGGACCGAAAGAATAATACAAGTTAATTAACCTACAAGCTAATTAAATATTACAGACCAATTAATTAATTAACAAATTATCTAATCTAATGAAAGCAGTAAACGGCCTCGGGAAGAGGGCCCAATGCAATGCGCGCTCGGCTCCGCTCGGAAAGTCACTGCCATGCACAAGTTGCCTCTGCTTTGACTGTTCTGCTTCTCTGGAAATTGCATAACTCCCAACGTTGCTTCTATGAGTGTTGTGGGACACTACTGGCTGAGTGAGAACTCCACCGGCCATGGAAAATGGTCACCAGCCCCAAAATTATGCTCTCAGCCAAACCTGTTTTGCCGGTCGGCACCCAACACTGCCGGCCGGCCAATTCTTTCTGCTGAAACCTGTTTAACAACAGCAGAGGGCAGGCAAGGCATGGAAGTGTATTTCAAGCAAATGTATGCACCAACCACACTCCTTATCTTGTTTATGACTCAAAGGAGGATGGGCCTCAATTCTCGGGCCACCAATCGCGCATTTCCATGCATGATGGCCCAAGGGACCAAGTATGCATTTTGATTTCAAATGCAATGCACACACACAAACCAAGGCCCAATCCCTATCACTAGATCAAGGGACAAGACATGCATGCTAGATGGCATGCAACCTAGGCATGCAAACTAGTATGCTATATGAACATGGGGGAAGCATGCAACAAAATGCAATAGAGCTAAGCATGTGTCAACAATGCAAGTAATGAGCATGCAAACATTATGCAACCAAAGCATGCAAGCATGTAGCAATTTGACCACATTTGAACAACATGCGAAAGGTGGACTTAGACCAATATGGACAAGCCTCGGCCATGTCTAAATAGGAAGCCAAAATGCTATGGAATGGAGGCAAATACACACACAAACAACGAATGCAAAAATGGCCCAACGCTTAAGCATCAAAGAACATCTTTTAAGCACACTTAAAAGAGGATAATCATGGACAAATGGCATGCACATCAAACTCTGAAAATCATGTTAAGATGATACCAAATCCAACTATCAATGCAAGCAAGGCATGCAACCAAGCCCAAGAACTTAAACTATGGTTAAATGAGACATGAAGCAAATGACCAAAGTGGACCAAAACAGTCCCAAATCATGTTAAGGCAAGTCCTAAAAACCACCTAGATGGCATCTAAATGATTTACACATGGAGGCATGCACAAATGCTTAAACATGGAGCATACAACACCACCTCTTAGAGGCATCAAAGGCAAGCATACAAGCATGTTATAAGGACTGAAATAACATGGAAGGTGGTTCCAAACCACTGAAACGCTGCAAGTAACGCATGTTACACACTCACACAACCAAGGCTAACAAGCCAAAATGCAAGGTGGCTATACTAAGCATGTGATGATTGAACAAAACAACCAAAAACAGAGCTTAAGCATGCTAAAACAAACACAAAAGCTTCACAAAGCTTGGCCAAAATCATGCTAGAACGAGGACCAAAACCTAAAGCATGTTAAGACCTAAACATGGCATTACAAGGCATGTATGCTAAGCAAGCATGGTGTGCCAAAACCAATTAAAAACAGAGCTATACCATTACATAATAAGCATAAATATCAGTCAAGGCGTGGCCAACATGAACCTCACTAAAGAGGCAAAAATGGCCCTTTTCAAGGACAACAAGCCCCTCTCCTTCCTAGGACCTCAAGGCACCATCCTCACCTCTGAAATCCCTCAAGATTTCAGTGGTGAGGAGGCCCAAACACAATGGTCCCAGAGCTCAACCGAAATGGCACAAAACAAAGGCCAAACAAGCCTTAAGAGGGGTCAAACAACCCCAAAGCTTAAAACACCCTTAACAAACTATTTAGAGCATTCAAAAACAAGACTTTTCTATGTTATATGCTAAGCTCAAAAATAGATTCAAGATAGGCTAAAAAGCTTTGCAAAAAAGGGGTAAGAAAGAGACAAAAGTCTTACCCTTGTAGCACAGCAGCAAATCAGCAACTTTTGGACCAAGAAAAGGCTTCAAATCACCCCAAAAATCACCTTCAAGGACCTCATCTCAATAAAGGGAGTAGAGAACTAGGTGTTTGTATGCAAAAGTGCAAAGAAAATGCACTTCTGAGCACAAACAAGCCCTAAACCTTAGAGAGAGAGGCAGAAAAATGTAGAGAGAGAGGGAGATTTTTTGCTCCAAGTTCTATATCTCTTCCTCTTCCCTTTGTCTCTCTCTTTTTTCTATGTGAGAGAGCTTGATTGATATAGATATATCAATCTGCAGCTCCTCAAAACTCCCACGTCCAGGCATGGGCGGGGGTATGGCCTGGAATGACAACTGCCAGCTATCTACAAAAATATCTGTTGAAAACCACATTTGGCCGGCTGGCCATCAAAGTGGTCGACCGGCAGTCAAATTGGCCGGCCGGCCATCACATTTGGCTGATGGCAACATAACACAGCCGGTGGCCTCAAGCCATGGCCGGTGGAGTGTGGGGATGTCCCAAAAGCTATTCGCTGCCCTCGAAAGCAAAAACACAAGTGTTTGGTGCAAAACCAGACACAAAACGGTCGAGTCAAGAGATTCTGAGGCAAGGCGCGTAGCCGAGGCCTCCGGGAACTCAAGACGAACACAAACATGGATGATCACCGAGTGTTCAAGCGGTGATGTCCAAGTCTTGAGGATGGTCAAAAATGGGGTGTCTACACTTGGATGTTCTGATTCCTCGGTTTGAGAAACTGAACTTCGCCCATCTATTAAGAGAGAACAATAGGTTTGCTGATTCATTAGCAACTCTATCTTCTATGATAGACATCCCTTTCGGAGTCCGGATGCGTCCGATCATCGTTGAACAGAAATTCGTGTCGGCCTACGAGCTTATTGCCGCCATAGATGAGGTACAAGATGAGAATCCCTAGTATTACGACGTATGGAACTTCTTGGAAAAGGAAGCGTATGCACCAGGGGCAAATGCCAAAGATAAAAGGGCAATTCGAAGATTGGTTGCTCAGTTCATCGTCTGCGGGGGTAAACTGTACAAGAGGGGTCATCTCGGGATACATAATCTGTGTGTTGATGCTGAAGAATCCAAGCGCCTGATGGAGGCCATCCATGGAGGAGAGTGCGGAGCGCACATGAACAGGGTGATGCTAACCCGGAAGATCCTTAGACAGGGTTATTACTGGTCCACCATGGAGGAGGATTGTATTGGCTTTGTCCGGCGATGCCACAAATGTCAGATCCATGCAAACTGCATGAACATCCCGCTGTCGAAGCTGTACAACATGACTTCGCCATGGCCGTTTTCAGTCTGGGGGATTGATGTGATTGAGGCTGTCACTCTGAAGGGGTCCAATGAGCATAAGTACATTCTGGTAGCGATAGACTACTTCACGAAGTAGGTTGAGGCCCAATCTTACGCAGTGTTGAAGGCATCACACGGTTCTAAGTTCATCAGGAACAATATCATTTGTCGCTACGGGGTCCCGAATGAGATTATTTCGGATAATGGTTCCCACTTCAAGAAGGAGGTGATCGACTTGTTGGAGAAGTACAATGTGGCTTTTCATAAGTCATCTACATATCGGCCGCAAACCAATGGAGCTGTTGAGGCCGCCAATAAGAACATCAAACACATTTTGCAGAAGATGGTGGAAACCTACAAGGACTGGCTAGATAAGTTGCCATTTGCTCTTTGGGGCTACCAGACTTCAATTCGAACTTCTACTAGCGCAACTCCATATACCTTGGTCTATGGGATAGAGGCTGTTCTACCTATCGTAGTTGAGGTTCCGTCATTGCGGGTATTGGTTGAGTGTCAGATAGCTGAGGCAGATTGACAGCAAAACAGGTTCGAAGAACTCATGCTCTTTGACGAGAGAAGGCTGAAAGCACTATATCACGTCCAAGGTTATCAACGAAGAATTGCTAGGGCTTTGAACAAGAAGGTTAAGTCTAGGAATTTGAAAGAGAGGGATCTAGTGCTCAAAGACAACTGAGCTCCCATCCACGACCCTAGGGGCAAGTTCAGACCCAATTGGACTGGCCCTTACATCATCAAGTCTATCTGGTCAGGCGGAGCTGTCGTTCTGATGGACTAAGATGGCCTTGAGTTCTCCAGCCGATCAACATAGACAAGTTGAAGAAATACTTTCCCTGAGTGGCTCGCTAGGCTGAAAATCCAAAAAGACGACCTAGGCAAAAGCTAGAGCACAGAAAATTCGAAATAATAAAAACTGAGCTCGCAAGGTTGAAAACCCAGAAAGGGCGATCTTGGCAAAAGTTAGAGCGCAAAAGGAGAGTGTTAATACACGAGTGAACCCCAGCTGAACTACGTAAGGCTTGATTCCCATCTTTGGGATACGTAGGCAACTTCATTCTAAAGTCCAGCCACAAACACTTCCCAATCAACTTTGTCCATGTGATCATGTTGGTCATCTTTGTCTATTTTGCATTCAAGAGCTCGATTGTGATCTCTAGCGCAGTGCTATTCGGACTAGGGGCAATGTGATACCCCTGTTCAAAAATATGCTAAATTGGTCCTTAATTTGAATATGATTATGTGTTCAACATGATTTTATGTGCCATTATGTGAATACATGTGATTTTGCAATTCTATCTGTTCACTGTAGGAATATCTGTTTGAGTAAACTACTTTGGGAATTAAATTGAGGGCCCTATCGGCCACAGAACCCGAAATTGATTACGCAATTGTGATTGGCATAACTTTTAGAGCCTACGGTGAAATTTAATTGAAAATTGATTCGGGTTAGATTAAACCGATGAAATTGATGAATTAGAGCCTAACTACTTTATTATTATAATCTTGGCCTTAGTGGGTTTTGTTGTCAAGCTTTAAACACTCAATCTCTCTCTCCCTAGCCCCATTCTGACTGATAAGAAACTCAAAAAAGAGAAGAGAGGGCTGGTTGGAAGAAGAGAGAATAGGAGATTGAGGGTTGGCTTAAAGCTTGGAAATTTTGGAGGTTAAGCTCAAGAATTGCCATAGATTGTGAAGATTAAACTCCTTGGTGAGTAATTCATGCATTTTTAGTCATCATCTTGTGAATTCAAGTTAATAGATGGCCAAGAGCATGAATTAGTTTGAATGTGAAGGGATTGAGTTGTATATGTTGAATTTCAAGCTAATAGAAGCATGCATGTAAAGAATTGTTATAGATTTCCATGTTTGAGCTTACTTTGTGTAATCTATATTGAAGTTTGAATGAAATCCATGGGTATGACCACTTCTTCACCAAATAAGTTGTGAATAATGTGTATTTCTTACATGCAAGAGTAGATCATGAAAGAGCAAGCTTTGCATGTTGAAACTTGATATGTTGGTGATGAATTTGGATTAATTTGAGGCATGCATGTAAATGACATAAGAAACTGAGCTTCCTAATGTTGTAATTTTGTATTGGTAGCATGTTAGCATGAGTAAATGTGAATTTTGAGCGATAACATGCATAAATTGTGGGTTGAAAGTCGAGGTGAAGCTCAAGAACTCAATCTGGAATTTCCAGAATTTTTACTTCCGCTCGAGCGGGGGAAGGGCCGCTCGAGCGGATAAATCGTGCTCCCAGCACTTTTTGCAGAGTTGGATGTCCGCTCGAGCGGGATATCTCACGCTCGAGCGGGGAGTTTTGCAGACAGGCCTTCCGCTCGAGCGCTCTATTCCACGCCCGAGCGTATTTTTCATGCAACCAGTACTTTTGCAGGCCTTAACGGTTTGCTCGAGCAGGGAAGTTGACGCTCGAGCGGGGACCCTGTTCTCTAAAATTTTATATACTCGTTCTGTGTTTTGTTTTCCGTTCTCTTCCACTTGTAAGCACTCTTAGGCACGTGTTAAGCATTGTAAATGAGTTAATGAGATAAGAATAAAGCCTAAAGAGGAATATGTGAATTAAAGAACGGGTTGAATTGATAATGACCCTTTTGTGTTCATGGAATGTGTATGGTCAAGCTCCAGGGCGAATCCACAAGCCGATCACTGTGAGTAATATCGATATTCGAATAATTGTGAATGTCCAATTGTTTATTCCCTTATAAGCTTTATGATTTGCTGATTGGGATTGCGGACAAAAGTCTGACATGAAAATAATTGGACCTAAGGTCGTTTGGATAGAAGTGAATGGACCAGAGGTCGTTTTGATAGAAATGAATGGACCAAAGGTCGTTTTGATGGTAATGAATGGACCGGAGGTCGTTTAATAGAAATGACTGGACCGAAGGTCGTTTTGATGTGCATGAACAGACCGAAGGCCGTTTGACATATATGGATGGACTGAAGGTCGTTTTGACATAAATGAGTGGGCCGAAGGCCGTTTTGACACGAATGAGTGGGTCGAAGGCCGTTTTGCCACAAATATATGGGCCGAAGGCCGTTATGACATAAATGGATAGGCCAAAGGCCATTTTGACATAAATGAATGGGCCAAAGGCCAGTATGTTTGGAACTAAAGTCACTTGATCTAAACCTTGCATAAATGTACATATGTTAAGTAGGAATATAAATTGGGCCCAAGGCCGTTTGGATTATGTTATCCTATATATTGTTCATATGACTTCTGTATTTGATATTATTCACTGGGCTATCGCTCACGCTCATTCATGTGTTTGTAGGTGAGCCGAGGGAAGTCCAAACCCAGCCCCAGTGAAGTCTTCCTGGAACAACATGAGTTTTGAGGAAGTCAGCCTTGTGTCTCACGCACGAGACCTATCCTTCCCATTTTGTTATGTAACTATATTTTGTCTTGCTGGCAAGGACTTTATGTATATTTGTAAATAGTCTGTCATGGGTTGACTTAGTTGGATGATCCTGTCTGTAAAGAATTTTATGGCACCGTACTTTTGATGTGGGTTATTAACGTATATGAGTATGGTTTGTTTTGAAGTGCATATAAGCACGACTCTATGGACAAAGTTTTTGATTATTGCTTCTGTTTGACCCTTTTACTCTGTTGGGTTATGTCTATTTTGGTTTGAGGTCGTAGGTAATCTCAGGATTATTGGCCGGTTACGTCCTTAACCCATAGGGGCGGGTTCGGGTCGTGACAGAGTGGTATCAGAGCACGAGTTAATAACTCACACACTTGTCCAAAAAGAGCAATAAGCGTCTAGATAAGATCTATGATGCATTCATGTGGTAAATATGAATTTGGAAGCATTGATTATATGCCTAAATGGTTTGATATGAGTAATTGGATGTTGTAAGTTGTGAACTACTTGCATTGCAAATCACCTGGAAATATGTGCTTCTTAGTGTATGCATACTTGTGTACCTTATATGTGAAATATAATGCAAGTTTAATCAGATGGTGAGGACCAGAGGTGATGAGATAGAGGAATCTTCTACTGCCAGACTGGACAGAATGGAAAGACTGATTCAGGAAATGGCAGAGGCTGTGAGGCAGTAACAGGAGTGGCAACAACAGTGGAAGCAACCACACCCGCCACCTCCACCTCCGGCACCACCTGTGCCAGACAATCAAAATGATGACCGGATAATAGCTCTCACCAAGGAATTCAAGAAAATGAAACCACCACAGTTCCACGGGGGATTGGATCCGTTGAAAGCCGAAGCATGGGTCCTTGGCATTGAGAAATTATTTGAAGTGTTCCCCTGTTCAGAGACTCAGAAAGTGCTTCTAGCCACTTTTATGCTAGAAGACGAAGCAAGAAGATGGTGGATGTTGATCCGAGAAAATCATAAGGATGTCGACTGGGTAAAGTTTCTAGAAATATTTTATGACAAGTACTTTCCACAATGCGTCCGGGACAGGAAAGTAGCGGAATTCATGGAACTCAAGCAAGATAGCATGACTGTAGCTGAGTATGAGGCCAAATTCACTGAATTGGCGAGGTTTGTCCCCACATGTAATTGACACAGACTATAAGAAGGCAAGACATTTTGAAGGTGGACTCCGCAGTGACATCCTAGAGAGGGTGAATGTCCTAAAGCTGGAGACCTACATTGGGGTGCTAGACAGGGCCATCATATCAGAGGCTAACATAGCTAGACAAGCTAAGCCAACAACAGAATGGAAGGGCAATAAAAGGCAAGGCTTCTTTTCGAAGAAGAAATTTCTGAAAAAGCAAAACACAGGCTCCTCAAATACTTCGAGTTCTTCCCGAGATACAGCTCCCATGTGCAACATTTGTAGCAAAAGGCACCGTGGAGTCTGTTACCGTGCATCGGGAGCCTGTTTCAAATGTGGGAAGCAAGGGCACATAGCCCGAGAATGTAATCAGAACAGTGGGAAACTAGCAGCTAGTTCCACTGCATCGATCCCGAAGCCGGGGAACACCTTGAAATCTGCTACTACTGGGGATACAGTGAGACAGGGGAGAGCTTTTGCACTTGTTCCGGGTGATACATAGAACGCCAATGCCGTTGTCTCAGGTACTATTTCAATATGTAATCAGGATGCCTTTGTATTAATTGATTCTGGATCAACGCACTCATTTGTGACACATACATTTGCATCTAGACTGAATAGACCCCTAGAGTTATTGCCATAT
The DNA here is from genome assembly GCF_004153795.1 of Camellia sinensis. Classification (NCBI taxonomy): domain Eukaryota; kingdom Viridiplantae; phylum Streptophyta; class Magnoliopsida; order Ericales; family Theaceae; genus Camellia; species Camellia sinensis. The sequence goes on from NW_021026050.1 coordinate 604,219, forward strand.
TTGTTATGTGTGTCTGCTCCATCGGGGAAATCTGTGTTATGTGATTATATATATCAGTTTTGTGACGTGTATATCGAGGATGCTACCCTACATGTAGATTTGTTGCCCTTGAACTTTAGACATTTCAATGTAATATTGGGCATGGATTGGTTGACCAAGTATTGTGCCACCATAGACTGTGTGACAAAAAGAGTTGTATTTAACCTACCAGAACAGAAAGAGATTGTGTTTGTGGGTAATGGGGTAGTGCCTCCACCTTATTTGATATCTGCAATGAAAGCATGTAAACTGATCAGGAAAGGGTGCTAGGGTTATTTGTGCTATGTCTTGTCTGAACAATCTGAGAATGTTGAATTGAATAATATTCCTATTGTTAGAGAATTTCCGGATGTGTTTCCGAATGAATTACCAGGGGAATTGGTAGACAGGGAGATCGAGTTTACCATTGAAACGGTGCCAGGCACCCAGCCTATTTCTAAAACTCCCTACAGAATGGCTACTGCCGAAATGAAAGAATTAAAGGAACAGTTGCAAGACCTTCTTGATAAAGGGTTTATCCGGCCTAGCACTTCGCCTTGGGGTGCACCAATATTATTTGTAAAGAAGAAGGATGGTACCTTGCGCCTGTGCATTGATTACCGGGAATTGAGCAAGGTAACAATAAAGAACAAATATCCTTTAACCCATATTGATGACTTATTTGACCAGTTGCAGGCATCACAGGTGTTTTCTAAGATTGATTTGAGATCCGGGTTTCATCAGCTGAAAGTTAAGGCAGAAGATGTTGAGAAAACCGCATTTAGAACGAGGTATGGTCATTTTGAGTTTCTTGTTATGCCGTTTGGAGTGACTAATGCTCCGGCAGCATTTATGGACTTAATGAATAGAATTTTTAAAACCTACCTTGATGAGTTTGCTGTAGTCTTCATCGATGATATCTTAATATACTCTAAAGATAGACGTGAACATGAGCATCACTTGAGAACTATTTTACAAATACTTCGGGAAAGGAAATTGTTCGCTAAACTAAAAAAATGTGAGTTTTGGTTGGATGAGGTTGTTTTCTTAGGGCATGTGATCAATAAGGAAGGAATTTCAGTGGACTCACAGAAAATAGAGGCAATTGTGAATTGGCCTACACCGACTAATGTGACAGAAGTTCGCAGCTTCATGGGCTTGGCTGGGTACTACAGGAGGTTTGTGAAGGACTTTTCGAAATTAGTAGTGCCTCTTACCCAACTGACACGTAAGGGGCAACCTTTTGAGTGGAACGAAGAAAGGGAATCAGCCTTTCATGAATTGAAGGCAAGATTGACTACTGCACTAATTTTGACATTACCTTCAGGCACGAAAAATTTCGTAATCTTTAGTGATGCATCTTATAAGGGTTTGGGTTGTGTGTTAATGCAGAACGGAAAGGTTATTGCTTACGCCTCCCGACAGTTGAGGCCACATAAGAAGAATTATCCAACACATGACCTAGAATTGGCCGCAGTTGTTTTTGCTTTGAAAATATGGCGGCACTATTTATATGGGGCAAGGTGTGAAGTCTATACGGATCATAAGAGCCCGAAATACTTCTTCACGCAGAAAGAGCTGAATATGCGTCAGAGAAGATGGCTAGAACTGATAAAAGATTACAATCTAGATTCAGTATCATCTCGGGAAAGCTAATACAGTGGCTGATGCCTTGAGCAGAAAATCAACAGGGGGTATGGCTTGTTTGCTTACTAAACAAAGGGAGATTTTACAAGACTTTGAGAAGTCTGAAATTGAAGTGGTAGTGTGTGAATGGGGTGGATTGATAGCCGCTATTACAGTCGAGCCGGCGATCATTGATGAAATCAAACAGAAACAGAAAGAGGACGAGTTTTTCGAGAAAGTAATTAGGGAATTTGAGGCAAGTCCGAAAGCAGAGTTTAGCATCGAAAATCAAGTGTTGAGATTTCAGAACAGAATGTGTGTCCCAGATATTCCGGAACTAAAGAAGAGGATCTTAGATGAAGCCCACAGATCCGTATTTGCCATGCATCCGGGTAACAATAAAATGTATCGGGATTTAAAACAAACCTATTGGTGGCCTAAAATGAAGAAAGAGATTGCAGAACATGTGTCCAAGTGCCTTCAGTGTCAGCAAGTTAAGGCTAAACATCAGAAACCAGGCGGCCTACTTCAACCTGCTACCCTATATGTAGATTTGTTGCCCTTGAACTTTAGACATTTCGATGTAATTTTGGGCATGGATTGGTT
>NW_021026050.1:633466-653979 GCF_004153795.1 Camellia sinensis
CTCTCTCTCTCTCTCTCTAGTCGGTTTAGGCTCAAGAAAAGGGCTGAAGAAATGTTGTGTCTAAGTGTGTAGCTCAAGCCTCAAGGTGTGAATAAGTGGCCTACTAAGTTGCAAAATGATAGATAAGTCCAACTAATGTAATTTAACTTATTTAATCCAACCTAATCATACCAAATCAAATTTCAACTAAATTTACCATAAAATCACATTAATTCTAATTAACACAAAACACTAATCAATTCTGGATTCGGCCGCCGATAAGGTCTTCAATTTGCAGTTTAAAACATAAAACATGAACAGATCATTAGCAGTCAAACAGATAGACATGCATTCAAACTAATACACTCAATCAATCAGTCAGAATTTCAGTCAATCAGTCACTTAACATGCTTAATCATAGATTAGCACTAATCAGTGGTGAGGGTTGTCACATTTGATGATACTGTTCATCAAAAACGGGGCTGCATAAATCTCGCTACAGTAGGTCGCTAATTTACGAGTGATACAATAACTCGTTACAACAAGCGAGGCACTGTTCATCGCTACAATAATGTTATCGGATGTCCGGCAGGAAGTCCTGCCAGACATCCGGCCAGTCAACCGGTCAACGACTAATTTTTTTTTTTTTGCTTTTTTTAAGAATTATTTAACTAGTAACTTATCAATTTAATAAAAAAAGAAAGACTAATAAATACAATAAGACAATAATATTTAATAAGAATAAGTTAGAATAAAAAATTTAATACAATAAGTGATAAAAAGCGATAAACTAAAATAATGAAATAATTTTAATTTGACTAAAACTTTAAAAGGTTTGGTGTTAATACTCTTAATGGCTTGGTTTGACCCATGTGAACCCACTGACTTATTTAAAGCCATTTTTAAAAAGTAAAAATAAACAAAAACAAGAACTTCAATATATTATAGACTAAGGTTATGATGAATTGTCAAAGTAACATAATTACCAAGAATATAATTGTTGACCAAAACGGCATTGCCCTATTGTCCTTCTAGTAAAAAAATTAAATTAAAAAACATAACACAAATAGAAAAAAGTTAAGAATCAACGTAAAAACAACTAGCCTTTCGTTAGGTTTAAACGTAGTCGGAATAATACATTCTTGTTCACATCGATTCGTGCATCAAACACAGAATAATAATTATTTAACTCTAAATAATTGGCATTTATATGTTGACTATCATGACAACTATACAATTAGACATTTTCTGTGCACCATTGGATAACAAGTGATATAGATAATAAAATGAACCAAACATGAGAATTTGATTGGTCAAAAGAGGGTTCTATGGACCCTTAAGCAGGGATTCCAATTGATTAAAGGGTGCATGATTCAAATTGGTTTAATTGCGACCAAATCATAATAAAACAACTATAATCAATTTTCCAAATTTTAAAATAGAATCAAATGGCGACTTTTAAAACTAAACCAAACCAGAGAGAGAATTGTACTTTCGCATAGATGGAGTCTCAACACTTTCTGTTGGTAATACTACATGCACCAATTAATGTATACACTAGTATACCAACTAGTGCTATACCATTATTATTGCTCTTACCTATTATACAAATTATAAATACCTAAAACCTCTAAAATTATACCACATCATCTATTAGTATATTAGTTAGTACATTAACTAATACATATAGTATTATTCAAAAAATAAATCAAGCCATTCATGCATATCACTAATTACTATGTAGAGCAATCAGCATTCAAGCAGCAGCAAATGTGAAGAATAAATATAAATAATAAAAAAAATTGCGATCGAAACGTACTTTCATCCCTTTCCATTTCCACATTTTTTTTTTCTATTTTTGAAGATAAAATATTTATACAATTTGGAGAGAACTTAATCAATACCGAAATTGAAATATGGCTCTACAGGCAGCTTGAAAGAAAAGACTAGGCAGTGAAAACCCCAAACCTACTTCTTCCAAGAGTCGGAAACTTAATCCTCCGGACCCATGCTAGACCCTCCGTGAATTATAAACTTTCATCTACAAAATGTACATGAGAGAGATCGATCACATACACTGGCTTGTTATGACATAAACATGCACCCCGCTCATATGCACAGTATTGCAAACACTTGCACTGTGATTCTTGACGGATGCAATCACTATTACCTTCAGTAATTAATCGAAAACCATTTTCACAATATTTGGAAAGCAATGATTCTGTAAATAACATGCATTCGGCAGTTCTCCTCCGGGAGGCTATGAATCAACCTGCATCAAAAGAATGGGCACGTGCCGGGTTCAACTACATAATTTAACAAGAAAATAGAAGTTTATGCAACAATATGGTTAGCAGCTGTTTTTCACAATCTTACCTTCCTCGGAGAAAGAAAACATCCCACCTAGCAATTCATCATTCTCCTCATCATCTTCGGGGTTTAGGCTCTCACAGTTCTTTTCGCTGCAGGTCACATGATCAGCTACAACTTCAGTTACGTTGTGGCATCCATTGAGCTCCAACACTCTGCAGTAACCCTCCCGAAAAAATGGCCCAAAATCCACAATATTTTGCAGTCTTGAAGGTGTAGAACCCTCCAGGCTCGTATTCATAGCAGAATCAAAAGCATCTGAAGTCAGAGCTGCTTCAGCAATAGCTCTTCTACAGGAAGGCACAGTGTCATCGACATGACAATCACTGTTCTTTGAATGCTCAGAAGGCAAAGATACAACAGCCAAGGATTTCTGGTTCAGTACGGAGGACTCAACATTGGTATTCCCTCTTCTTTCCCGATTTAATGTATTCACAGTATCCACTAACGGGTGTATAGGTTTACTCGGCATTCATTTGAATCCAAATCAAGTAAATTATCAGTTCTTCTCGATGATCCTGATAGAAAGTTTTAAAATAGAATGAGTTCTATATCATAGGATTCAACCAAGAACAAGGCCACAAAATATGCATCATATTAGTAAATATATTTTTCCTAACAGGCTCCATTTCTGTTAATGGATCATTAAGTCAGAAAAGCACACTACGCCAAAATAGGGCATTAATGGCGGTTTTTTTAATGGCGGTTTTCGTTACCGCCGTTAAAGATACTATTAACGGCGGTAACAAAACCGCCATTAATACCGCCGCTAATGTATCTTTAACGGTAGTTTCGTTACCGCCGTTAAAAAAACCGCCGCTAAAGTATCTTTAACGGCGGTAATGAAACCACTGTTAAAAAAACTGCCACTAAAGTTCTCTTTTAACAGCAGTAACGAAACCGCCGCTAAAGCCCTCTCATTACCGCCGTTAATGACGGCGGTCTTTGCCAGCGAAACTCCGGCGAGTGGTGACCACGCGCGGCCAGAGGTTGAACATGACCATCTACAATAAACCAAAAGTAATGTTTAAATATTTATTTAGAGAATATATTTCATGTAGAGTGGCTGTGGTGGAGTGGTTGGCGTGCTTGGATTAGAGGTCAAGGGTTCAAGACCTGGGGGTACAAGAAGAGAGAATTACTTTTTTAAAAATTTGAACCTATTTATGGCGGTAAAGAACCGCCGTTTTTGGTCGACTTTTAACAACGGTAATTTACCCTTTCATGACGGTTTATCTTTTCCGACACGAGTATAAACGGCGGTCCTAAATTACCGCCGTTAAAGGCTTTAACGGCGGTAAAAAACCGCCGCTAAAGCCCAATTTTGGCATAGTGGCAGCTGATAGGCAGCATATCATACTTTAATGTTGATAGCCAGAACTATAGCCGAACTTGTGTGACTTACACTATTACTACGGTTATTTATTCTCTCTCTCTTTTCTCTTTAAAGCGAAACTCAATATATTTACACAAAAATTTACAGATATCTATATAAACTCATTTCAGCATTTTAATAACAGTTCAGAAATGTGACCAATCAAGTGTCTGTATTCTCCATTACAGTACAACTTAAGACTCACCTCCTTCTGAGCTTTCAGTGGAGCTAAGTGATGCTGGATTTGAATGGAAAAAAACAGTTTCTTCAGCGACCTTGTTTCTAACTTGATGAAGCCCCAAAATGGAAGCATTAGGATATGTTTCCCCCAAAAGCCCTCTGCATAAAACAACCAAGCAAACAATCACCCAATTACACTGTAGTAAAACCAAGCAATACAAGGACAGAATGTGTGGAGAAATGCAAACACATAAAACATCAATGTTTAAAAACACATTTCATTTTCTCAATTCAGTGAAATTTAACAATCGAAGTCTGCAAGTCCTTATGCAGGCAGTCTACCACTAGACACTTGCTTCAACAACAAACTACAATATGAATGGAACTCTTATCATCGCAAGCATCTATATCATAAAATGGAATCAACATCAAACAGGTAGTGAGTTTTCTAATGATTATGGTGGTGGAGAAAGGGCTTGAAATAATGACATACCAGCAGGGGAGTTCTGATAACAAATCAGCAATATTTCTTTACCTCACTCAAATATTATTATGACATCTGCCCCCCTTCTATCTTGAAATTCTCCCCATTATGAGTAATCGAATTCTAGGATTTGGAAATGACTTCACCCCATTTAAGATTGCAATGAAAACACAAGTAAACCAAATGCACCCTTGGGAACTGTAAGGCATAGTGAGTACCAACATTTATATACGGTGAAAACTACTATAGTACTATAAAATCATATGGTGTCTTGAAAGTACAAGAATAACATTTACCTGAATCCATTTCTCCATTGCAAATTGAATTAACAAAAAGGTACAATTCGATATCAATTCTTCTAAGGGTTAATTTAGTTTTTTTCCCTGACAATTATATGCATACACTAACATTCAAACTAAATGCAGTTACCTGAACCCAAAAGAGGTACAAATAAAATGGTCATTACCTGTCATTCCAGTTTGACTTGATGCTATGGAAATGATCAAAAACAGGCAATAAATCCTTCCGTTTTATTTCCACTTCTTGAAATGGGATCTGCTCAATTTCAAGCTCCCCAGCCACGTAACCTTTGACTCTTGGAGGACTCATCATATAGAAGCGAATCTAAGAGCAAAGATGATGATGAATCACAACCAAGATAGAGCACAAAATATAAAGGTGTCACGAGTCTAACGAAAAAATACCTTGGATTTTTGCCAGATTGGTAATCTCCCAGAGTTTATATGCACCTCTGCATTGGATAGATACCAATGTGATCTCCCATGTGGCTTTAGTGAATCACTTTTCACCATGTGTTTCCCCCCATCGCTGTCATTCATGTCGAGAAAATTTGTTCTATAGTTATTGCCAATTATCTCTGCAACTTCCTGTCTGGCAAAGGTAGTCCCAGAAATAGATTCTTCTCTCTCTGGCCAGTCTGATCTTCTGCATACATCCCACCATTGAACAGGTTCAACCTTCACCTTTAACTCTACATCTTGGGTATGCATGTAGGAACCTGACCTAGTTCTTAAACCACTATCACTTCGTTCTACCCCGACTGATGGCAGAAGTTCATATTGAACAACATGACCTGATGGAGTATAAACCAACAAATGCTCCAAGGAACTCGCCCTTGACTGAACATCTCGAAAGCCATAATACATGGCATTATGAAAAACAGCAGCAACAGCACCAGATGGCACAGAAATCTTTCCTGCTGCAGAAGCAGCAGCATTAGTAACTGAATTAAGCAACCCAGAGCAATTATCTTTTATCCGGCTAACCACAGAGAGGGTAACAGGAGGTGGCGGTGGAGAAGAATGCTGGTTAATAATGAAAGATGAAGTAGACCACCATGGTAGAGACAAAACTGGATACAAGGAGGTATCTTCGCCATGATAATTGAGAGTTTGAAAGCCAGCATCACCACCAAAAGGAGAGAGAACATAGATATGGCAAGTCCCCTTGTTTGAGATAATAGCAATCCACTGACTATAATTACTGAAGCAAATGTCTTTGATGATCTATCAAATAACAAACAAGAGAAGATAGACGAAAACCATTACACCATCTGCAAGAAAGGGTAATAACAAATAACAATCTCAGAATTAAAGTTATACGTACAGCTGTTGTTATTCCACGATACAACTTGTAAAGATGGACATGAGCAGAGCTCCAATCATTGGTTTGATTGCCTGATCCACTGCGTATACAAGATGACATGATCCGGAAGATATTTATGTTATTTCCATGTACTGAAGCAGTAACCAGAAGGGTTCCACTTGGATCAAAACATAGTGCAGATATTGGACTGGTATGAGCCCTAAATTGCGATATAACCGCTCGAGAAACAAAATCCTTAATAACAACCTGCAATCAACCATGGGAACCAGAAAATTAAAAACTATTCTTGCATCAACAAATAATATTGTGACTCTTCAGTGAAGACATGAAAAAATAATCTACAAACTCTAAGCGTTCTAACGCTAATTGAAGTTTTTTTCTTGTTATAATGAAGACTTTCATGGCATGAGAAAGAAGATATATATTCAACATACTTTGTATAAAGAGGGTTCTATATCGAAAACAAAAATGAAGCCATTCTCTGTTATATTAAAGACTTGCATGGTATAAGAAAGAAGATATTTATCCAGCCTACCCTCTAAGAGTTGGTACCGTTCCATATATTTAAGTCAACAGTCCACAAGTCTATCATGGTGTGAGAAAGAAGATATTTATTCAGCCTACTCTCTAAGACCTTGTTTGGGGTACCCTATTTTAGTCTATCTTTTTATCTTTTTTGGATCACATCAATCAACATTTCCTCTCTATTTTTCTACACATCTTTTTATAAAAAATCAAAAAGTAAACTTATTTAGAACATCCCAAATCACCCCTAAGAAACGGTTCTGTATTGAAAACAGAAAGGAAGCCATTTTCATGAAGTTTGTATGTAGTTCAGAGTTATTATCAGTGAAGCACTCCTATTTAAATGTTGCAAGCATAGAAATTAAGGGGTTCTCCAATTTCACTTTCAGGGTATGTATGAGTCCACAGTGCACAGAACTAACCATTCCAGTATTTTCTGTTTCTGAAGCTGCAAGCTTACTAACTTTCCAGCCTGAACTTGATGGTACTGGAGAACTTGACCCATCTGGACAGTATCTAGACAGAGTTTTGTATCCCATATCACCTAGATTCATTATACCAGCAGCCAGCTGTTTGCTAGATTCCATTGCATAACGGGCCATCAAACTACCGCTGCTGGGTGATGTTGATGGGCTAGCACCTGGAGACGGAGTAAGGTTCTTTGGGCTTAAGCGGCCCATGTTTACTACAAGTGGGTTGTCAGAAGCATAAGCTAACCACCTTGGACCCACTGCCATCGGACCATAACCAAAATTGACCCCAACCATTCCTTGTCCTCCAAACTGAGGCACCGGATAGGTGAGAACACTGAATTTATTCTCAAGCGTAAGTGCATCAATGCAGTATATCTGCCACCAAACATAATAAAAATTTGTTAGCCATCAAATTCTAGGTCCCAACAATAAGCTTGAACAGTACAAAATCAAACTTTATAAATGTGAGTGCCTCTAATGCAATGTATCAATGGTAGGTGTACCACACTTATACAGTATGAAAATGCTTCTTTAGTCCTTTTTAGTTGTCAGGTTGCTTCTTGATCCTAACTGCTGAAAACGACTCCATAAAGTTTGGACCAATTTACAAAATAGAGAAATACATACTTGGCCTCTCAAAAGAGGGAGAAACCAGAATTTTTTATCAGTCTTTTTCAAGAAAACATCAAGTTAACATCAAAGTTCTATTTCCCAAATCTCTTAGAGCAAGATGGTGTGTTGATGCTCTTCATAATAATAATAGTTTTGATATACAATCAAGGTTCTGAAAAGCGGTTGCGGTCGCTGTAACGGTGGTGGTGGTGCGGTTGCGTTTGCGGAGTGTAAAGGCTGTAGCGTAACGGTTGCGGTAACCGGAACCGTGAATTTTTTATTTTTTGCACAATTTGAAAAAAACTTACCGATACGCACATTTTTTTTCCATGATCATATTTATTTGGTTTTAAAATAAATATTGATCAATTTTTATAAATTTTTAAGTTTGATCCAATATATTTCATATTTTTAAATCACTATAAACTGAGTTTTTTACATTTTATTTTAATAATTAATGACTTTATATTATACAAAAAATCAATCACTAACTATTATATATAAGATAAACAATGACAAAAGTAAGAGAATAAATAAAAGCCTAAATATATATATATATATATTAATCAAGTCAAATAGATAATGACCACACTTATTATTATTATTATTATTATTTTCAAACAATATATAGATAGACACACAAACAAAATGGTTGAGTGATGGCAGCTGAATAGAATAGCATAGGTTTTACAATTTCAACAAATCAATAACGTGTTCTTCATCTTCCCTATTCTCTCTCTCTATCTCTTATTCCTCCATCTTCCCTCTTCTCTCTCTATCTCTCTTCCCCCATTTTCAATTTTTTTTTTTTTTTTTTTTTTTGTGTTTTTTCGAAAGATACAATTCGGAACCGTTACGTAATGGTGCGTAACAGGCCGTTACAGCACCGTTACGACCGCTATAGCAGCCGCTATGGCCGATACACCTGTGAATCTCAATCACACTGCAAAAGCGGCCGTAACGGGTAGCGGTAATTACCACAACCGTTACGTAACGGTTGCGGCCGCTTTTTAATAATACAATATAATATAATAAAACTTGCAGTTGTTAATTTACTTTAATCCCATGATTGTCTCCAATAAGCTAGAGCTTACTTGTGTTGCAAGACCCACAGCCACTATTCGAGGACTACATCTAACCATACACACAGTTGACCGGAACTTCAGCGCGTGCACAAAACAGTTAGACCTGAGAGAGTAAAATCGAACAGCCGTAGGGGAGTTGACATAGTTCCCTGATTGAGGCTCTAAGGTACCATCTCTCCCCGAATCACGCAAATGGCCACTAGTTTGACCCAGGCTTGAGCTGTTAGGTTCATCCCCTGCAACAACCAACAGCAAAGGATGCGACGATCTGAATCCTTCATCACCATCACATTTTGTAGGAACTGGCAGCATCTGTAAGAATGTAACTGGACCATCACGCTTTGAAACCAATTCACTGAGGTTAGAGGCATCCTCAACATCAAAGACCTGGAAACCGTTCTGATAACCAAGTAACAGAACATGTTTGAAGGCATTAGGACCAAACTCAAGTTTGTCAAAGCCAGCCCAAGTTACCTGTTTGCCAATACAAGTTCAGAACTACAACCTGGTAAATGCAGTCCAATAGAAGACAAACGAAAAACAAATGCTATGAGCAAAGAATCATGAGTCCAGCACCGGCATGGATGACTCAGACGCAAGTATGGTATCGCAAGTTCATAAAATCAATCGAGAGTTCACTCAGTTCACATAAGCCAGATAAAATTAACATCAAATCAACGTGATTTTTATGCTACGTATCAGAGTGAATTGTGAACCACCCTAAATAACTTTTAAGTTGTGATTAAGAAGACTAGTTCTACAAGGCCACTCCACTAAGTGACAGTTAATCCTATACATGCGCCATATTTTTAGTTCTAAACTATCAAGGAATGTAATTATATATAACAAGAAGTTGACCACTTATACACTTTGCAGCATAATTAAAATTCACAAAAGCAAGCCTTGAGATGTATTCTCTCTCATGGTCATGCCAGCAAACCCTTACCTGACATCCTTACTAGAGCTTCCCCTATTAACACATACATACATGAGAAACTAGTGCAACTTACAACAATTGGATACAACAATCCTCCAATGATGTTACAACAACTGAATGGTACGACCACGACGATTGTAATTTTTCATGAAAATTATAATTTATGCTTAGTATGCTAATGTTTGTCACATTTAAACAGTCAGTGCAAAAACCCCAATCTTTTTCCTTTTTCTTTTTTTTTTTTACTTCTTCTAGCCATGTAATTTCAGTGAGGGAAATTCATTCAAATTTCAACATCCTAAAATATCATGTAAGGTTCAAATTTCATAAACCAATGAATGGCCTGGTAATCTCTCAGACTTCCTTCAGAACTCTTCAAACTTGTCTTTCTAGATCAGTGAGAATTACCATAGGATCAAGTGCAACTAACAAGACAGGTAAAGGAGGGTTGAAAATTTATCTCATAAAGTTCACAAAACACATAACATCTTGGTTCACAAGTTTCCATATGATTCGAAAAGAAATTCAGTTGCAAACAGATGCTAGAAATTACACCTCAAGACAACTCATCTCCTAAATAAGCCCAATAATTCAACACAAAAATAAAATTATTAACAGAGGCATTAATCAAGTTCAAATATAGTCCGCCAAAAGCAAATTAATAAATTTGAAGAAACTAAAATAATAATAATAATAAAATTAAATTTAAAAAAAAAAAACCTGATCTTTGCGATCATCGGAAGAAGCAGTAATGGAAGCGGCGACGGAAGCCCCGGCGGAGCGGACGACGGTGCTAGCATTTGTGGAAACAGTCCTGATACAAGACGATATAATCTTCAATGAATTAGGCAACAACCCACTGTTCTTCCCCTTCCCCTTCTTCATCCTTCACCTAAACCCCTCCCAACCACCACCACCACCACCGACTCACCAGAAAATCCAACTCCTCCGCCGCCCTCCGCCTCCGCCGACGACCATCCCCGATCAACAACGATCATCCGATACTCCGATCGCAATCCAACACGATTCTCTCTCCTCCTCGCGTTCGCAGTAGTACTAGTTCTTCTTCCAGTTTCTTAGGTTTGACTAAAAAGCTATTTTATCTCTCTACACCTATTTATACTCCGCCTGTTGTTTGTGCTGTAAGCCTGTAAGTAAAAACTCTATTATCTATATTTTGATTTTGATTTTGATTTTGATTTGAAATTTGCCGAAATGTTTTCGCCGTTGAGAGCTGATGAGTGTGTTTGGGAATATCTTCTTATCATTCCGATTTTTCACTCACTATTACATCACAGAAGGCTCTCTTTTTACTAATCATTATTAGCTCCGTTTGGAAGGGAGGTTTGGAGGTGTGTGTGTGTGTTTGGGAATATCTTCTTATCATTCCGATTTTTCACTCACTATTACATCACAGAAGGCTCTCTTTTTACTAATCATTATTAGCTCCGTTTGGAAGGGATGGAAGGGAGGGGTGTGTGTGTGTTAGCTCCGTTTGGAAGGGAGGTGTTTGGAAGGGATGGAAGGGAGGGGTGTGTGTGTGTTAGCTCCGTTTGGAAGGGAGGTGTGTTAGCTCCGTTTGGAAGGGAGGTGGTGTGTGTGTGTTAGCTCCGTTTGGAAGGGAGGTGTGTTAGCTCCGTTTGGAAGGGAGGTGTTTGGAAGGGATGGAAGGGAGGGGTGTGTGTGTGTTAGCTCCGTTTGGAAGGGAGGTGTTTGGAAGTGTGTGTGTGTGTGTGTGTGTGTGTGTGTGTGAGAGAGAGAGAGAGAGAGAGAGAGAGAGAGAGAGACTAAAATAGTTAAAAAAAACAAAATAGATTTTTTAGATCAATAAGATAAAACATCATATTCATAATTATTACATTCTTTCTCTCACAAAAAAGTTAAAAATTGTTCCCAAAGAAGTTAAAAGTTTTTCCCAAAGCAGATTTTTTAGCCCCAAGCTAAAATAACCAAAAAACTAAAAAGGCAGCCCACTTCCTAAACGAAGCCATTGTTATGCCTTTCCCATTTTTGGGCTTATTTATTTCCTCTCCATGCTTGTCCTTTATTTTTAGGACAAATTACATATACTTCCCTCGAGATTTCGTTAAATTACAGATACCCTTGAGGTTTCAGAAATTACAGATACCCTTTGAGGTTTATATTTTCATAACAAATTGCCCCATGAGATTTATATTTTCATAACAATTTACCTTCTAATTTGTTCTGCAAATAGTACCTTCAAGGGGGTATCTGTAATTTCTCAAACCTCATAGGGGTATTTGTACTTTTGCTAAACCTCGATGGAAGTATATGTAATTTGCCCTTATTTTTATTTACAGTAAGTTTGGGAATCTAAGGTTCATTTGGCACTTTTTTAGTTAGTTTTTTAGTTTTTTTTTGACTTTTTTAACTTGAGACTTTTTTGTTTATTTGGCTTTTTTGATTTTTTTTTTTTTGCATTGGAATGACAAAATTACCCTACACTTGGAAATGATGTTTTTTTAAATTTTTGTTTGTATATAGGTCAGTTTGGTAGTTTTGCATCGCAACTCAAGTGTTTTGGCATTTTATGATTTTGTAGTTTTTTTTTTTGTTCATATGTGATTATTTAGCCCACAACAAATGCCAAATCGCGGCTAAATAGATGGGTGATTATGGGATAAAATTTAAATTTATATAGTATGGAATTGATGTGTACAATAAATTTCAACTATAAAATAATAATTTTGAATAATTTTTAAATAGTTAAATTTAAATTTATACTGTTATGTATAATAAAAATTGTATGACAATTGTTATGGAGTTTTCTACCTCATAAATTAAATAACAACTTTCTTATTAATTGTTAGTAATTTATGACAAACTAACAATATAGTGTGATGAGAGGGTGTCACCTGAAGAGTCCGGATCATCGGCCGCACTACCCTACGGCCCTCTATATTGCGCTTGCCAAAATGGCATCGTTTTGTTTAGTGTGATTATTATTCTTTTTTTTCCCCAAAATTTTACTTCTGCCCAGTGCCCACCCTCCCCACACATCTCCTTTTCTTTAACATCTCATTTTCTCTCTCTGCAAACTTGCCTGCAATTTCTTTGTGAGTATTGTTCTCAACCTCCATTGAATATTCAAACCAAAAAAAGGAAAACAGAAAAGAAAAACAAAGCTGCCGGCACCGACATCCCTTCCTTACCTTTCCTCGCTAGCATCCAGTTCTATCGCACCACAGCCAAGCCCTTCCATGACTGCTCATAATTGATTTTTTTTTTCTCCATCTAATTTCCTTCCTCTATTTGGTATCAAAATCATGAACCTCTCACTGAACAACTTTAATGGCAAAGTGAGACTTGGAAATGTGTTTTTCTTCATGTTTACAATTTCAATTTTAACACTTTAAATGCCCAAAGATTCATAAACCCACCTCACAAAATCACCCAAAAAAAAACACAAATCCATGGTTGTGGATATGTGTTGCATGCACAAGAAGAGAGAGAAACATAGAAATCTAGAGAGAAAGAAAAAAATATCAATGGAACAAGGCATTAACTCTTCAAATCTCTTTATATTTTCTAGATCACAGTTTTAATTCGATCTCACGCGTCAACAATGGCCGATCGAGCTCACCGTCGAGATTTTCCCTCCATCTTCCTCCAGCGAAGATCTCACACATCAATAGGTGACTCGTCGGACTCGCTCGTTGTCGTTTTCCTCTCGCCGATCCGCCGCTTTACTCTTTCCATTGTCTCCCTCTTTCGACTTCATTGCCACTTCGTTCATCTCGCTAGGGCTCAAAAACGAAAAGATGCTGAATAAGAATGAAGGGGGAAAAAAAATCACTCAAAACAACATCGTTTTGAAGTGCCGCAGGGATGAGCGCAGGATAGTGCGGCCGATAATCCGAACTCGTCACGTAAATGGTTCTTCATTATGGTGAAGTAATACTAAAGCTTTTAGGGTTATTAGTGCAATGGAAAAGTAATTAATTTTATTTATATATTATATTATATTTATTATATCATTTATATAAATAATATTTGTGTAATGCGTCTCACTATTTACAATGCATTGAATGATAAACACAATATAAATATAAAAACTAGTGTATGAATCAATCAAATTTGACATCTAGGTTTGAGTTTCAAAATCCCATTCCTAATCTCATTTCCTTTTAGCATGATGCATCAAATACTATCATTTCTAGTATGAGTTTCAAAAAGTATAGCATGATGCATCGAATACTATTCTTTTTTATTTTGAAATTTTAATTGTCGTTTGTAATGTAATTGATTTGAAATTTATTAAATATAATATTTTATAACAAAGATTATTACTACACAAGTGTCTCAATAATAATTTAAAAAGGTTAAAAATAATTAAAATTCATAAAGAGATAGGAAATTAATGAAAAAGTTTTTTACTTTTGCTTTGCTTTTCCTTTTTATCCGACACCACACTTTTCCTTAATTGATGGATTGACGAATTGTATCTTTTTTTATCATTTTCCTAATTTTATTTGAAAAATTTATCTACAAATCTCATCTTGAACCATGGTGATTCATTTAATTTTAAGGACTAATTAGTTCCATTGATTGGTTATACCCTTATTATGTTTTTTTTTTTTTTTTTTTTTTTTTTTTTGTTATACCCTTATTTTGTTTTTTTTTTTTTTTTTTTGTGTGTTAGAAAAAAAAAGTACACAATGTATGGGAATTAAATTTAGATTGATTTTTATATGAAAATCTTTTTTATTTATAAAATATTTTAAAATGACTATAAAAATAATTTGAAATATAAGATTCTTCAAACATTTCAAAAGAATGTGAAGGATGTGGGATTCTTCAAACATTTCCAAAGGAGTATAATTTTAAACTGTAATACTCCAATGTAACACTCAAAAAAAAAAAATAAGTGTAACATCCTAATGTAACACAAAAAAATAAAATAAAAAAATCATTAGTATACTTTTCCCAAACATAACACTCCATAAAAACTCCTTAGTGTAATATTCTAATGTAACACAAAAAAAATTCTTAATGTAACACTTTAATGTAATACATAAAAAAAATTATTAGTGTACTTTTTCCAAACGTAATACTTTAATATAATACTCCAAAAAAAACTCCTTAGTATAACACTCTAATGTAACACACACAAAACTCTTTAATGTAACACTTTAATGTAATACAAAAAAATCCTAGTATACTTTTCCTAAATGTAATACTCCAATATAACACTAAAAAAAATGATGTGAAATTTTTCAAACAATTCCAAAAAGAGTACAAATATTCCTATGTTTGGCATAAAGGTTTGGGTTGAATTGGGGCTATTTTAGCTACAAAAAGACAAAATATGTTTTTTAACCTAATAAAACAAAGTGTCACATCCAAACCATAATTATTTTATTTTTCTTTTACAAAAGTCAAAAAAACTAAAAAGCCTATCCCAAATGAGGCTTTTTAGTCTCAGGCTAAAATAGTCAAAAAGTTGAAAAGCCAACCTACATCTCAAATGAAAGCTTAGTAAGTTTTGGGCAAATGTAGAACCTGTGAGTGTTAGGTTTGGAAAAAATACACTAACGAGTTTTTTTTTTATATATATTTGTATGTGTTACATTAGAGTATTACGTTTGAAATTACATTGATTGGAGTATTACATTTGGAACAAGTATACTACAAAGTTTTCTTCTTCTTTTTTTAACATTAAACCGTTACGTTTAAAAAAAAGTACATTAATAAGTTTTTTTTTTTAGAGTTACGTTATTACTTTTAAGAAAAGTATGCCATGGAGTTTTTAGTTTGTTACATTAAAGTGTTACGTTATTTGAGTGTTACATTAGAGTGTTACGTTTTTATTCATAATGTGAAATTTGTTCTAGAATGAGAAAAAATTCAAAACTTTTATAGTGCAGATTGTCTAAATGTGCAATTTTACATTTTGAGAAACTCACTTTTATTCCTAAAAAATTAAACCCAAGCATGTAAGCGGCTACCATTTTATGTAATTTACACTTTAATGGACCTTTCGGTTCATTAAAAAAAAAAAGACTAAATAATTCACAAGATTACAATTATAGTTCAACACATAGCAGGATAAGGGCAATACGGGAAGACAATTTGGATCTTCAATCATAATCACAAACGTGGCAGTTAGTATTGGTTTTTGTAGATCTGCATAAGCACTGGATCAGCAAAGAGATGCAAGATGACGTGGCTTCAACTTTTACTCATATTTAAATTCAAAATCAAGAGGGAAACCTAATTGTAGATATGGCATAGTGAAGCTAACTATAAGGCAGCATGATCAGCGACTGTAGACACCCCATTTTTGACCGACCTTAAGACTCAGACGTCACCAGTTGAGCGCTCAGTGATGTTGCATATTGTGCTCGTTCTGAAGTTGCGGAGTCTCAGCTGAGAGCCTTGCCTCCGGACTTCAGAGCTCTTTTGTGCTTTGTCTCGGTTTGCGAACCGAGTCCTATTTTCTCCGTTTTCTCTTCCCGAAGGGAGGGAGAGGTCTCGTAGACCATCTCTCAGTGGCCGTAGGCTACATTTCGTGGTCGTAGGCCATTTTTCCCATTTGGAGCCCGATTTCCGGTTTTCAGAGCCGTCGGCCGTGTGCCTCAGTTCGGAACCGCTTAACTACCTCCGTTTGCTCCGGTTTGTGGCACACATCTTATTTCCTCCCTTTAGAGGAACACTGTAGCCCTAGAGACCACCTTCGTGGTCATACGCCACTTCCGGTGCCTAACAACCTGTTTTCAGGGCCCCGAGCCGCGCGTTTTGGCCGTCGAACCTTTGTTTTGCATCCGTTTTGGTCCATTTTTTGGTAGGGACCTTATTTTCACTGTTAGGGAAATGGTAGGATGGTGGCCGGCCACCTATTCCCCTGAAAAGCTAGTTTCCTCTTTTTCTCTCTCCAAAAGTCGGTTTTTCTGACCGAAAGCTGGTTTTTCTCACTTTTGAGCCACATTTTCTGGCTTTTCATACCACCATTGTGTTGTGCTCTCCACAGGGCTATGTTCTACTCATCTGGGAGGCCACCTTTCTTGGTAGGCCTACCAGCAATTGTTCTTGAACCTTTTGACCCCTGGTCGGCCGACCAGGGGGAGTGGCCGGCCGGCCGGCCACTTGAACTGGCCGGCCTGCTTATTGTTTTTCCTCTCTTTGAGTGTAATCCAGCTGTGCCAGTTGGAGATCATTTGGTGCATCCTCTATACACGTGTATGGAGGATCTTTGAAGCTTCCAAGAGAAGCTTTGGCCTCTCTTCTCTATAAGAGAGGCCCTCCTCTTTGTACCTAGTTTTGAGACACTTTTGCTTAAGGCTCATCACCTCCCACCTCCATTGCTTCTATTCCAAGTTCCAAAACCCTAACTTCCTTGGTTCATTTAAACTACAACCCATAGCACCACACCACCATCATCCATTCTAACCCCTTGGAAGTCATTTGCAGAGGTTGAAAGCTCATTTCCTTTGACCAAAGGCTGCTGGAAAGTTGGGCTACAAGGGTAAGCTCCTATTCTCCCCATTTTTGCACTATTTTGTTCTATATCTTAGTCCCTTTTTTCTTACATTTTTGGGCTTCAGACTGAACTAAAAATAGTCTTACTTTGAACTCATCTTCATGTTTGATTCAAAACTTTTCTCTGTTTGAAGTCTTCTACTCCCCCTTTGTGCTTTATCCCTCTTTTGGGGCTTATTTTGCATGATATATTAGCCCTATTTCTGAGTATTTCTGGGCTTTGCCATAAACTGTAAAGTATCTTATTTTGAGACCCTCTTCAACTTTGTTGAAGGGCTCTTCACTGTTTGAGGCCATCTACTACCCTTTCCCTTTATCTCCCTTTTAGAGCTATTTTTGCATCATATTTTAGCCTTACTTGTGAGCATATTCGAGATTTTCCATAAACTGTAAAGTATCTTGTTTTGAGCCCCTCTTCAACTTTGTTGAAGGGCTCTTTGCTGTTTGAGGCCTTTTGCTGCCTTGTTTGTTCAATCTCTCTTTTAGGGCTGTTTTTGCATGATACATTAGCCATATTTGTGAGCCATTTTAGACCTCGACCTAAACTGAAAAAAATCTTGTTTTGATATCATCTTTATGTTTGATTAAGTTATATTCTCTGTTTGGGGTCATCTTCCCCTATGCATGCTTCATTCCTTCATGATTAAGGCTATGCATTAGAACACTTGCATTGGTCATGGTTTGGCCTCTTAGCCACTGAAATCCAGTGAATTTTCAGTGGCTTTGATGCATTTCTGAGGGCCAAAATTAGAGGGGGGTGACCCCATCTCTCCTTGTCTTGTTTGGGGATCTCTTAGGCCTTCCAAAGGGACCCTATTTTGCATGCATCAAAGTCACTTTCCAGGCCTCATTCTGAGGGTTTTGAGGTCTGCCTTGGCTCTGTCCGAGGCCCATTTCGCCATATTTTAGGTCTATGTTGCATGTATAGACCAATCCCATTCAAGGTCCTTCAAAGAGGTCTTTCTTTGCATGTTCCCTAGACCAATTTCAGGGTCAATTTGGTGAGTTTTAAGGCTGTCATATTTGATTTCCAGAGTTGGTTATGCCATGCTAAGTGTCCTTGATGCATGTGCTTAATTACCCCTTGTATGCCCTTCCAAAGAAGCCCCTCATTTTTGCACATGTTGGCTGCATTTCAGTGATTATTTGGGCATATTTTGGCATGTTTTATTCACTGATTTTTGCTGGTTTGGTGAGATTTCATATGCTTCATATGCATGCCATGTAAACCATGTTTGCTAGTCAAAGTTGCATGCTATTTTAGTCCATCATGCTAGCATCTTTTGGTCATGCTTTGAACTAGAAATGTTCATGTTTTGGGACTGCCTTGGCTCTGTCTTTGTGCTTCATCGTCAAATAATGTATGCTTTGTATAGCTACAAGTCAATACATGTGTCTAGTTTTGGGTTCCGGGGCTTACTCCATGCATCGAGTGCCATGTTTGCATGATTCGGGACCATTTAGCATTATGTTTCAGTGCTGAAAATTACATGTTTGAATGCCATCCTTGCCATGCTTTGGTAGAGTGGTATTTTATGCCTTAGGTTCGGTCCTCGGTTTGCGTGCATGTGTGCACGCATTTCGGTTGTCTCATTTTCATCTAATGGCCACTGATGTGAGTGTGGCTGAGGTCCACTCATGATTGGTGTAAGTCCATTATGCATTGTGTATGCCTTTTCAATTCATAACATTGCGTATGCTAAGTTGCCTGTTAGAGCTTTGTGTATGCCATGTTGCATCGTACATTGTGTATGCCATTTTAGTACATAGCATTGCGTATGCTAGGTTGCATGTTAGTCGCATTGTGCATGCCATTCCATTTGCATGGTGCTTGGGATAGGAGTTAGCCCAAGCACGGGAAACGAGGGACGTTTCGTACTCCGAGTGACGGAACGTGTCTCAATTCCCGGTCATCGACACTCTGGAGTAACCATGATGGAGTCTCGGTCTTGATGTGCATTCATTTCATATTGAGTTGTGCAATTCGACTCCTCGGCCATCATGCATCGATATGTGTGATTGGTGGTACGAGGATCGAGGACTACACTCCCTGAAGAGTAGTCATGCATACATATATGAAATACTTTGCCATGCCCCTTTGTTGCTCTCTGTTGCAGCAAATTAGAAATCAGCAGCTTTCCAAAGTCTTACACAGCATTCCGAAAACAATTGCAAACAGAGGCGAATCGGGCCATTGCAATGGATTTCTGCGCCAGACAACTCAAGCATGCATCTCCCATCATTCGGAACAGAGCTAAGGCAGTCCGTAGGCTTGCATGCTGATTTACCGCTTTCCTAGTTAATTTGTTAATTAATTAGGGTTTTGTAATATTTAATTATTTATTCGGACTGTATTATTCATTCGGACTGTATTATTCTTTCGGACCCTCTGAGCGTGGGCGCAATTGTAATAAGTGTGGGTGCGTGTGATGTATGCCTTCTAACCCCACGTCTTTTTCCTTTTTATTTACCAGCTTATGATGATTAGATTAGGGCATGTTTCAATTAGCATATAGTATGATAGCATGTTTGTATTCATTCATCTGTCTTGCATGCACCGGGCTTGGCGCATCATACTAACTGCATTTGTATTTCAAATCCGAGTTGAATACTTGTTAGTTGTAACATTTCATATGCCATCTTTAGAATAGCCGAGCCTATCTTAGTTGCATTTTTGCATGTGTTGCATTAGACATTTCTGTATAGTTAGGATCATGCATGGATTTCTAACATAGCTTCTGTTTCGGCATGGAGTACTCGGTAAGTTTTATGCTTTAGCATCCTTGCATGTGTGTGAGTGACTACCATGATAGCATGCTTACCATGAGGCTATGTGCTTATATGATATACCTGCCTGAATGCCTGTGGGTGAAGGTTGGGTTATTTGGATTGGAACAATTCATTAAATGCGAGTTTTAAGCCCACTAGATAGCGGCAAATCATCTTGTTTTCTAAGCCCACCTGAGGGTGGCAAATCCACATTTTAGCCTACTTGCGAGTAGCAAACCGTTTTTTAAAACAAACATGAGATGTTTCGTTCCAGTTCAGGCGACCCAATCTATACTTGTATGCTGTGTGCATCACATAGTAATTCTAGGCTAATAACCGGAATAAGAACGCATAATGTTTTCAAAACCCGATATCATGGTTAGTAGAGGCCGATCTTTGATCGGGCGAGCGGAAGTGCTCACGAAGTGACCTTCCCCAATCATACCCAAGTTCCCGAGCCGAGGCAACTTTGGTGATGACGGACACGTGGCCTTAGGCAACGAGTCAGGGTTTCCTAAATTTCCCAAAAATAAAATATTTAGGTGGCGACTCTGTATCTGGCAAAGCAATCCATGTTTGGCACTTCTTTCAAAAAAAA
>NW_021026050.1:664859-731640 GCF_004153795.1 Camellia sinensis
TTGCGGGGATCCGGGGTTGTGCATCTCAGTGACAGATCTCAGGCATGTCCAGTTCTGATCCATATCGAAAATGGTTTTGAAAAGTTTTAATAAAAGTTGACTGTGTTAAAGATTAATCTTTTTACAACTTAGACCATTTTTGGACCAAACCTGAAAATTTTCAGTACCCACGACCTTCAATTTCATTAATTTCAATACAGAGTTCTACTGCTCTTGCATACAAATTGAAGTTGCTTTTTATTACATTCATAAAGAAAACTTGAAATTTCTAATAAAGCAATAGATCCGGGCATAGCTAAGTCAGGTGTTCCTGCGCCCCCTCCTAGAGCTGGTCGAAGCCTCTGATACCAAAGTGGGCCCTTCTTGTGCCTCTTCATTGAGCCAATCCAAACACTCATCAGACAAAGTGCAACTGAAAGTGGGAGTAGGGGCCAGGAGCTCTCTAATCCTCCATGCTGTGGCATACCGGGCAAGTTGTGCGCCTCGAACCGGGAATGCAGCAGGATACTCTATCCCCTCTAGCGGGCAAGTTTGATCATGGCCGAACTGGCGCCGGAACCGGAACGAAAAGTAGAACACACAGTGAGTCAGACCAATCAACTGGATCCCGGTCTGCTGGGACATGCTATAGCTTATTGCCGGAAGATTGAGCCAAGGACAGCGCCAAGCAATGCGATCCGCAGACAAATTGCACATCCAGTCGAACCACCATCCCTCATCAAGGGCATCGACTAGTTGTTGTCGGAAAAAGTAGCCGCGAGCTGAGTAAGCTGGGCAAGAGTCCACAACTTGCAATTTATCCATCAACCATACTTGGGGAGGGATAAAAAATAAGAGAATAAAGAATAGAGAGATGTGCGATGATAGAAAAGTAAGAAAAGGGTTTTATGAGAAAAACCGAGCCTGAGAGCCGAGTGATGTGAGCAATATATGTGTGAGAAAGGGTGAGAAACATTACCTGCAGCAGTAGTGGACTCCCCGCGAATCTGGTCGTCTCTCGGCGATAGAAAGCATCCAAGCCCATCAGCGTCTCCGCCAATGTCATGGCAATGCAGCTCTTTCCTTCTTTCAAGCCTTGAGCAACTTCAATCAGACGGATGCTAGACCCGCTAAAGTCCGGGGCAAGCAAAAAGTGAGATAGTATGCACAAGCAAAGGGCGTGTTGCCGAATACCTTGCCAATGATGGTCGCCGCGGTTACCCGCATTAGAAAAGCAATGAATCAAGCCAAGAATATCCAGTTCCCTATTGCAGATCAGAAACCGAGCATCGTGCATGGTGAGCCCACACATCTGTCCTAAAGCTTGGGCGTGACTGAAGCGAAGCTGGGACAAAATCTCTTCATGGTGCTCGGATTCCATCAAAACTTGGAAATCTTCGAAGGTCGGACATATCTCTTGCCCGCCGAAGCTAAAGACGTGTGTTATCGGATTCCAAAATCTCGCCGCGGCATGAAGGAACGGAATGTGCAACGAAGTACGGCTCAGCGTGAATAGTGCATTCAAGCCGAAACCCCGAAAGTTTAACTTTTCCGAGCTATCTAGAGAAGCAATCTAAGCTGTGAGATTTTGGGTGAGAAATGCTTCCATTTTGGTGTAAAACTAAGATAAAATGAGAGAACCACGAGGCTGGAGTTTTTAAAGAGGATAAGGCACTGTTCGGAGGACACGTGTCAAAAATTTGGTGGTTGCCAAGCTAGGTGGCTGGCCGGCCACCTTTTCTGGCAGGCCGACCACCCCTCTCCTCTCCAATGCAAAAAGCTGGTCGGCCAGCTCCCTTAGGTGGTCGGCCATCAAGAGGAGGGTGGCTTTGGTCTTGTTCAAGCCTCTAGAAGAAAGTTCCAAGCATTTCCATGCATTGGGGGCCTTAAAGGTGCGAGTTTTCGTATGTTTCGAATGCGTTCCGTCACCCAGATCGTCCGAAATGTATTTGTTTATCGAGTAGTTGTCAAGTCTTGCTTATCGAGTTGTTGTTTTGTTTATCGAGTTATTGTTTTGCTTATCGAGTTGTTGTTTTGTTTGTCGAGTTGTCGAGTTTATCGAGTTGTTATGTTTTGTCAAGTTGACGAGTTTTGTGTTTTGAGTTGTTACTCTTTGTTTATCAACATTGTTGTATCTTGCTTATCGAGTTGTAAACTTGCTAAGGTTCTGTCCTTTCTTAGTAAGTTAAGTTGCTTTGTTTGTTGCGTCGGTTCACTACCTGACTTGGCAATTTTCAAATGCACAATTCCATTCAATCTCATTTTGTGCAAAACAATGCGACGCGATACAAGAACATAAAATACAACACTCTTTTTAAACAAAAGCTGTTTCATTCCATCATGCTTCCTTTGTTACAACATTTTACAACAAGGGTACAAGTTTTACAAAAAAAAAACTGCCTAATAATGTACAATGTGCTATAACTACTAGTAAAAAAGGCAAATAAAGCAGGAACATCTGTGCTCTCAAGCACAGGAGTAAGTGGCCCTCTTCGTCCTCTACTGCAGAACAGTCTCTGTGCCATCTTCGTCAGCACCACTATCCGAGTCAGAGCTGTCATCCTCGAGATCCTCCTCGGCATCATCTCCGCCCTCAGAACCAGACTCAGAGTCATCCTCTCTGCCAGCAGATGTCTCTGACTGACAATGCACGGACTCCTCCTCCTCACTGGACTCCTCCTCAATGATATGTACTTGGCGCCCACCTCGTCTGCGAGACGACTCCGCTCTCCCGGCTCCTCGAGAAGGCCTAGATGGCCCAGCTCCTTCGGAAGGCCCAGATGGCCCGGCCTGTGGTCAGGTATATATCGGAGGCATCTGAAAAGAAAGAGTGCAATTTGAATACATCAGCCAAAATATGTATATCAGATATAAAGATAAAAAGCTACATGGAGTGGATGTATGCAAATGCAGTACATGGATATGGTGTGTGTCAGATGTGCTCTCCGCATACAGTCGGTCAATCAATGCAGTGAAATGTTCAAATTCAGCATGTTATCAGAAATATGATAAATGCAAGAAAACTAAACAATACCGAGATGCCCATGATGGACAGCTGCGCCTCTCTCCGCAGGACCATGCCTTCGAGCGAGGCCACTAACCCGAGTAACCCCTCAGCATACTCCGTGGTGGGCTGCAGAAGCAAGTGCAAATCATCAGTGAATGAATGAATATCCAAGTATCTGAGAGATAAAGCAAAGCTGTAAAACATATCGGTGGCGAGTCAGGGTCTCTGGTGTATGGATGATCTGGCATAGGAGGCTCTAGCAGAATTGGGTAGGAAGCCCCGTATCTCCATCCCGTCAACTCAGTTGGGATACCTGGCCATCCGGCATCATGATAAGTCGGGAGAATTGGAGGGACCAGTCCAGCCCCACATCTGGATGTGCCAGCCCTACTGGCCGAAGGAATGTCTCTGGCTCAGGTGTGACTCGAAGACGGCATGCCGGTAGACCTCCTCGAGGGAGTACGAGCACCTGTCAATGGAGGCATCAAGTAGGTGTGACGGTAAGTCGCGTACTCCCCGTCTTCCAAATGCAGCAGTGCATCAATGCCCAGCCTGGCATCAATGACACCTTGGGGAATAAGCCTATCAGTGAGCCGCATATCGTCTGGGGGTGCTGAAGGGACACTCGGCTCAGGGAAGCCCATAGTCTGACGAAGAAAGCGTTCCCCCAGGAACCAGGCCCTACCAACTGGCCCCTCGAATAAGATCTTATACCGGGAGGAGGTCCATCCTTCGGCAAACTGGAATCGGAGATCCTCACCCAAAGGCACCCAAGGCTACCATAAGATCTGTGGATAGCCAATGCATAAGCCGATTAGAAATCACAAATGTCTAAGCATGAATCAAAGATGAACACGGGAAGAACTGAGAGTTCTGACATACCTCGGTCGCCCGCACCGTGTCAAAATACTGCCGCAGGTAGGGGAGAGTCTCCCGAGGCCGCGACCGGTACTGGCCCTCGAAGACGAGCGAATAAGGGGTCATGAGAGGGGCCTCCACCTCAAGCTCTGAGGCTAGCGTCGGAAAATACGCGAAGACCCATAACTGTGGAAAACAGGGCAAAAGCCATCAGAAAACAGAATGCTGAGTGCAGAATCTGAATACAGAATGCTGAGAGCAGAATATAAGTACAGAATGTAAGGTGTGCCGTGTGTGCAATGTACAGATATTGAAAAGCAGAAATGTGAATCAAGAGGGCAGAAGGTGCCTTCTAGGCTCTCCAATAGCCGCCGACTATGTTCCCCCGTCTGCGGGAGGTCGCACTTATATAGCAATAGAGGGTAGCCAAGCTAGCGCCACCCCAGTCATACTGACTAATCTGTGTGAGGTCTACCAAGGCACTCAGCAAATATAGCCCAACGGTGTTCCCCCTGTCGGCGAACAGAGTGGTCCCGAAGAGGAACATCAAAAACCCGTGGGTGTACTGTGCAATCCCCTCAGGAGTCTCGGGCTCAATCCCCCTGAACTGTGTAGAAAACCAGGTATATCAGACTCGGCCCGAAGATCGGTCTACCAGTGGGTGAGCTCCCAACAGATGAATCCAGGCAGCCTCCCACTCGCCCATGTCCTCGTCGTAAGGGATCGCCCAGCCTCCCACGTCAAGGCCCGTCAAAACGGCGAAGTCAAATGGGGTCATGGTCATGTCCCCGGCAGCTGAGAAATGGAAGGAGTTGGTGGTGTCCCACCATCTCTCTACCAAGGCGCCCATCAATGTCCGGCTAGCTGGATAACGAGATATCCCGGTACAAAAGGTCCCGAATCCTGCCAGATCAACCCAATCGCGTACAGCCTCCGGGAGCTTCGCGTACCAATCTCTCGCAGCAATAGAACCATGTCCCCGCGTAACGTGGGAGGATGTCTGTATTCATAACAAACACATGTATTCAGTTTCAGAATGGAATGAATAAACTGTATGCAAATAAAGGAAATGTGCTGTGTGCAAATCAAATCAACTTTCAATAAATGTGGGCTACGTGTTCACAATCAAATTTCGGCTGTGTGTTTAGATTTTAAAAATTCAAAGTTTAGGCTGCATGTTAAACTTTCAATTAAATGTGGGCTGCGTGTTCTGCGTGTTCAGATTTCAGAAATTTAAAGTTTGGGCTGCGTGTTCACCATCAAATTTGGGCTGCGTGTTCAACTTTCAATCAAATGTGGGCTGCGTGTTCACAATCAAATTTGGGCTACGTGTTCAAATTTCAGAAATTTAAAGTTTGGGCTGCGTGTTCAAGTTTCAATCAAATGTGGGCTACGTGTTCACCATCAAATTTGGGCTGTGTGTTCAGATTTCAAAAATTTAAAGTTTAAGGCTGCGTGTTTAACTTTCAATCAAATGTGGGCTACGTGTTCACCATCGAATTTGGGCTGCGTGTTCAAATTTCAAAAATTTAAAGTTTGGGCTGCGTGTTCAACTTTCAATCAAATGTGGGCTGCGTGTTCACCATCAAATTTGGGCTGCGTGTTCAGATTTCAGAGATTCAAGTGATTGAGCTATGTGTTCAAGACGGAGTATTGTGTTATAAACTACGCGTGCAGAACAAGTTGTGTGCTAAAATCAGCAGAAACATGGCATGCGAGTGTGTTCAGAATGAGCAATAAACATACATGACATGAAATGCAAGGAAAATGCAAAATAAAGGCAGGAAATGTAAAAAAGTGGAGTACATACCTCTCGCGCCTCATGAGAGAGATGGGACTCCGGCTCCCACAATAGCAGATCTACAGGAGCTCGAGGGTCGAAGTCAATAAAATGATAAAAAATCACCCGAGGGAGGACATGAGTCGAAGGATCGTACCTCTCGGGGATAAAAAGGCGAACCCTTGGATGCAAAGACATGATGTCAAACTCGCCTCCGGCGCCTGGAGAACCTCCACCGTGGGAAAATTGACCCGCCATTTCAAGAAATCTGCAAAAAGGAGAAAAAATGAGCGAAATGAGCCAAAGTTGGAAAAAGTCAACAAAAGTCAACTCTCGGGAAATGAAAAAGTCAACAAAAGTCAACTCCCGAGAAAATCTTCCAAATATTGAGACAAACTTACCTCAAGTGGTGAAAATGAGAAAAGAAGCCCCGAAATCAAATTTTAATCGGTTCAAAGTGAAGAGAACTGAAAGTTTTCGCGAAACAATTTGGCGTGGGGCGTTGGAAAATGCGTACAAAGAGCAGATCTGAGAAAAAAAATGGTCTATGAAGGAGGAGAAGGCAGTTTCGGACCTGATGTTATGAGCAAAAAGTGTTTGGCTTTGTATATTTAAAGAAATGGGAGCAAAAAGACCAAACTGCCACGGGTTTGCGCTAGGTGGTCGGCCAGCCACCTTTTCTGGTAGGCTGACCACCCCTTACACTCCAACCTGGTCGGTGACCTCCCCCTGGGACCAAACCTGGTCAGTGGTGTTCCCAAGGTGGTCAACAAGGTCTTTGAAAATTTTGGTGATGATTGGAGTCCCCGGGACCCGAGAAAATACAAGAAAAGTGCACTTTTTGTCGCGAAATCCCTCCGCGGGAACTCCAACTCCAACTTTCGATGCGTGTTTCATCATCACTCGTCAACAGCAAGATGTATCCTTTTTGAGTATGCTGTGACCCTTCCGGGAGGTAAATCGGAGGTCGCAATTAAATTGCACTCGTTGAAACTTGCATTTCTTTGCTCGTTGTTTCGCGCCAAACATGCATTCGAATTTGCACTTATTGTTATGCACGTCACTTGTATTCCCATGCATACTACTTGCATTGTTGTGCACGTTTCATTGGTATTGTTATACCCTCCATGCTTAACTTGCGTTGTTACGCGCGTATCTCTTGCATTGCGATGCACTTTCCCATCAACATCCTGTTTGTCTGCATTCGATGTAGTGTTGAACATGTGTTGCTAACTATGTTGTACTTGTTAAGTCTCTTTCTCTTTCAGGCACGATATTGTATGTACGGTTCCTTTGGAGCTGGTGCGACTAGACGAATCGTGCAGGTATTGTATCTTCTCCGTGTGAGACGTGGCGAGAATCGAACAATTCTCCGCATTCTTAAACTGTATGAAATGTACTTGTTGCTTTGCATTCTTGCTTAAAATTGTTGCGTGTGCGCTTCATTACAGCTTGCTGCTTTGCATAATCATGAGTTACATCTAGCGTTGTGCATATCATTTTGCATTTTGCCCCTGCCTGCGGGTATGCCTGCGAGCACATCTGTGTTATCTTGCCTGTAATGGGTCGTCTCTGGGCTTTGACATTCACTCCCGTCACGTATGACTTCCGAGTTCTGTCAAAGAGGGACAACTGTAGACACCCCATTTTTGACCGACCTTAAGACTCAGACGTCACCAGTTGAGCGCTCGGTGATGTTGCATATTGTGTTCGTTCTGAAGTTGCAGAGTCTCGGCTGAGAGCCTTGTCTCCGGACTTCAGAGCTTTTTTGTGCCTTGCCTCGGTTTGCGAACCGAGTCCTGTTTTCTCCGTTTTCTCTTCTTGAAGGGAGGGAGAGGTCTCGTAGACCATCTCTCAGTGGCCGTAGGCTACGTTTCGTGGTCGTAGGCCATTTTTCCCATTTGGAGTCCGATTTTCGGTTTTCGGAGCCGTCAGCCGTGTGCCTCGGTTCGGGACCGCTTAACTACCTCCGTTTGCTTCGGTTTTTTGCACACATCTTATTTCCTCCCTTTAGAGGAACACTGTGGCCCTAGAGACCACCTTCATGGTCATACGCCACTTCCGGTGCCTAACAACCTGTTTTCGGGGCCCCGAGCCGCGCGTTTTGGCCGCCGAACCTTCGTTTTGCATCCGTTTTGGTCCATTTTTTAGTAGGGACCTTATTTTCACTGTTAGGGAAGTGGTAGGATGGTGGCTGGCCACCTATTCCCCTGAAAAGCCAGTTTTTCTGATCGAAAGCTGGTTTTTCTCACTTTTGAGCAACATTTTCTGGCTTTTCATACCACCATTGTGTTGTGCTCATCTGGGAGGCCACCAATATGGGTAGGCCGACCAGTAATTCACTTTCACCCTTTTGAACCTTGCTTAAAAGCTAGCTTTTCTCTCTCCTGGGTCACATTTCTGGTTTTTCTCCACAGGACTGTGTTCTACTCATCTGGGAGGCCACCTTTCTGGGTAGGCCGACCAGCAATTGTTCTTGAACCTTTTGAACCCTGGTCGGCTGACCAGGGGGAGTGGCCGGCTGGCCACTTGAACTGGCCGGCCTGTTTATTTCTTTTCCTCTCTTTGAGTGTAATCCAGCTGTGCCAACTGGAGATCATATGGTGCATTCTCCATACACATGTATGGAGGATCTTTGAAGCTTCCAAGAGAAGCTTTGGCCTCTCTTCTCTATAAGAGAGGCCCTCCTCTTTGTATCTAGTTTTGAGACACTTTTGCTTAAGGCTCATCACCTCCCACCTCCATTGCTTCTATTCCAAGCTTCAAAACCCTAACTTCCTTGGTCCATTTACACTACAACCTATAGCACCACACCACCATCATCCATTCTAACCCCTTGGAAGTCATTTGCAGAGGTTGAAAGCTCATTTCCTTGAACCAAAAGCTGCTGGAAAGTTGGGCTACAAGGATAAGCTCATATTCTCTCCATTTTTGCACTATTTTGTTCTATATCTTAGCCCCCTTTGCTTACATTTTTGGGCTTCAGCCTGAACTAAAAACAGTCTTATTTTGAGCTCATCTTCATGTTTGATTAAGGACTTTTCTCTGTTTGAAGTCTTCTACTCCCCCTTTGTGCTTTATCCCTCTTTTGGGGCTAATTTTGCATGATATATTAGCCCTATTTCTGAGTATTTCTGGGATTTTCCATAAACTGTAAAGTATCTTATTTTGAGCCTCTCTTCAACTTTGTTAAAGGACTCTTCACTGTTTGAGACCATCTACTGCCCCTTTCCCTTTATCTCCCTTTTAGGGCTATTTTTGCATCATATTTTAGCCTTACTTGTGAGCATATTCGAGATTTTCCATAAACTGTAAAGTATCTTGTTTTGAGTCCCTCTTCAACTTTGTTCAAGGGCTCTTTGCTTTTTGAGGCCTTTTGCTGCTCTGTTTGTTCAATCTCTCTTTTAGGGCTGTTTTTGCATGATACATTAGCCATATTTGTGAGCCATTTTAGACCTCGACCTAAACTGAAAAAAATCTTGTTTTGATATCATCTTTATGTTTGATTAAGGTCTATTCTCTGTTTGGGGTCATCTTCCCCTATGCATGCTTCATTCCTTCATGATTAAGGCTATGCATTAAAACACTTGCATTGGCCATGGTTTGGCCTCTTAGCCATTGAAATCCAGTGGATTTTCAGTGGCTTTGATGCATTTTTGAGGGCCAAAATTAGAGGGGGGTGACCCCCTCTCTCCCTGTCTTGTTTGGGGATCTCTTAGGCCTTCCAAAGGGACCCTATTTTGCATGCATCGAAGTCACTTTCTAGGCCTCATTCTGAGGGTTTTAAGGTCTGCCTTGGCTCTATCCGAGGCCCATTTCACCATATTTTAGGTCTATGTTGCATGTGTAGACCAATCTCATTCAAGGCCCTTCA
Source organism: Camellia sinensis (assembly GCF_004153795.1). Taxonomy (NCBI): domain Eukaryota; kingdom Viridiplantae; phylum Streptophyta; class Magnoliopsida; order Ericales; family Theaceae; genus Camellia; species Camellia sinensis. The sequence continues at coordinate 674,358 of NW_021026050.1, forward strand.
AAGAGGCTTTTCTTTGCATGTTCTCTAGACCAATTTCAGGGTCAATTTGGTGAGTTTTAGAGCTGTCATATTGATTTCCAGAGTTGGTTATGCCATGCTAAGTGTCCTTGATGCATGTGCTTAATTACCCCTTGTATGCCCTTCCAAAGAAGCCCCTCATTTTTGCACATGTTGGCTGCATTTCAGTGATTATTTGTACATATTTTGACATATTTTATTCACTGATTTTTGCTGGTTTGGTGAGATTTCATATGCTTCATATACATGACATGTAAACCATGTTTGCTAGTCAAAGTTGCATGCTATTTTAGTCCATCATGCTAGCATCTTTTGGTCATGCTTTGAACTAGAAATGTTCATGTTTTGGGACTGCCTTGGCTCTGTCTTTGTGCTTCATGATCAAATAATGCTTGCTTTGTATACTTGTGGTTCAATGCATTGGACTAGTTTTGAGTTTCGGGGCTTATTCCATGCATCGAGTGCCATATTTCCATGTTTCGGGACCATTTAGCATTCTGTTTCAGTGCTGAAAATTACATGTATGAATGCCATGCTTCATCATTGCCATGTTTTGGTAGAGTGGCATTTAATGCCTTAAGCTCGGTCCTCAGTTTGCGTGCATGTGTGCACGCATTTCGATCATCTCATTTTCATCTAATGGCTACTGATGTGAGTGTGGCTAAGGTCTACTCATGATTGGTGTAAGTCCATTATGCGTTGCGTATGCCATTTCATTTCATAGCATTGCGTATACTAGGTTGTATGTTAGAGCATTGTGTATGCCATTTCATAGCATTGCGTATGCTAGGTTGCCTGTTAGAGCTTTGTGTATGCCATGTTGCATCGTACATTGTGTATGCCATTTTAGTACATAGCATTGCGTATGCTAGGTTGCATGTTAGTCGCATTGTGCATGCCATTCCATTTGCATGGTGCTTGGGATAGGAGTTAGCCCAAGCACGGGAAACGAGGGACGTTTCGTACTCCGAGTGACGGAACGTGTCTCAATTCCCTGTCGCCGACACTCCGGATTACTCATGATGGAGTTTAGGTCTTATTATGTTTTCATGTGCATTCATCTCATATTGAGTCGTGCAATTCGACTCCTCGGCCACCATGCATCGATATACGTGATTGGTGGCACGAGGATCGAGGACTACACTCTCTGAAGAGTAGTCATGCATACATATGTGAAATACTTTGCCATGCCCCTTTGTTGCTCTCTGTTGCAGCAAATCAGAAATCAGCAGCTTTCCAAAGCCTTACATAGCATTCCGAAAACAATTGCAAACAGAGGCGAATCGGGGCATCACATTGGATTTCCGCGCCAGACAACTCAAGCATACATCTCCCATCATTCGGAACAGAGCTGAGGCAGTCCATAGGCTTGCATGCTGATTTATCGCTTTCCTAGTTAATTTGTTAATTAATTAGGGTTTTGTAATATTTAATTATTTATTCGGACTGTATTATTCTTTCGGACCCTCCGAGCGTGGACGCAATTGTAATAAGTGTGCGTGCGTGTGATGTATGTCTTCCAACCCCACGTCTTTCTCCCTTTATTTACCAGCTTATGATGGTTAGATTAGGGCATGTTTCAATTAGCATACAGTATGATAGCATGTTTGCATTCATTCATCTGTCTTGCATACACCGGGCTCGGCGCATCATACTAACTGCATTTGTATTTCAAATCCGAGTTGAATACTTGTTTGTTGTAGCATTTCATATGCCATCTTTAGAATAGTCGAGCCTATCTTAGTTGCATTTTTGCATGTGTTGCATTAGACATTTCTGTATAGTTAGGATCATGCATGGATTTCTAACATAGCTTCTGTTTCGGCTTGGAGTACTTGGTAAGTTTTATGCTTTAGCATCCTTGCATGTGTGTGAGTGACTGCCATGATAGCATGCTTACTATGAGGCTATGTGCTTATATGATATACCTGCCTGAATGCCTGTGGGTGAAGGTTGGGTTATTTGGATTGGAACAGTTCATTAATTGTGAGTTTTAAGCCCACTTGAGAGTGGCAAGACCATGTTTTCTAAGCCCACCTGAGGGTGGCAAAATCTACATTTAGCCTACTTGCGGGTAGCACCATCAAACCATTTTCAAATAAACATTACATAGTAATTCTAGGCTAATAACCGGAATAAGAGCACATAATGTTTTCAAAACTCGATATCATGGTTAGTAGAGGCCGATCTTTGATCGGGCGAGCGGGAGTGCTCACGAAGTGACCTTCTCCAATCGTACCCAAGTTCCCGAGCCGAGGCAACTTTGGTGATGACGGACACGTGGCCTTAGGCAACGATTCAGGATTTCCTAAATTTCCCAAAACAAAACGTTTAGGTGGCGACTCTGTATCTGGCAAAGCAGTCCACGTTTGGCACTTCTTTCAAAAAAATCTGTTTTCAAAAATGATTTGTCGGATTTGGACTCTTTGATGATTCATCGGTCTTGCATTGCACTCTGCGAGATTAGATATAGGGCCGTGACATTGAGTCCTGAACTGTAGTGAACCCAATGAACAACACCGGGGGGGGGATTCCCTCCCGGGACGTTCGGGGACGTCTACAGCGACCATGGAGGGATGGTTCGACGGTTGTTATTAAGAAGTATAAATAGCAGATAAGGCCCCAGAAAGTGCTCCCAGACTCAGATCCAAAAAATCAATTTTGTCTACTTTATTTTTCCTTCCAGTTTTTACATTTCTGTACTTCAAATTCCTGCACTGCATTTCGTTCATAGGAGCAGTTTTCAAGTAGCTTGTTGCTGTAAACCTCTACAAGGCTGATTTGGATCTTTGTAAGTCTTTCATTTTGCTTAATGAAATGCTACAATTGTTCTTTATTTAATCATTGTTTGCTTAATTCTCCTAAACAAAGCCACCAGTAAAAGTCATCTTCATTGAGGCTGAAAGAACTAAAACACAATCGTCTGATAATTGGTTGACAATTAATATTCTGTAAGGACTGATTGATCCTTGCTAGCACGCTCATAATTACAAAAATAACCTTCGAAAGCTAAAAAGCCAACATATGTTTTTGGCACGCCCGGTGGGACTAATTGAAATGGCTAGACGTAAGGGACAATGAGAAAATGAACACTTGGAACAAGGCATGAAAGGAGATGTAAAAATGCCTAATCCAGAGAATAATGTGATAACATATCCTGTGGAAGCACCTATTTTATCAGAACCTATGGTCGAACAGACCAGCACTTCGGAACAAGTACCGCATGTTCAGAATATTGGACGAGACCAAGGAATTGGACCATCCACTGTTCTATCTACTCAGGTAATGAATCCATGGGGTGGCCTAGTAGATGCCATGGGACAGCAGTTAATGAACACAATGGAAAGGTGGGCAACATCCTTTTTAGATCGAATGAATACTCATCAACCAACTAACGCAACGTATATAAAAGAAAATTCAAATGTCCCTTAGTAAAGATTGGCTAGAGATAAACAGCCTATGTAGAGTAATGGATGCACTAACGGTCAAACTAGTAACCAAAACCATGAAAGACCATCACCTCAGTCTTGGTATGAGCCTCTTTCGAGGCCTGTGGCAAATCAAAATGCCTCCTTACTTAACAGTGAAGCTATGCAAATTGGTGGACCTGGCCCAACACAAGAAAATGGCATAAGGATGTTTCCAAATCTCATGTTCGAAGCCATACCTGGCACGAGGGAGTTCACTAATCCTTTGTTCGAATTTGTACCTGGGGGGTGGAAGGGTTTCCTGTAACTAGAAGAGACATAACACCTGTTCCAGCAAATTTCGCAGGTCCTTTCGCAGGACAGGCTCAAAGAGGTCACCCATGCCCTCAGCAGCAGCCAGCACCACAGGGACAACCAGTCCCAAACATACCACCTTATGGACCAAGAGGACCCCAGGCACAAGGTTGTCTACCAAATCTTGTGTTTGTTCCTCTAGTAGTGGTTCAACAGGTACAAAATATGGTTACTAGGGACCAAATTGCTGATATTGTTAGAGAGATGTGTGGACCAATGGCTCAGGGGGTTCAAACTCCTGTGTATAGGAAACCATACCCAGAATGGGTAGATAGGGTACATGAATGCCCAAGAGGCTTTAGGATACCAGACTTTACCTTTTTTTATGGAAATGGAAACTAGTTAACGGTTGAGTATATTGCTAGGTTCGCAACTCAGTATCGTGAATTTACCAATAATGACTACATGAAGTTAAGATTGTTCCCAAATTCTCTAACTGAGGCGGCCTTTGTATGGTATATTAACCTTACACCTGGCTCTATCCAAACTTGACAACAAATGGAGGAGGCATTTCATGCCCAATTCTTCCAAACGGAGCCAGAAGTTTCTATGGCAGACTTGGCAAGGTTAAGTCAAAGACCTGATGAAAAAGCTGCTCAATTTATTGCCAGGTTCAAAAAAGCACGAAACAAATATAGGATTGTCTTACCAGAGCCTGATTTTGTGAGATTGGCTCAAAATGGTCTATAGTTTAGGCTTCGAAAGAAGTTTGACTCAACTGAGTTTAGAGACTTAGTAGAACTGACCTATAAGGTATCTAGGTATGAAGCTTTACTAAAGGAAGAACAAGATCGAAGTAATGCATCATACAAGACGTATTATAGAGATCCTAATTATGAGATTGATGCAGCAGAGATTGTAGGGAAAGAACCTGTGATCTGTGAAGCATTAATTCATAAAGACACAACAGTAGACCAGCAGTTTAAAAATAAAGACCTTTATAGGAAATACTCTTTTGATTTGACAAAGGCAGATGACATTTTTGATAATTTGCTTGCTGCGAACTTCTTGAAGTTACCAAAAGGAGTCAAAATTCCGTCTCTAGAGGAACTTAAAGGAAAAGTTATTTGTAAATGGCATAATTCTTGGTCTCACTCAACTAAAAACTGCATTGTTTTTCGAGACAGGATCCAAAAACAGATTCGAAAGGAAAGTTTGAAATTCCCAGCTAAAGCAGAAAAAGCCATGGGATTGACACTAATCCATTTCTAGAAATTGGAGAAGTGGCAACCAATGTTATTGTGCCAGACTTCCAGAACTTGCCCTTGAAAGAATTAGAAAAGGTCAATGTGCAAATGCATGTTGCCAGCCAGACTACTGTTAAGAAAAATGCTAGATGATGATTCTTTAGAGGCAGCTATTGGACAAGGTTTTCCAGACTAGAGGAAAGACTCTGATGAAGAAGCACTAGATGATGATTCTTTAGAGGCAGCTGTCATGCAAAAAATGTGTCCCAGATGTAGGTTGAGCTACAAGTGGCTAAAAAGGCTTCCGATTAATGGGAAACAATATTACAAAGATGTGCAAATGCGTCCTAAACCAATTAGTGTTTATAACAAAAGGCCATATCTAACTGGTATTAGGCAGCAGCCATTAATGGCTGAGCCAACAGCCACTTGAATGCACTCCAAAGGCAAAAAACCTCTACATGAATCTAGACCACCTAACTATTACAGAATGAAGGGTAATCATCCTGAAAGGAGACCTGAAAGGAATTCAAGTTATGAGATCAAAGCCAGGGATTGGCCTCCTAGACCAGCCTCACACAGGATGGAAAGTGGCCACCTTTATGGAAGGCCTGAATTGGGCCAAAAACAGGGAGTCAAAAGCAGTGGCTTTCACAGCTAGTTTCAAAGATGGTTTCGAAGGAAGAAAGAGACAGTTCAACAACTGGGCTAGTAAGTTCATGCCTACCCAAAGAAATGTTGTCGGAGATCAGGGCATGATGGTTAAACCCCCTTTGGTAGCTCCAAATAATTGGGTGTTACTAAAGCATCCAAAAACAAGGGAACCAGATATGGTCCCAGTGATCTTTAGATCCCAAAGAAGGAAGATCCAACGAAGGTACACTCAGTACCAGAAGGATTAGAAAGAAAGTGGAGAAAGCTCTTCATTGGTCCAGCCAAATGGCCAAGCAGAAGTTTAAAGTTAGATCATAATCCAAAATCGACTCTTCAAGACAAGGGGAGTTGCAAGAGCAATTGGCCAAAGTTCATTCCGAACTGAAAGCCAAAGAGAGATCCAATTTGGCAGGACTGGAAGAGGCTTTGATTGAAAGTGATAGTGAGACTGAGGAAGAAGTTGGCCTAGGCCAAAGGAAGGAGATGGTAGAGGAAGAAATGTTTGAAGCCTTCATGGCTGAACAAACATTTTTGGTTGAAAAACTAGTAGAAACAGATCATTCGAAGAAAGTTACTAGTACCGAAGTGCCAGAATGCAGCATGGAAGATGCTTCTGAAGTAATTGAACAAGTTGGCTAGGAAGAGAAACAGGTACAGCCAGTCATCCAATTTGGCTCGTTTCCTCCAGTATTAGTGAATATGGTACATATACTACCACAGGAATTCTAAGCTGAAGTTGAGAACCAAAAAGGTCAGGAAATTGACCAAATTCCAATTTCTAGTGAAGACTCACAAGTGAGTATGGTGCAAGATGAATCCGAAGTGGCCATACCAATGGAAATCGGAGATGAGAGTGAGGAAGAGGTGAATATTAACCTCTCATATCCATTTGAGTATCCCACGACATCCATGACATAGCATGTCAAACCTTTGTATATCAAGACCTTCTTCGATGGGATACAGATGAACCGAGTATTGGTGGATAATGGGGCAGCAGTAAATTTGCTTCTGAAATCTTCTTTTAAGAAACTAGGAAAGAGGAACCCCAGACTAATCCCAACCAATACAACCATTGTTGGTTTCGCTGGAGACAAACAGATGGCTCAAGGCATTTTGCCCATCAACCTGAGTGTGGGAACCAGGGACTGTATGACTGCATTCTTCGTTATCGACAGCAATGCTAAGTACAATGCTCTACTTGGTAGGGATTGGATTCACACCAACAAGTGTGTGCTTTCCTCTCTACATCAGAAAATAATGATGGCCCTAGGTAGTGGAGAGACAGAGGAGATCAATGCAGATCCTCAACCCTTCATAGCTTGTGCAGATTTTTCAGAGGCCAAATTGTATACTGAAAGAGTGGCACCACTCAGTGTACTGAGGAAACCTGATGGATTAACCGAAGTGACGGCTGATGAGGAATTAGCACACCTGAAACACTTAGTCCAAGAAAGTGCTGATGAGGAGTTTATCGCCAAAGATGACAATGATGCCTGGTTGTAGGCAAAAAGATGGAACCCAGGAGGTCAGGTCTTTGGCTTTAATTAAGTTCTCAGTATTGGACAAGAAATCAATAGTCCAGAAGATGCAAGAGCAAGAGGAAGAAGCCATGGCAATTGGCTGTAAGCAGGAGCAGCAACAGGTCAGGGTTTTGGCCTTGGGAAAATACTGTGCATTGGATATTGAAACAAAAGTCCAGGAGATATAAGAAGAAGAAGCCTTGTGGACAGACTTTGTCTATGAGGAGGAGAGCAAAGATATTGAATCAAAAAAACTAAGAGCAGGACAGAGCAAGGAGATTGTTTTGAAGATAAAAGAAATAAAAAAAAAAAGCATCAGTGAGTCCTCAGATGCAAGACCCTTTGGAAAAAGTAAACTTAGGGGAAGGTTCTATACAGCAGCCCACCTATATAAGTGCTTGGTTGAATGCTCTTGACAGGGACCAGTTGTTGGTGGTCTTGAAGAAATATAAAGATTGTTTTGCATAGTCTTATAATTGTCACGACCCAAACCCGCCCCTATAGGTTTAGCGTCGTAACCGGGCAGTAATCCTTGGATTACCAAAGGCCTCTTTACAGAATAACATGTAATTAGGGGCTGCGGAAGCAAATAATAATTAAACAACTTCCATTGAGCTGTGCAGACTTATATGAGACAAAAAAAATTTAAACTTTATATACATATATACACAGATTAGACAAAGAGGGACTTAGCAATATTTACAAAGTACACAAGACTTGTCTAACCAATCAAGAAAACAAAACTTAAACTTTAAATCACGTAGCCATAGTCACTTGACATATCTAGAACCTCCACGGGAGGCACATAGGTTGACTAACAAAAACATATTCCAGGTAGATGCCTTTAAGCCTGGTCACGCGTCTGTTCACCTACATACATAAATAATACAGTGAGGTAGAGTCCAATGAATAATAACAGAGTAAAGGTTTTTAATGAATAATGTCCATATCAAATTTAGAAATCAGATTTCATATCTCTTATTAAATCAGAAGCGTAGTCATGTTCATGTTCGTATTCGTATTCGTATCAGAAACTTAGAAATCAACTTTCAAATCTCTTATCCAATCAGAAACGTAGTCATGTTCATGTTCATATTCGTATCAGAAACTCAGAAATCAGCTTTCAAATCTCTTATCCAATCAGAAACATAGTCATGTTCATGTTCATATTCAAATAATGTGTGGTACTTCATTTAGCGTAGCATATCATGTTGGTCAAGCATATCAAGTTCCACAATGGAACCTCCGGTATCGGGTAACATATCACATACGTGGGCCACAGTATTGTTTCCCCCGGGCGAGGGCCTGTGCCACGGTATTGTTTCCCCCGGGCGAGGGCCTGGGCCACAGTATTATTTCCCCCGGGCGAGGGCCTGGGCCTCATGACCATAAGCCACAGTATTATGTCCCCTGGGCGAGGGCCTTTGCTAAAGATACCACAATTACATTTCAAAGAAAATTGGACAATCATTCATTCATACAAAACATAGCATTTCAAAAACTTATCATCTCATATCATCAGAAAATAATTAAGGTTAAACATAACTTTATAGAGTTATTACTCACAGATAGTTGCAGAAGCAGATCAGACAGATCACAAATCAGGCAGACAATAGCGCGTGACCTACACAAACACATAACATATACACATCGAAACACAATATCAATTCCTTGATCAAGCTTGACTTTTCTTGTCTTTTTCTACCCAAGTAGTCTGAGATTCTACTACGTGTATTCTTCCTTTAGTTAAATGAATCGGATTCTTATTTCACATATCCTTTCATTACTAAATCATTCTTTTCTGAATAAACCAATTCCTCACTTGGCTTCTTAATCAAGTATCACTAAGTTAATGACTTATTCTTTAATCAACTAATTAATTTTGATTGTTAACTTATTAATCCTTATAGAGCCATAAAACATGTCTAGAATGCTTTGGAAACAGATGAGAATAAAAATGTGAATTAAATGCGATTTTTCAAAATATGCTGAAAATAGGGACTTCGCTCGAGCGCCACTTTGGTCGCTCGAGCGGACTGTAAAATTTGAAAAACTTCTAAGAGCTCGATTTTCACGCTCGAGCGAGACTTCTCTCGCTCGAACGGACAATGTAAATTCTGGAATTTTCAGAATTGTAATTGAAGTTTAGATTTGATATTCAAAGCCTCAAAACATGTATTTGTGGTACACAAATATGGAGGACCAATGTATAATTTAGTAAACACTCTCAATTAGAAATTATTTATTCAAAATCATGCTCCAATTGTCTAAATTTAGTTTTAACTCAATTCATCCATATCAAGCCAAATTCCAAACCCAAAGTGATTAATCTCCATAAATTGAATATGGCTCCAATTTCTCATTTTCTTTAGTTACATAAAATTGACTTCAAGCACTTTTTATTTTCCTTCAAAACATGAAATTAAAGTCACAAACTCCTTATAAAATTATTCACTTGTATGAAATTAACATCAAAATTACTAATTTTATATTCTTATAAATTTTCCCAACTAATTTCCATAATCTTAAACTTAACTTAATTTGTAACCTCAACTTAATTCATAACCATAGGTGTTTCAAAATATGCTTAATTTAAATAAAATTTTAAATTACATTACATGCATGGATTAAAAATCTAATTATAAAATCAAAACTTTATCTAACGTTAGGATTAATTCTAAATTTCCATAAACTTGATGTTCATAAAACATTTTCTTTTTCTCTTCAAAATATGAATTTAAATTGCTTAATTTCTTCAAAATCCGTGATGCATGTAAATATAGATTCAAATACTCATAGAATTCCCTCATGCATGTAACAATGAAACTTAATTTCATATAAGATATGCAAAATCAAACCCAAAATAATTAACTTCTAAGTTGATTTCCATAATCATTAACCTAACTCATTTGCATGGGACAAATCTTTAATAAACCCTTGTTACATGTAATTTATAGAACTTAATTCAAGAATAATTCTCTAAATTGAACCCAAATTTAACAAATTAAAAGAATCATAACTCATGTTTTTCAACCTAACTTGATTTAACATACAAATCCAATTTCTATGAATTCATGATTAATCCTCAAATCTTTATTTTTAATCTTCTCAAAATACACCTTGAATAAATTTTTGTCTAGATTAAGTAAACAACACTAGAAAGAGGATGAAATTTCTTACCTTAGGATGAATTTTTCATAATTTTTAACTTAAATTTTGATATTCCACGAGGCTTTCTTCTTCCCTTTTCTTCCTCCCTCTTGGTCTCCCTCTCTCTCAGCCGTGCTCTGTTTTTTTTCCACCCACACAAGACTTGATGATGTACATATATATTTGTTGCCTTAGAATTAACACACCAACATTCCTTTGTGATATATATAATTTATTAAAGGTAAATTAATATATCATTCACATTTAATTTAATTGGACATCATTTAATTTTAATTAATCTTAATTAGCCTAAACACAAATCCCACATAAATTAATTAGTCTAATTGACTTCCTTTAGAGTCCAATTAATTATATTTAAATTTATTAATCTGAATCAGATTTTAATCAAACTTCCAAAAGGCTCCAAATTTCTGTCACTTAAATTACATATTCAAATTGAACACCCCATAAATAAATTTAATTCGTAATAATTACAATTCTCAATCTTCATAATTTAATTAACTTGATTAACTCCAATTAGGATCTAATTAATCGAATCTCAATTTTACTAAATTGAATCGAATATTTAATTAAACTCCCAAATGGTCCGTAATTAAGATTGAATTGATTCAACTTCTTAATTTCACTTCCTTAAGCCATTTGGACCCTTAATTTCTAATTCCAAAATAAGTACTTAATAGAACCATAAATGAATCAATCTCCATAATTTTCGTAAAATCCAGATTAAATTGAAATAATTGGCAATTAAATTTCAAATCTCCTTAACTAATTAAGTGCTAATCATTATACGCGATGAGGTCGTTACAATAATGAACTACCAGGATTGGATATGTCATTAGTAGAACATAGGCTCCCTATAAGGCCTAATTTCAAGTCATACAAGCAAAAATCAAGAAGAAAGAGTCCTGAGGTGATTCAAAAAGTCAATGAGGAAATTTTTAGGCTCCTCAAGGCAGACTTTATTAGGACAGCCAGGTATGTTGAATGGCTATCTAATATTGTGCCTGTAGTTAAGAAGAATGGCAAAATGAGGGTATGCATCGATTTCAGAAATTTGAATTTAGCAACTTCAAAAGATGAGTACCCTGTGCCCATAGTAGATTTATTTGTGGACAATTCGGCAGGGCATCAAATTTTATCAATGATGGATGAACACTCTAGTTATAACCAAATCTGTATTGCAGAAGAGGATATCCATAAGACAGTATTCCGATGTCCTAGGAACATTGACACCTTCAAATGGGTTAAAATGCCATTTAGTCTAAAGAATGCTGTGGCTACATATCAAAGGGCTATGAACACTATCTTTCATGATCTTATTAGAGGATACTTAGAGTGCTACATTGATGATATTGTGGTAAAATCCCAATCCATGGAGGAACATTTGTTTCACTTGGAAGCAGCTTTTGAAAGAATGAGAAAGTTCAAGTTGAAACTTAATCCTCTCAAATGTGCTTTTGGTGTATCAGCTGGAAACTTCTTGGGCTATGTAGTACACAAGAAGGGAATACAGATTGATCAAAACAAAGCCAAAGCTACTATCGAAGCCAGACCTTCATCAAGTAAGAAAGAAGTACAAAAATTCCTTGGGCAGGTTAATTTTTTTCGAAAATTTATTTCTAATACTGCAGGGAAAACTAAAGTATTTTCCTCTTTATTAAGGTTGAAAGATGAAGAAGAATTTGTGTGGACAGCAGAGCATTAAACTGCTTTCGAAGGAATCAAAGCCTATTTGGCCAACCCTCCAGTGCTGATGCCACCAAAGGGTGATAAGCCCTTGAAGTTGTATATAGCTGCAGCAGAAGATTCACTGGGAGTTTTCCTAGCCCAAGACAATGAAAAAGGCAAGGAGCAAACTGTTTATTATCTTAGTAGGTTTCTAAATCCTTGTGAATGTAAATATTCAGCTGTAGAAAAGTAGTGCCTTGCCATTTTGCTGCAATGAAATTAAGATACTATCTTTTGCCTACAACTGCCTTGGTAATTGCAACCACAGATTTGGTTAAATAGATGTTATCTAGACCTATGTTGAGGGGAAGAATTGGCAAATGGATACTAGCTTTATCATAATTTCATCTAGAATGTGTCCTCCAAAAGGCAGTAAAATGACAAGTTTTAGCTTATCTTTTGGCAGACCATCCATGTCAAACAGAAAGCCAAGAGATAATGGAACTTGGTATAATTAGTATTGAACCATGGCAAATGTGGTTTGATGGATCATAAGCCAATGGTCTGACTGGAATTGGTGTGGTAATTAAGTCACCACAAGGGGTAGAAACCACACATGGTTTCAGAGTGGATGAAATTACTTGTTCCAATAATCAAGCTGAATACGAAGCTTTAATATTGGGACTGGAAATACTTATTGGATTACAAGCACATGCAGTTGACATATTTGGAGATTCTTAATTGGTAGTTAACTAGGTGTAAGGGATTTTCAAATGTCAAAGTGTAAGCATGTTGCCATACTATGTTGTTGCATTGTATTTGCTGTCTCAATTTCTAATAGCAAATGTAACTTATGTCCCCAGATTCTTGAATAATAAAGCTAATGATGTGGCTCAGAAAGTTTTGAATTTCAAAAGAAGGGACAACACTCAAAGGAACATAAGCCAAACAACATATCAGAAAGTAATACTACCTTTGAATAGAAGAAATATGGTCTTAGAAGTCAATCATAATGACTTATAGGAACAAGATTGGAGACATCCAATAATGCAGTATCTAGCTGGCCCATCTTCAAAAGCCAACAGAAAAATCAAATTGCAGTCTATGCAATACATAATGTATGGTAATACTCTTTACAAAAGGGGGATAGATGGGTTATTATTGGAATGTTTAGGTGCAAAGGAAACATTGACAGCCATGGCTGAGGTTCATGAAGGCATCTGTGGTACTTATTAGCTTGGTGTGAAGATGAGATGGCTGCTTCGAAAGCATTCTTACTATTGGCCAACCATCCTTAAGGATTGCATATAATATGCTAGAGGTTGCCAGGCATGCCAGAAGCATGGCGCAATAAGACATGTACCTATAACTGATCTACGTGCAGTTGTGAAGCCTTGGCCATTTAGATGATGGGCCATGGACATGATAGGGAAAATACACCCACCTTCTTCGAAGTATCATTGTTTCATCCTAGTAACCACAAATTACTTCACTAAGTGGGTCGAAACTAAACCGTATAAGGCTGTAGACCAGACTGAAGTTATTGGATTCATTAAAGATCTTATCCACAGATTTGGCATCCCACAGACCATAACTGTTGATAATGGAACTGCATTTGATGAGAAGATGGTAACGTCTTTCGTGGCAGAATTTGTAATTAGTTTTGTTAATTCTACCCCCTATTATGCACATGCCAATGGCTAGGCAGACTCATCTAATAAATCCTTGAAGAAAGGAATACAGAAAGTTGTAGAAGACAATCTCAGGGATTGGTATAACTTACTATTGGATGTATTATGGGCCTACAGGATATCTCCAAGATCAAGTACAGGAGTTACTCCTTATGCCTTAGTATTGGGCATAATGCAGTGCTACCTGCAGAAATTAACATCAAGTCTTTATGGGTGAGAGGCCAGGATCAGTTAATTCCTAAGTAGTACCGTCAGAGTATGTGCTTGGAATTAGAAAGTAAGGATGAAGCTAGAATTCTGGCCTTAAATAACATTCTTTTCCAAAAAAAGAAAGCAGCCAAAAACTACAATAAAAAGGTCAAGCATATTAGCTTTGATAAAGGTGATTTGGTATGGAAGACAATACTCCCAATAGGGATCAAAAGCCACAAGTTTGGCAAGTGGTCACCTAACTGGGAAGGACCATATCAAGTTCATAGAGTCTTGCCTTTAGGAGCATATCATTTGAAAAATTTGAATGGATATGTGCATCCCAAGAAAATTAATGGCAGATATTTGAAACTTTATTATCCAACCATATGGGAGACATAAGAAATAGAATAAATGCCAAATAAAAGAACATGGAAACGCTCAAATGATAAATAAGGATTTTATTTCATAATAAGTTGAATACATGTAGCCATAAATTGGCCCAGAAGTCAGTACAATGTTTCAGTTGTTCCTTTACAATAGATTTTCTACTCTCAAGAGATGGGAACAACTGAATGGCTGTAGCCATATCCTGTTTTCGATCAGCCAGTCCTTGGTTGGTGATCTGCAGCTTGGTGGTAGTTCGATCCAAAGCGTGATTGACTGCTGATAATTCTTCTTCAAGTTGAGCTTTCTTCTCCAATAATTGAGCTCGGAATTGGGAGACAGAGGAATGTTGCTCCTTCAGTTCTAACACTTCAGCATGAATTTGAGAAACAAAACTCTGGTCTCTCAGCAATTTTTCCTCTGCAGCCTTGGCAATATGGCAGATGTTGATGTAGAAAATCAATAGTGGCTGCCGCCTGAGATAAATGACTTGAAACAGTCATGTTGGATTGTTCAACAATCTTACAGCACTGGAGAAAGCCATTTCTAATTATAGGCTTTTGTAAAGCTTCGAAAGGAATCCTTGAGAAGGATGTCAGCAACTCCAAACAGCTGTCCAAGTCTATTGAAGGTAAGGAAGTCTTATTACTGGAAGAAGAGCTTTAAAAAATTTCTAGTAAAGAATCAGCCAAGACTAATGGCTCAGTCTCATTGCTAGCTATTGGAGATGTGGAAGGTATGTCAAAGAGACTAGCTAACCTAGCTTCGAAGATGTCCACCTCATCCGTTGACATGGAGGGTGCAAAAAGAACTCTGGTAGAAGGAATAAATGGCTGTATAGGAGTAGGAGAAGAATGTGAAGTACTCCTAACAGTTTCTATAGTTTTGGCTACTAGTAGCTCAAGAAAAGAGGGACTGGTGCTAAGCAAAGATAACGGACGAAGAATTGGAGGGCTACCAGTGTCTGCTCTATGGAAATTAGCCATTACTGGAGATGATGTAATAGTTGGAATTTCCTCAGGAAGGGAAGGAGCGGCAAGGCTTAAAGGAAGAGCAAATTGAATAGAATTGAAAGAAAAGTGAGGAAAGTTTGAAGTCAAGCCAAAGGATAGGGATGCAGGAATGTTTGGCCTCAAGAAAGGTGTGAAAAATATAGGGCCAGGAAATGGGAGTATTATCTGAATGGGCTCTATCTTTTGAGGTTGTTCAATTTCAGTTGAAACTGAAGGAATCTTTATTGGAAGAGTAGGCAAAGTAGTTGTTGCTGCAAAAGAAGAAATACAAAACAATGTTAGGTCTCAGTACCAACAATTTGAGAAAAGAAAGTGGAAACATAAAAGGAAATTACTCGTTTCAGAGGTGGTGGCAATGATGGGAGAACTTCGAAGGGAATAATGCTCGGCAGTGTGTTGTCTTCTCGCAGTTTCTCTTTAGATTGTATCAACAGCAGCTGCTTTATCCCTTAGCAGTTGCTGCTGTCGCCTTTTTTCAGCCCACTGGAAAACAATTATTTCCTTAGAATGTTCCTTCTTTACTGCTTTAACAGCTGCCTCATGAGTAGGGTCTTCAACCAAGTTAGAAGGAGAAACGATTATCTTCTTTCTCTTCAATCTGAGATTCAGACTCCTCAAGAGTGAGTATTAGTTTTCTTTTCTTTTTCTGCTGATGTTTGTCTTTGAGAATAGCTAGGGCTTTAGCTCTTTTGGGAGATTCTTCTTGTGGAGACCCTACACCAAGTAGCACGAAATATGAAGAAAACAAACAAAAATTCTAAAAAAAAAAAAGCCTAAAAATGCATACCCTTTTTCGAAGCAGCTCTGGTGACTCTAGAAGGAGGGGGTGAGACCGCAGGAATAGTCTTGGTAGATGTAGAAAGAGAGGGGATGGTCGTAATTTCTTTTGGTTTGACCTTAGAAGGCACACCTAGCCCTATTAATAAATCATGAGGATGTATTGCTAGATACACTTCCATATTGGCTATCCACCATTTTTGAAATCTTTTCAAGGCTAAGCCAGAATGGAGGAAGGGAGTAAATTTGAACTCACTCAAGTCTTTCAATAGTTTAAATGTTGCCTCCTCTAGTTTAGATTTGGGTACTCTCAAGTCTCTAGCTGTAAGATGGACATTCGAGAGACTGTAGAGTGGAATGGGAATTCCTTGGATAAGCTCAAATTGCCTGGCAAACTGGAAGGGGCAATATACCTTAAATATGCACTTATAAGCTCGAGGGTTTAAAGTACCAATAAAAAGTTTCCCCGGCAACAAAATAGAGGCCCACATATCTTTATGTGATGGGATGGAACATTCTCTATCAGCCAAGAACGTTTTTAGCCAAGTTGGTCCTTTATTGGCATCGAATGGAGTAAAAGAAGGTGGTAGTTGGAGAAACAGGAAGCTGACGAAAGAAGGTAAGATAGTAAGCAAAAGAAGCAAGATAGAGGGCAATCCTGGCATACTTTTCTCCATAAGTGTTAGGGTCTTGAACTAATAACTTTAGACACTTATAGGACGCAGATCAGTGAAGTATGCAAAGAGCTAGAGTTGAAGCACCTAGAGGGGACCTCCCTGGTTGATATCAAGAGGTCTTTCACAAAATTGGGAGCAAGCTCTATAGACATGGCCTAAAAGATAAGGGGCTAAGACTATTCGTTTCTTCAAAACAAAGGCCTTCGCAAGTGGGGCGAACTCATGCATGATTCGCTGAGATGATGTGCAAAAGAGAAATTTACATAAATAATATAAAATAAAGGAAAAGAGTTATCGATCACTCACGGGGCTCTCATTTTTGTTTTCAGCCTTTACAAAGTCACTGAAGGAAGAGTTCAAGAGTTATAGGGAATTTAATGCAAATGATGAATGACAGTTGAATTTCTGGAAAATGGCAAAGCCCATGCACGTTCTAAGACATGGGTAAAATACCTTGATCCACTAATATCACCAAGTATTGGGTATATTAGTGCGGGGGGTAATGTTGGCTACATATTTTGTATAAGCTAATTACAGTTCGACACATGGCAAGATAAGGGCAATACGGGAAGACAATTCGAATCTTCAATCATAATCACACACGTGGCAGTTAGTATTGGTTTTTGTAGATCTGCATAAGCACTGAATTAGCAAAGAGATGCACGTTGACGTGGCTTCGACGGTTACTCATATTTAAATTCAAAATCAGGAAGGAAGCCTAACTGCAGATATGGCATAGTGGAGCTAACTATAAGACAGCATGATCAGCAACCATGGAGGGATGGTTCGACGGTTAGAAATGCGGTTCAACAGTTGTCATTAAGAAGTATAAATAGTAGAGAAGGTCCCAGAAAGTGTCCCCAGACTCGATCCAAAAAACCATTTTTATCTACTTTATTTTTCCTTCCAGTTTTTATATTTCTTATTCTTTACATTTCTATACTTCAAATTCCTACACTGCATTTTGTTCATAAGAGTAGCTTTCAAGTAACTTGTTGCCGTAAACCTCTACGAGGCTGATTTGGATCTTTGTAAGTCTTTCATTTTACTTAATGAAATGCTACAATTGTTTTTTCATTTAATCATTGTTTGCTTAATTCTCCTAAACAAAGCCACAAGTAAAAGTCCTCTTCATTGAGGCTGAAAAAACTAAAATACAATCGTCTGATAATTGGTTGACAATTAATATTCTGTAAGGACTGATTAATCCTTACTGGCACGCTCACAATTACAAAAATAACCTTCGAAAGCTAAAAAGCTAACATATATAAAATTTAATTTCTGATCATGTCATTGGATATTTGAGGTCACTCTTAATATTTTTTTATGAAGGTTCCACTTTTACCCTTAAAACACAAAATGACAATAAATCATATAATTTTTACCTTACATTTCATAATGACAATAAATTATTAGGCATTCATGAAATACTATATAAGATTATTTAATGGAAAATCGCAACACATTAGGTAAATTATTTTTTTCCATAATTATTAAAAAAAAATGTTCATTACGTAAGTTATTTGAAACACTACGGGACTATTTGGTACAATTTGTTTGATTTGCTTATAAATCTGTATTAGACTGTTTGAGGTAGTTTTTGTTCATAGATTATTAAGCAAAAATAGTTTGAGTAAGCTAAAAAAAAGTTGATTTTTAAAAGTTGCGTGAGTAGTGCTGTTGGCTTCCATTTTTGAACTAACATAATACCTATGCTGTGCACAGAATTTTATAAAATAAGAGGCCAAAATAAAAATAAAAATAAATTAGGACATAAGTTTTTTTTTAAATTTAATTAGTTTATTTTATCTTATTTAATATAATTCATTTATGGTATAAATGACTCAAAAAAATTATTGTGCATGTTAACTTAAGTTATTTGAAATATAAGAAATTAAAAATTATTTGAAAAATTAAAATTAAGAATATTTATACGCTTTTGTTTGATTGAATATAAATTAATTTTAAAAATTAAGTGGTAAGTAATTTTCCACAATTAACTACTATTAGTTACAAAATAATTTAATATAAATATTTTCACGTACTTAATTCTGTTATCAAATAGAAACTCGATATTAATCCATCTAAAAATATTTGTATTCAAATTTTCTAATTTACATGAATAAGGGAACCATTGCCACATTATGGAAAATGAGTTGCAAGGATGAGTTAAATAGTTGTAAATTCATCAATTCAGTACGTAACACATTTGTAATGATTTTTATAATTAAAATAAGTTAATTTATAAAAGAAGTCTCCAAACATATAAATTTATTTTCTATTGTGTTTTTATTATACTTTCTAACATGATTTGGCCATCTCATGTTAACAATTTTTCTTTATTTTTTTCAAAACTTATAAAATTATGTGTTTTTATTTATTTATAATTAGCAATAACCAATATTATATATATACGCATGATTTTAGACTTTTAAAAAAACAAAGAAAAAGAATTTTAAAAAATAGATATAGTCAAAATAGGAAAAAAAAATGAGATAAGTTTTAACAATTGTAGGTATATGGATAATGTATTGTGGTAATCTTACATTGAGTTGGAAAACTTTCCTTTGAAATTCTTAAATCTTGAGGTAAATCATGGTAATTTAAATTAAATTCATAAATCATGGAGTAAATCATGGCAAATTTAAATTTGTACAGTGGTAATTATGAATTTAAATTTTATACCTAAATAAGCTCAAATAGATGTTTTGATTTTAAAAATAATTTTGTATGTGATTTTAAAAATATTTTTTTATAAATTATATAGATAATCTCAACGTCACTCTAATACAAAAAATTATGAGCTACTTATGATAATTTTAAATTTGTATCTAAAACTTATTAATCATGGAATGAATCATTATAGTTTTAAATTTATATTGTGCAAATTTTAAATTTAAATTCATAAACTGCTTTCCATATTTAGTAGCCTTCAAATTTGAATTTTGAAATGGATTTGTATACTTTTAATTTTTTTTTTTTTGAAGATTTGATATACTTTCCATTTAAAAGTCATAAATCAAGGAATATTATTTTATTTATTTATTTATTTATTTTTCTTGAATGAGAGTTGGCAAATAGAAGATTTTTTAATTATTTAAAATCAAAAAATTAGATATTTTAGCTTGAGACATAATGCCAAAAAAAATTTAACCTTTCGTCGGCGATCTCGATCTTGATCGCAGTGCTCGTGAGAGAGAGAAACCAGAGATGGAGGAAGTCGCCGGAGATGGAGGAGAGAGAGACACCGGAGATGGATGAGAGGAAGGAAATTGGTTGATCGCAGTGCTCTCTCTCTCTCTCTCTCTCGATCTTGTCCACAAAAATTCTTTCAATGATCAAAAATTCTTTTTCCAAATTTTGTTTTTTTGTTTTTTTTTTTTTTCAGCTGTGTTTACACATCAGCTGCCACCTCATCTGCCATGTCACTGGTGGTCACTAGGGGTTGGAAGTCACTGGGGGTCTGTAGCGAGGGTGCAAAATATAATACTTTGAGACTATTTAATAATTTACTTACACAAGGTTTTATGGCATAGTGCATGCGGGATTTTTAAAACTTTACATTAACAGTGTATCCAATTAATGATAAGAAACTTAGGATTATTTTAGTTAATTTTTTACTTTTTTAAAAAAATATAGTGAATAATTAAATTTTTTTATAATGATTTTTTTGGCTATTTGAACTTGTCCTTAATAATTACATAATACTAAAAAAAAAGAATAATAATAATAATAATAATATAAGACTATTAAATAAACATATAACCACGTGGCATTGTCTTGCGTGCGGGCAGAACCCAAGAGGACCGAACAGAATAATAAAAATTGTGACATAATAATGGCACGACATGGCATGGCATCTGCTCAAATTCAAATACCTGCGCGCACCAACACTACAAAAAATTAATGTCTAGAGATCAGAATTTAAGGGATTGTTTGGAATAATTTAAATAGATATATTTTTTAAATTTTTATGAAATATGAATTAGATTTGAAGTGATGTATTAGAGAGGTGATGTGACTTAAATAAGATAATGTGACTTAAATAAGATAGTGACTTTTTGACTTTTTTTAAACATGCCAAACCAACCTTTAAAAGAAAATTTATTTTTTATTTTTATTACTAAAAATGTCATCATTATATTTTTAGATATGAAAATTGGACATTAGTGATGAATTATTATTCTTTTGAGACCAAATTTTTTCTCTCAAAAAATAAATTATTTTGAGACCAAATTATTTTATTCTATTTATTAGTGACATTTTCAAAATTTTGTCACTAAAAATTTTATTTTTTACTTTTTAGGACGACATTTTAGTGATTATCCTCCTGACGATGAAAATTAATCTTTAAATGTCTTTTATAACAAAATTTTTACTTTTAAAGATCATAACATTTAATTTCTAAAATTCTTAGGCTTCGTTTGGGAAGTCCAACTTGGGGCTTTTTAGCCTAATAAGACAAAATATCACATCCAACTCATAATCATTACATTCTTTCTCTCACAAAAAAATCAAAAAAACTAAACAAGCCACAAACTAACCCACTTCCCAAACAAACTCTTTTATGTTTTAGTGCAACGTGAATGTAGTTCCGGCATAATCAAAGACAATCACTTCAAAGAGTCTAAAACAATAAAAAATTGTTGCCGACAGCTATCTCCGCACAAAAAATAATGAGTGTGTTTAGTTTGTATTTTGAGATAAATTTTTTAAAAAATATTTAAGGAGAGAGTTTAGAAATTTTTTTGGTTTGTTTGGTTTTATATTTTGAAAACAGTTTTAGAATTTGGGATGATTTGATATTTTGTTATAGTTTAGTAGATATATGTGAGAGAGAAAGTGATTGAGAAGGAGAAAAGAGATAGAAAAAATGATTGCAAAGACAAGTCACTTCAAAGAGTCTAAAACAATAAAAAATTGTTGCCGACAGCTATCTCCGCACAAAAAATAATGAGTGTGTTTAGTTTGTGTTTTGAGATAAATTTTTTTAAAAATATTTAAGGAGAGAGTTTAGAAATTTTTTTGGTTTGTTTGGTTTTATATTTTGAAAACAGTTTTAGAATTTGGGATGATTTGATATTTTGTTATAGTTTAGTAGATATATGTGAGAGAGAAAGTGATTGAGAAGGAGAAAAGAGATAGAAAAAATGATTGATTGATGTGTAATAGAGAGAGAAGTAATTTTAGATTTTTTTTGAAAAAATTTATAACCAAACATATTTTTGAATTTTTTTTTCCAAAAACATATTTCAAAATACAAACCAAACATGGCATAATTCGTATAAAAAATAGAAAAATGATTGAGAGTATTAAAAGTGGTGCTCTAATAGCACAACTAATGATGTGGTAGTGGACCATGCCTTGTTTTTTTGTTTTTGTTTTTTTAATTTTTTTTGATATTCCCAATGCATTAGTACTATTAGAACATCTCTAACGGTTGAACAAATTTTTCACTAAATTTGAGTAAAAAAAAGCCAATTTTCTCATTCTGATACCAAGAGCTCCAATCGTTACTATAGCGTGCATTAAACAGGTGGTCAACCGGGTGGTTGACCGGTAAGAGCAAATTTCCAGTTTTTGCCTTCATTTCTGTTGCTTGAAAAATGCTAAGGTGGTCGACCAGGTGGTCAACTGGGTGGTCGACCCTGCAATGTAAAATTTTCCAACTCAACGGCTATGCACAATGAATTGGTGAAAGGAGCAAACCGTTTTCAGTTTGGTGAAACGTTTGATATTTTCTCAATTTGATACTGTTTTGGTGCAACTGTTGGAGCACAAAAAGCAGCTTTTTTTCATCAAATTTGAATTTGATGTTGGATTTGGTGAACGGTTGGAGATGGCCTTAGTGTTATTTTTTTAAGTAGTATGAATCATTATTGTAAAAAATTGTGAATGCTTTCTAATTTTCATTAAATTTGTTTCTTAATACACACAAAAACAAAGAATGAAAATTAAAAAAAAAACACTTGTTTCTTTTGTGACTGCACGATGCTTCTATAGATCAACAAAGTTCTTAAACCAGTGATTTCAGGCTTCCAAAGCCAGCTGTTTCTGCCGATGAAGACCGTTTAACCCCCCGGTTACATTGTATTCCTCTGCATTAAAAAGCTCTACATAGTACCTCCAAAAAGACGGTTTTTCATATTTTTTCACCAACTCCAGGCTGCCTCGGCCGCCTTTTAGAAGCTGCACAACCTGCAAGTGGAAATCAGTTGGCGTTTAATTTCACAAAATTTTACATAATTAGTGCATAATCTATATTGAGAACATGCCTGTCTCATTCGGGGACGTTGAATTGAAGATTGTTGTATGCATAAAAAAGCAGCCAAGACCATCAGGTTCATCTGTAGCAAGTTGTAGTCATCACCAAGAGAAGAATCGACAAGCTCTCTGATGTTGTTCTTCTTGAGCAAGGGCTTTGCCTATAAGTAAATTTGAAACCTCTGAATGTCAATTCATCCAATTTATTTAGAAAACATGTATTATAAAGGGAAGTTCGGGTTTGGAGGTCTTACCCAGACGACAAGGCTTTGCTTTGAGTAGTCCAAAGCTCGACGCCCAGAAATAAGTTCCAAAAGCAGCACTCCAAAGGCGAAAACATCAGTTTTCTCATCTACTATGCCATGCATTAAGTACTCGGGAGCAAGATAGCTGCAATTAAAGGGGGGAAAAAAGATTTCAAAATGAAATATTGTGTGAGATAACAGATGGATGAGACGTGTTAGGTTTCAAATTACCCAAATGTGCCTTCGGATTT
This sequence comes from Camellia sinensis, assembly GCF_004153795.1. Lineage (NCBI taxonomy): Eukaryota > Viridiplantae > Streptophyta > Magnoliopsida > Ericales > Theaceae > Camellia > Camellia sinensis. Next base: position 697,852 of record NW_021026050.1, read on the forward strand.
TGACACTGTATGGTGAGTCCATCGCTCTGGCAGCCATTTTGCAAGCCCAAAGTCACAAATCTGAATTGAAAATAGTTACTGAGGTTCAAGGCTCCCAAAAACACCTTAAGAAAAGCATATTTTGTTTTAGATAGGTTTGGTCATGCATAGAAGAATTAAATGAATCAGAGTTCAAATCAAGATTATAGAAGTATCTTTTGCTGTAAATTTTCATCCCTACAAATGTCCGAATATAAGTTTTGTATAAAATTTTGAAAAGCAAAATTACCTGAGGCTCAAAGTGTTCTGTAAGCAATATATTTGCAGCCTTGATATCTCTATGAATGATTCGCCTTTGACAACCCTCATGAAGATACACCAGACCTTCAGCGGTTCCCAGTGCTACCTTGTGCCTAATATTCCAGTTTAGTTTCTCCTTTGAACCTGTTAAAGTAAATTAAAAATCATACAAGTTTTACTCCATTGTATTACAGCATGTAAAATTTGGAGGAAAACAATAACTGGAATTTAGAAATTACAAACAAACCATGAAGCTGAGAAGATAAATTTCCATGTGCAGAGAACTCAAGAACAAGGTGCATTCCTCCTTCAACCCCATATCCAATCAATTTAGCAGTATTGGGATGGTTGACATGGGCCATAACCCCGAGCTCCAATAAAAAGTGGCCTATTCTTTCTTCAGTCTGTCCTCGTGTCAGCCGCTTAATCGCTACAACCTGCCCGTCTCGCAAATGCCCCTTGTAAACTTCAGCATATCCACCCTTTCCAACCAAGTTCTCTGTTATGATGGAGCAAATGAAAAAAAATGAGAAATTAAAACAAAGCAATCACACAAGAACAAAAAAATATATGTGGTTCAACTATATGCCTACATCCATGAGTGAATAAACAATACAGGGCTTCACTATCAAAAGAGGAGAAATTATAAGGGGCATCTGTCTCTCTCAAAGGCGTCTGTAACAGGAATTATAATATCATAAACTAATTCTTGAAATAAACCATAATATATAGTAGGATCCAAATACAACAAAAATCAGGTGACATAACGAATGAATCAGGTCATGCGGTTCACCATTGGGTTTTAAGAACAAACTGGGTAGAATACGATTATATGACACACCCACAACGTTCTCTACAACTCAAATTCTATGCATAACTGGCACATGAGCACAGTTCCACAAGGGTCATGATGTTGGGAAATTGGTTATAAATTTCAAATTTTGAAGCAAACTACATACCATGGCTGAAACAGTTGCTTGCAATTTGGAGTTCAGAGAGGCTAAAATTCTTCCACCGAGGCATGACATAGCGCAAATCAGTATCGAAAAGGGGATTTGTTGCAGTGCTGATGTCTTCTTTCATGTTACTGCTAATTCTCCTTGAGAGCTTCATGATGCTGAGAGGATGCAAGGTGGGTAATGGTATTTTTGATCTGCTTTTCAGTAGTTGGACCAAACCACGCCATAGCGATACAAGCTTTGAGTTTCCTTGAACTTCAAATTCGGATGTGCTCGGGTTGGAAGAGACTATTTCAGATTCTGCGGTCCTTAAGTAGTCCTCAAGAACTACAATAGGGCGGTACAAACTTTCCTTCCCCACCATTCCAAAAAATCACAATGCTGTCAAGAAAGAAACAGTTTGCAGCATGATCACGGCTATGCATTGTGTAGAGAAAAACTGGAAATATATGAAAAAGATTGAAATTTTTACCTTTAGAAGAAACAGATACAGAGAACAGAGGATTCAATTTCATCGTCATAGCATGAAGTTTAGCCTAATTCAATTGGGGGAAAAATGATATGCAAGCTGTTAATGGCCCATCATAAGGAAATTCAAGATCAGAAGGTTTAGGGAGGCCAAGATAACGAGAAACAAACACTAACACACGTGAAAACACAACGATAAATAGACAGCAGAAGAAAGCAATTCAAGATGTTCGCGTTAAGTCCCAAAATACATTAGGTATGTTACAATACACCGAAGAAGAGAACAGGCAATAATTGAGAAACTAAACAATTAGAGAAAGTCTCAACATGAAGGCACTTATAGAAGGAAAGAAAATAATACACAAACGGAAACCAAACATATACAAAACAAGGATTATGAACTAAAATCATGCAAGTGCGAAAGAAAATTGAAACAGAGCAACAAAAGGGGACATTTTTTTGAATCCCGTTTGATATCGAAACGAGAATGTAAAACCAATTGAAGCCAAAAGCAGCACAAGAAACCATTGCAGAGTTAGAAGCAGAAGAAACCCAGAATGGAAGAGTCATGCAAAATGATGATGCATACCCATCAACTGAAACTCAACAATAAGTGAAAATAAATCCGAACAATGGGTTCCTGAGAAAAGAACAAGAAGAATGGAGATGTCTGCTGGCTTACCCGTGAAAGAGAATCTGAAGATTGTCAGAACTGAAAAGCAAAGGCCACTGCACTTGCTGCGCTTCAACGATCGCACCGCACCGTACTCAACATTCTGTTATTCCTTGAGTCTAAACTATCATTACAAAATCAATCAAAATCAAATCAAATAAGGTGATTGATATTTTAGATTGCCTCTCTGCGTGCAAGCTCTCTAATCAAAAATTTTATTTTATATTCTCAGTACGTGAACATGTACTCCCAAAAAATTCAAAAATACTTGCAAACTAAAATTTAAAAAAAATGTCACCAATTTAAAAATATAAAAATAAAATAAATAGTGGAATATATGTAATTAAACGAACGATCATGATGGTGTTTCGTGATCCACCAAATCAATTCTGGTATAATCCAAATTGAGGAGTTGTAACAGTTACGTGTTGCACCCACTTAGCTCGCAAAATTTGACATTCTGTTTAGAGGGCGGGTCTCAAGGTCAAAGCATAAAAGTAAAAATATAACAACTACTACAATAAACATAAGATTTGCTGATATCTGAAAAAAAAAAAAAAAAATATCATAAGCGAACAAAAGTCCGTAGGACGCCATATGGTTGGTGTCCAACCTTTTCCTTTTTTAAACTTTTATAATTAAGGCATTGTTTGGCAAATGAGTTTTTTAGTCAAAAAAATCATTAAAAAAATAAAAAAGTCAACAGTTCATACTAAAAAGTCAAAGGCTCTGTTTGGTAAGCCTCTCAAAATATAATTCTATCCATTGATTTGAGTTTGTTGTTTGATTGGAGCTTTCAAATCATAATTCTACATCTATTTCTCAAAACTCATTTCAAAACATAATCATTACTTTTCAAAACTCATAACCAAACACATAATTCAAAACTTTTTTCAAAACTCAATTTAAATCAATATTTTAATTTTTTAAATATTTAAATATTTTAAAAATATTTAAATTTTGTTAAGATTTTAAATATTTTAATATTTAAATATGTTATGATTTTTTTAATTTTTTAATTTTTTGAATATTTTTAAATATTTTAATTTCAAAATATTACGATTTTAATTTTTAAAATTTTAAAATATTTTATAAAAAAAAATTCAAACTCTATTTTATAAAAATATTTTTAAATATTTTAATTTTTTTGTTATGTATTTGGTTTCGATTTGAGTATAGAGTTGTAAAAGTACTATGGAGTTTCGAGTTATGAGTTTGGTTATGAGTTTTAAAAATAATTTCTTAATTGAGTTTTGTTTTATGTGTTTGGTTACGATTTGAGTGCAGAGTTGTTTTTAAATTTAAAATATTAACAATTTAAATTATTTAAATTTTTACAATTTAAATTTTTTGAATATTTATTTTAATTTTTTACTTATTAAATTTTTTAGATTATTTAAATTATTTAAATATTTATGATTTAAATTTTTTGAATATTTATTTTAATTTTTTACTTATTAAATTTTTTAGATTATTTAAATTATTTAAATATTTATGATTTAAATTTTTTGAATATTTATTTTAATTTTTTACTTATTAAATTTTTTAGATTATTTAAATTATTTAAATATTTATGATTTAAATTTTTTGAATATTTATTTTGAAAAAAAATTATTTCCTTTGTAATATTTTCAATTAAAAAATTGATTAATGTTATTTTCTGTTAATAATAATTTTTTTAATTGAATTTTAAAAAGAGTTTGGTTATGAATGTTGATCAGAATTTTCAATAGTGTGAAAGTAGTGTATTTTGTTATGAGTTAATATAATTTGAATTAAGTTTTAATTTTTTTTTCCAAAACTCATAACCAAACAAATTTTCTTACTTCACATGTCAAATCAAACTTTTAAAACTCAATTCCACACTCAATTCAAAACCCAATTCAACACTCTATTCAAAAATCATAACTAAACAAATTTTCTACACTCAAATTATAATTCCACAACTCACAAACTCAAAATACAACTCATACTTACAAATTATATTTACAAAACTCTACCAAACGCAATCAAAGATTCTTTTTTCTCTCTACTTTTTGCATATCTTTTTGTAAAATGTCAAAAAATATCTCAAACATACTAGTTTTTTTTAGTTCATATTTTAACCAAATAGCTAAAAAGTTACTAAATTAACCTGTTCCCAAATGAGGCCTAACACTATATTTGGTTGAATGATTTGGAAAAAGATTTAAAAGGAGAAATATAAAAGATAGGTGAAATGTGAATAAAATATATCTATATGTCACATAGTTTCACAAATTTCTTTTCTTTTTTCTTTCTAAATCCTCAATCAGTGTAAGTGTTCGAATCAGCTGTGCGTATATCAAGTAACTGTAAAATTAATGACGCGACAAACTTCTAATAATCCTTTTGGGGATTGAGGGTTGTTGCTGTGCCTTATGGCACAACAGGCCTGCTGTGAGATCTCGTAGAGGCATTTTTTGATTGTATTTTGATAATCTGAACCGTTCACATTGTAAGGTTTGTCGAGTATATTATTCATTTGAAAAATCAAGTTAATCGGACATCTATAATCCCATGATCAAGTCCTAATTATTTTTAAAAAATTATTAAAATTATGTTAACCGTTTATTTTTTGAAAAATAAATGTGCTTTTATTATGAGGCTACAAAGTCTAATTTATTTGATTTTTTGCATGAATGATCTATTCAACGAACTTTACAATGCACAGTTCAAATCATCGAAAAAGATTCGAAACACAGCCCCAATGGGCCTCACAACAAGGACCAAGACCTCCTCCTTTTGGAGGGAGTTGAATTTAAGATTGTAAATTTTACTACCCAATCTTTACCACTTAGTCAATTCCTTGATACATTCCTTCACTTTTGTTCTTACATTTGACATTTGATTGTTCATATGAAAAACTAGTAATTGCATATTGTATAATGTTTAATTGTTTGTACATTATAAAATAGATCAATTTTTCTTTAAAATTGCATTTAGATTTTATATTTGGATAAAAATTTATGAAGAAAAAAAAAAAAGAAAACAAAGAAAAATAAAATACAAGTTCAATTTCTTTCCACATTTATCATTTTTTTCTCCACGCTTTGTTATCTGAATTCTAAATTCAAATAGTAATTTAAAAAATTGTGCTAAAGTTGAGTCAACCAGTAAATCAAGAAAATGGACTTTATGGAATAAAACTATACATACATGGGACTAAATGGATTAAAAAATTCCTTCATAGACTTCTTGAGTTAAAACACTTCTAAATTGAACTTTTCAATAAAAATCTCATTTGACATTGATTGTTCATATGAAAAACTAGTAATTGCATATTGTATAATGTTTAATTGTTTGTATATTATAAAATAGATCAATTTTTCTTCAAAATTGCATTTAGATTTTATATTTGGATAAAAATTTATGAAGAAAAAAAAAAGGAAAACAAAGAAAAATAAAATACAAGTTCAATTTCTTTTCACATTTATCATTTTTTTCTCCACGCTTTGTTATCTAAATTCTAAATTCAAATAGTAATTTAAAAAATTGTGCTAAAGTTGAATCAACCATTTTTGGATTGGAGCTTTCAAATCATAATTCTACATCTATTTTTCAAAACTCAATTCAAAATATAATCTTTTAATTTTCATTTTTTAATATAATAAATTTGAGTGATATATTATTATTATTACTATTATTGTTATTATTATTGTTATTATTACACTGTAATTGTCGAGTGGAATTCAATTATTGGTATTGAATTGCCAATGCACAAAACATTATCAAATCCTATACAAATTTCAGATACTTTAGAATCATTTCAACATAATTAATTACAATCACCAACAACAACACGAATGGCAAATAATAAAACCCTGAAGCAAGCAAAGAATTCATGATAGAAAGAGGAGTTTGATGATTGGTTCTTGGAGAAGAAGCAATAAATTCTTGTAATCAATCAATCATGTCTAATACATAATCTGTTGCCTTGTACATGCGGGGTATCTTTACAATCACTTCTTTTCTACGCATGAGAGACAGGAACAATATCACAAGAAGTTTGAATTGGGAATCACGGGAGATCCGCAAAATAGTTCAGATTTACTGTCAATAATTTCTTGCACCAAAGACGTCTATGTGATTGAGATTAGCAAAATAAGTAGGTGTTTGATATGCACCAAAAAAAATATATATTTTTTTTGTATATATATATTTATTTGGATTACATCAATCAACATTTTCTCTTTATTTTTTTACCAACTTTATCTACTTTTATACACTTTTTTTATTTATTTATAAAAAGTCAAAAAGTATATATATTAGTCATGTACTTCGTCTATCTTGGTTATCTAAATTAGCATAATAATCACGTTGTTTGATTTTCGTTGATTTTTTAAAAATTGAATTTTTTGATTTTTGATTTTTTTTGGTGAATTTTTTTAATATTTTGCGTAATTTTTAAATTTTTTTTACATACATATAATCTAAATACACTTAAAAATTATAATTTTTGTATTTTTTTAAAAAAAATCACTAAATACAAAAAATACAAAAATTAAGAAAATTTAATAAATTTTCATATTTTGTTGTATTCAATATTTTTTTTGCACAAATTTTATACTTGTTAAGTATATCAAGATTAATTGGAACTAAAATTTTTTTAAAAAAAATTGATTAAAATATTTTGAAAAATCTCAAAAAATACAAAAATACGAATTAAACACTTAACAAATTATTTTTAAAAATTCAAAACCAAACAGAGTGCTTGGTTCAGTGTTGAATTGTTCACAAAAATCACTTCAATCAAACAGTGAACACGTTTACTCTAAAGGCAGTTATAAAACTTGGAGAACAAATTAACATATGACATAAATATTCTCCAACCCTAAGGGGAAGAGGTATGTAAAATCAATAACTATAACTAGAGTGTAATTCGGGCGGGTTCAGTCTGGTTGAGAGGTTGTTTAAGTTTAGTTCAAGTTGTGCTAAAACTTGTCCAGGCTCAAATTGTAACATGGGATTACCTGGCCAAGCCCGACCTGAGTTAAACTTGAGTTGCTTGAATTGCTCGAATTGTAAATGAATTTCAATTTTTTTTTTTTGCAACTACATTATAATTTATACAATTTTTTAATACACATTTTTTCATAAAAAGTCAAAAAATTAATCCAAACATCCTTATTTTTTTCCTCAAATTTTTAATCCAAAAAGATAAAAAAACAGGCCAAACATCCCAAACCACCCCAATATTAGTCATGTACTTCGTCTATTTTGGTTTTCTAAATTAGCATAATAATCACATTGTTTGATTTACGTTGACTTTCTAAAAATTGAATTTTTTTATTTTTGATTTTTTTGGGTGAATTTTTTTAATATTTTGCGTAATTTTTAAATTTTTTTTACATACATCTAATCTAAATACACTTAAAAATTATAATTTTTGTATTTTTTTTAAAAAAATCACTAAATAAAAAAAATACAAAAATTAATAAAATTCAATAAATTTTCATATTTTGTTGTATTCAATAAATTTTTTGCACAAATTTTATACTTGTTAAGTATATCAAGATTAATTGGATCTAAATTTTTTTTTAAAAAAATTGATTAAAATATTTTAAAAAATCTCAAAAAACTACAAAAATATGAATTAAAAACTTAATAAATTATTTTTAAAAATTCAAAACCAAACAGAGTGCTTGGTTCAGTGTTGAATTGTTCACAAAAATCACTTCAATCAAACAGTGAACACGTTTACTCTAAAGGCAGTTATAAAACTTGGAGAACAAATTAACATATGACATAAATATTCTCCAACCCTAAGGGGAAGAGGTATGTAAAATCAATAACTATAACTAGGGTGCAATTCGGGCAGGTTCAGTCGGGTTGAGAGGTTGTTTAAGCTTAATTCAAGTTGTGCTAAGACTTGTCCAGGCTCAAATTGTAACCTGAGATTACCTGGCCAAGCCCGACCTGAGTTAAACCCGGGTTGCCTGAATTGCTCGAATTGTAAATGAATTTCAATTTTTTTTTTTACAACTACATTATTAATTATTAAAAATTTGGCTCTATTTACATTTTTTTTATATAGAAATCATTAATACCATTGAAAACAAATAATTTATATAATGTAAGAGAAATGTCGACCGTTATAGTAGTCCTTACAATTTATGAGTGAAAATAAAAAAAAAAAAGTAAGATTTTATGTTGTTTGTATATATAATATATATTCAAAATGATTTAATAATCTAAATTACTTTAATATCATGTAATGACCAATAATTTATACATATATTTAATATTTTTTATATATCTATATATGTATAATTCGGGCTTCGGATTACTCGAGTTGTTTGACGTCTTTGTCCAAACCCGTTCAAATTTAATTCAGGCTTTGGAATTTTTGTTCAAGTCCATACCGAATTTAAAAATCTCTTGTCTAAACCTTAAAAAAATTCGAGCTTGATTCATATTGTTCGAGTTGAGTCCGCCTAAATTGTACCCCTAACTACAACCTTAGAGCTCTGGTGAGTGAATTCACTTTAACAATTTTATTCTTGTACTGATTTAAGTATTAAAATTTTCTCCAACTATCCAATAATTATCAATTCATAAACTTTTTTCTCTCTACACCTACTATGGATGTGATTATCATTTCTCTCATTAATCTATCATGTTATGTATATACATTTTTTTTTGAAAAAGTCACCTTCTACGTGCTTGATTCCGGAACAAGTTGTGTCATCTTTTTATAGTCAGGTTGGTGTGGGCTTCCAACTTATCAATTTATGTTTGATTTGTTAGGCATTGGCTTTCCACTTTATAACTAACCCCCTCCTTTATATCGTTTGCTTCTTGTTTTTTTCCCATTTTTCTTTGTTCTTTTGGATCTCTCTCGTAGAAACTATTAAATACATTTATTAATTTGTTTTTCTATATTCGTGGACAAATAATTCTACACAAGATACAAAGTTTAGTTGGTAAGGCTCATTCCCTTCGCCCATTTGGCTTAGGTTCGAGTCCCGCTGCCGGCAGTCCTTTGTTGGTGGGCAATATTGCGTAACGCTTTCCCTGGCCCTGGAGTGGGGTAGCCTCCCCTCCTCCTAAACTTTTTTTGAATCAAAAAACCCCAAACAGATGCAACACTGCAAACTGAATGTACTACGAACTAGATTGTATTTTTGAACTTACAAAAGATGCAAAATGAAGATGAAGAAAAGCAGAGAGTTGTGAAGACAGTTACGGGTTCAAAAGTATTTTTCAAAGGAATGGAGGGTTGATATATATAGGCTTGAGAAGTGCCTATTCCGGAATAAAAAACTGTTGTGAAGAATAGCCACCAAGTTGGAGACGCGACTGTTGGAGAAGAAGAGAAGTTGCAACCGAATAATTTTAAATTCAAAAATTTAGATTTCGAATTTTCTTGTAGAAAATTATTTGAAGAGAAGTTGCAACCGAATAATTTTAAATTCAAAAATTTAGATTTCGAATTTTCTTGTAGAAAATTATTTGAAATTCAAATAATCTTGTTGCAAAAAATAAAGGACGGCCTATGGCACGCGCGTGTGATGATGGTTTTGGGTTTGTCTATAACTCCTCCTCCTACAAAACTTGGGTACCCCTTGGGGCCCAACCCAAGGTCTCCAACTTAGAGCTTATAAACTCAATGAAACTCTTCTAAGTTTCCTATGTGGGACAAGGTTTTGGATACCAACTCAAAGGAACCACACAAAACATTTTTCATGTTTATGAGGCTCACTTCGGTATCAATTTCTCATTCACTTGTAAATGGTTTCGACCACCCGAGTATGTATTCTTGTTTACCACATGGCAAGGAACGTATTGCCACTCGGACCCACCCAAACCGAGGTGTGGGACCTACATTAATTAAAGCTCAAAATTACCGGAAATTAATGGTGAAAATACCATTTCTCTAACATCAGGTTGGTGTGGGCTTCGAACTTATCAATTTATGTTTGATTTGTTAGGCATTGGCTTTCCACTTTATAACTAACCCCCTCTATATCGTTTGCTTCTTGTTTTTTTCCCATTTTTCTTTGTTCTTTTGGATCTCTCTTGCAGAAACTATTAAATACATTTATTAATTTGTTTTTCTATATTCGTGGACAAATGATTCTACACAAGATACAAAGTTTACAATACATATGTATAATGAGTATTAAAAAATAAAGCTGGTGAATTTAGAAGTTTGTACTCTCTCTCACATACACATAAACATTGATATTGTAACAACAAACCTCAATTTAAATGTTAAAGTCGGGCTGAATATTTTGACATTCAAGTCATGACATTTAGGCATCATTTGAATCTAACTTCTTCTTTTTTTTCTTTGAATCTAGCTTCTTCAAGTTTTTTTAAATCCTTTTATTTCTTGAGGTGGCAAGGCAACAAGCCGAACAAATCAAGTGATAATTTGTTTAAATTTTACTTGTTTACTTTTTAAGTCGAACTCAAATAAGTTTTAATCGAGCTAAATGTGATTAATTTGATTTTTATAATACTTATAATCGAATCAAGTTGACTGGGAAGTTGTTTAAACTTGCTTTAAAATTTTAATAAATTTTAAAATGAAAAATATTTGAGATCTATAAAAAAAATTCTCACAATTATACTGAGGTAGTATAATAAGTGTCAACTTTTAATTAATTACACATCTAATAATATAAGACCTACTTTCTATACCCTATCATTATAAAAAAATTTATGAATCTAAAATATAGATCTTTAACATTACTCATTTTAAGTATGTTTACACTTTGCTTACTTTCATAAGCAATGCAGCGGAGCATGAGCTAATCCTAATTTTGAGAGAGTTGATTGAGCCCGGCCCGTTATGGATGATATTGCGGACAATCTTTATATCTCCAAGCCCATTAAGGCTTCAAAAAGTTGAAACTTTTAACTTCTTTTAAATCATATCACTTCTTAATTTTTTATATAACTTTAAAAAAAATAAAATAAAATAAATTTTTAACCTACTTTTTAAAACAATCTTAAATATCCAAACCCTGAAAATAAAATACCCCGAAAATAAAAAAACATTATCCATTAGTTTTTTGTATGGCTATATTTCAGTAGAAGTTACGTCAAGCAGTTAGATGAGATATTATCTTATACTGCGGAATGCTATGCCAATAGTGTTTTCAACCAATAGTGACGGTGTGATGATTATATTTGAACACCAATCACCTACGCTACTTTATGTCACCCTAATCACATGCAGGCCCGACCTTCAGATTTTCGAGACTCAAAATCAATAATTAACTAATAAATTTTTTAGGCCTTTCACATTTTCTTTTCATTGAATGAAAAAAAATGAAGATAAAAAATAAAAAATTTGTGTCAAAATCACAAAAAATACTTAGTATTACATTACAACAATTAATAAGTGTCGTTTGATCTTCGCTCTTCTTGTATTTTTAGCAACAAATAAATCAATCATACTTGCGTAATCTAGTTTTTTTTTTTTTGTAAAATCATTTTCAATTGATGACAATGCTAATCATTTTAAATGAGCCTTTCAGCTTTTTAATGGGTCAATTTATATTAAATTAGTTTGGGTCTTCCTTAATTTTTTTTTGGATTTAAAATATACCTAATATATTACAATAAACTATAATAGGAGGACCCTTTTTTGGGTCTATTTTCAATGAATAACAATGTTAATTTTTTTGAATGGGCCTTTCAATTTTTTAATAGATCAATTCATTTTAAATTAGTTTGGACATTCTTTAATTTTTTTTTAAACTTAAAACATACCTAATATTTTACACTAAATCATAATAGAAAGGGTCCTTTTTTTGGATCTATTTGAAGGGGCCCTAGGTCATGGCCTTGTTGCCCCATGTCTAGGGCCGGCACTGATCACATGTAACGAACGACACAAAATATTAGTATTAGTAAATTTTAAATAAGAACTCAATAAATAATGTGATTAATATTATATAAAATGTGACATCAACAAATCATATATTAATGTGAAACTTGGATGATGTTAGTTTTCTAGCTAGATTTTTAGCTTAAATTTATGTAACTAAATTTTCTTAATAACTATGTAGCGTTTGCATTAGCAGTTTATTTTTATTTTTTGTTTTGAACAAAAGTAGTTTAATTTTTTTAAAAAAGTTCACGTTAAGCATTAAAATGAGATTTTATCTGGTTGAACCTTCGAAAAATTGGAGCATATGGAGAAGGCAAGAATGCTGATTTTTCTTAATGGATATCAAGTCATTCAGATCATTGGTATGAGATGGTAGTCCAAGGCGGTAGAGATGGTAATTTAAACCCAGCCCCATGGGAACCCGACTCCCCGACCTCGATTTGAGCAGTTTTTTCCCAAAAAATATCCCCAACGGGGAGAGGATGGTATTCAAAAATTAATCCCCGATCAATTTTGGACTGGGGACGGGGTTAAGTGTCCCAGCCTCGGCCCGTCCCCGTCCCTGTTTTATCCCCGGAGTGAAATTGCTCTTTTACCCCTCTCTATATATATATAAACCAAACCTATTTTTCAGTTTCACTTCCTCTGTGTGTGTGTCTCTCTCTCTCACCGTGGCTCTCATCTCTCTCTCTCTCACTCACTGACTCAAATCTCAGTCTCGTCTCGTCTCATCTCTCTTCCTCCCTCTCCTCTCCCTCTCCCTTCGTCAGATCGTGAAGCCCTCCGTCCGTCAGATCGTGAAGCTCTCCGTCTGAACAGATTTGAAGAAGAAGAAGCCCTCCATCCGGGAAGCCTTTCGTCCGATCGTGAAGCCCTCCGTCTGAACATATCTAAAGAAGTGAAGCCCTCCCTCCGTCCGTGATGAACAATTTTTTTTGATGATTGTTGTGTATATATGTATATATATATATCTATGATTAATTTTTTTTGATGATTGTTATATATATATATCTGTTGTTGTTGATGATGTTGTGTGATTTTGTTGAACAGATTTGTTCTGTCGTCCATTAGACAGATTTTTTTTGTTTTTTTTGTTTTTTTTTGGGTTCTTGTGTGTTGAACAGATCTGTTGGGAAATTTTCGGGGTCGGGGAAACCCGATCCTCGTTAGGGGACGGGGGTGGGGGAAGTGATGGGTTCCCTGTCAGGGATCGGGGTTGGGGACGGGGATTTTTTTACCTTCAGGGATCGAGGACGGGGAGTGGCATCCCCGGCCCCGCCCCGTTGCCATTCCTAAAGGCAGTCAACAGTGGTAGTTAGAGGGGGTTATTAATAAGGATGGCCAAGATGCTAGAAGAAAAAATACATTTTTTTCTTCTTCTTAAAATTTAATAAAATTTGAAAAATATTTTCATTACCGCATTTTTTATTTTTATTATATGTGTGGAAAAGTGGATATGGAGTACTCATGCTGTCCAGACAAGCCTTAAAGTAATTTTCACATCTGCGACTTGAACTAAGAATAAGTTCCGGACCGTGGTGTCGAAATTAACACTTTGACGGTCTAGTTAGTTTCTGTAAGATGGTTGGTCTGTTTTCCTAATTTCTTGAGGTCTAAGTATTTTAACACATACCTCTTTCTTTAACATTTCTCTTCCTTTTATAGAGTTATTGTCCTCGATTTTCACTCCATGTAACTTAGCCTTTCATCATCATCTTGATAGTACCTATCTTCTTACTTTACTTCCTTGACAAGGACATTCTGGTCCAATTCGATGGGTCCATGCCGACTCTCTTGAAATATTCGACTCTTCTATTCAACGCAGGCACTTGCTATTCGGCGCTTCACGACTTTCAAGCCCAATCGAGTATTTACTCGACAAATACGCAATGCAGTGGGCTTAGACCTATTCACCCCATTTTAAACGGGCTTCTGCCTTACTCGGCCCACAATTACTCGGCTCTCATAATCTGCATTCCTATTGGTTGACTATACTACTAACGTGCTCTGCCGGAGCATAGAATGACTTTCTAGTTAAAAAAAAAAAAAAAAAAAAAAAAAGAAGGAAAAACCGCAGATCCCAGCATCAGAGCCCAGTTTGGGTGGAATTTGGATCATCGGCAGCCCTACCCGGCAGCCCCCAAAACGACGTCGTTTTGGGGTTTTTTTTTTTTTTTTTTTTTTTTCTTTTCTTCTTCTTCGTTCTTGATCCAAAACCAGAGGGGAAAACCAGAGGGGAGGGGAGGGGAGGGGAGAAGAGGGAGGAGGGAGGGGGAGGTCCGATCGTCGCCGTCGTAGCTCGTCGCCTCACGCCGGCCGTCGCAGCATAGCTCGTCGCCTCACCCCGGCCGTCGCAGCACCGCAGCACCGCCGTCTCCTCCGCCTCCGCCTCCTCCTCCTCCTCCTCCTCCTCCTCTCCCACTGGTTATGGCCCCCTCCAGTCCGGCCCACCGGCGGCTCTTCTTCCCTCCCCTCTCTCTCCTTCCCCTCCCCTCCCTCTGGTTCTGTCGAGCTCGACGAGGAAGAAGAAAAAAAATCAAAACACCCCAACAAAACGACATCGTTTTGAAGAGCTGCCGAAACGGCTGCCGAAAACGGCAGCCGATGATCCTGCTCAGTTTTTGGGTGTCCAGTATCCCCAAAAAGGATAAAAAAACCGCTTTCCCAGAAACAACTCTCTCCCTCGCGTTTCCCAGTCAAAAACTACCATCTTGTCTGTCTTTATCGGGTGTACTGATTATATTAAGTTCTCCACATGTTGTTCACCCAAACAGCCCCTAATCTCAAACTTTTTGGAGATGTCCCTCCTCCTCTTTCTCTCTCTACAACTTGCCCTCTCTTCTCTCTCCTCCTCCGCCGCCGCCCAAAACACCACCACCACCAACACTGCCGCCGCCGCCTCATGCTCTCTCAACTTCGATATTCTTCATCAGCTCCTAAAGGGCACAAAACAACCAACCCTCGATTTAAACGGCGAGTGTCAACATATCCTACAAGGTCTTCGGCTAGTCCAGTCGGAGTACCTCCGGGCCACCAACAATTTCTTGCCGCCGATCGACCAAGCCGAATCCTGTTGGGACTCCTACCAAGCCATAGTCAACGAATCCGACCCGAAATTCGATATCCGCAAGTCCTGCGGGTTCAACACCAGCTGGATCGCCGAGGGTTGCATGAACATCACGACCCGATTTGAATTCGAAGGCAATGTCTCCAAATCCTCATTGAACGCCGTCGTTTCGGCCTGTAACCAGTCCCTAGAAAACGGCTCGCCATGCGCGTCATGCACCACCAGCCTCTCCAGCCTTCAGGCCTCGTATCTGACCGGTAATTCGGTTGGAAACGTCTCCGATTGCACGGCTTACCCGTCGATTTATGCTGCCGCATTTGCTAACTATTTGGGTCCTACCGATGAAGGTACTGCGAAATGCTTGTTTTCTCTCGATTTCACTAGGTCTGATTCGAGTGGTAAGCAGCGAAAGATTGTAATTGTTGTTGGTGTGGTTTGTTGTGGACTTGTTTTGGTTCTGGGTTTTGGTGGGTTTTGGTATTTTCGGCGAAAAAGATGGAAACCGAGGCAGCAGAGGACGATTTCCAGGACCGGAACTAGTTTGGCTTCTGGGTTGGATTCAATTAGTGGAAGTACTACTTTGGTTAGGTACACATTTGATGAAATCAAGCAATCAACTAAGAATTTTTCTAGGGAAAACATAATTGGAAGTGGAGGGTATGGGAATGTGTACAAAGGGGTATTACCAGATGGGTCTGAAGTTGCATTGAAGAGATTCAAGAATTGTTCATTGGCAGGCGATGCGAGTTTCACACATGAAGTAGAGGTGATTGCCAGCGTTCGACATATGAATCTTGTGGCTTTGAGAGGGTATTGCACCGCAACGACTCCATTAGAAGGCCACCAGAGGATAATTGTGTGTGATTTGATGAAGAATGGTAGTCTTCATGATCACCTATTTGGGTTGAATGTGAATAAGCTAAGCTGGCCAATTCGCCAAAAGATTGCGCTTGGCACAGCTCATGGGTTAGCTTATTTGCACTATGGTGCTCAACCGGCTATTATTCATAGAGATATCAAAGCGAGTAATATACTTTTGGATGAGAAGTTTGAGCCCAAAGTGGCTGATTTTGGGCTTGCAAAGTTTACACCAGAGGGGATGACACATTTGAGCACTAGAGTAGCTGGGACAATGGGCTATGTGGCCCCTGAGTACGCTTTATATGGGCAGTTGACAGAGAGGAGCGATGTTTACAGCTATGGAGTAGTGTTTCTTGAGCTTTTGAGTGGGAAGAAAGCGCTTATGGCGGTTAATGAAGACCAACCCACTCTTGTGACTGAGTGGGCGTGGTCATTAGTGAGGAAAGGGAGAGCTTTAGATGTGATTGAAGATGGTATGAGAGATTTGGGTCCTCCAGAAGTTATGGAGAAGTATGTGTTGGTTGCAGTACTATGTTCTCACCCACAGTTATATGCTAGGCCGACAATGGACCAAGTTGTGAAGATTTTAGACACAGATTTACCAGTTCCATCTATCCCTGAAAGACCGATTTCTCTGATTGCGAATATTGATGATATTGAGAGAACAACGAGCAGCAGTGGTGGTGGTGGTGGTTCGAGTAATCTGTCAAGTTCTTGTGGATACCATTCATACACGGTTGAGATTGACCGGCCTTCTTCTTCTAAACAGAAACAAGGAGAGGAAATTTCAGGTGGCAGATGAAAATTGAGGTGATTCAGAGGATGGTTGGTTGGTTGGACCACTTGGAAGTCTTGAATGATTCTTTTTGCTACCAGTTGTATTGTTCATCTTTGATTCATTTGTTAATGGAGATTGTGTGGTTCCTGAATTTGGAATCCCAACTCCCACTGTAAAGTGAAATATAGGTGTATAGCCCCAGTTGATTTTATTTTTTTATTTTTACTTAAAAAGATTTAGGAAATATAGAGCATGATTTTTAGAAGTAGCTTTGTTTGGAAGGCCTTAAGGTCTTGCATTGGCGATTCTGCAAGCATATTGTTGGGTTATTCTTTCTTTGGGTGTACTATACCTTTTAGGTTATTGATTTGTTATAATCTTTTTTTGGATGTTCTTACCATTCTGTGTGTGTGTGATGCAAATCCACTGATATTGATACAAATACTTGAATATAGGTATCTATCTCTCTCAATTGAAGATATTGATGAAGGAGGTCAATCTTTCCATTGATACTGATACTAATAAAAAATGAATATAGATATCGCTATCTCTCTATATATTTGACGCAATTGAAAGAGATCCATCACGCAATACCCTCTATATATTTGACGCAATTGAATGAGATTCATTGCGCCATACCGATACTCTTGAATATATAAATATTGATATTTGACTTAGCATACAAATTGTTGAAAGATATATGTATCCAATGTGAGCTAAGCTATGGATGGTAAATATTACTTTTTGTCCTTCCCCTCCCTAAAATGTCAACTTATATCCTAATTGCAAATTCTTTATGTGGCTTCTATATAACTTGGTTTAAGCTCCAAGTAAAAAGTATATATTTTACTTGTATTCATGATGTCATGCACCTAAAATGCATATTTGGTGTGATTACTAGCCACCTGAATTATGTAATTGAAGGAAGAATTAACATGGTAAACAAGCAGGATTAAAATCTCTTTCTTCATAATCTTATTCTCGTACTTAATAATTATTTATTAATTAAAAAAAGCTGGAAAAACTGGCCCAAGAACAATTGCCAAACCAGCACCATATTCATAGGTCAAAATTAGCATGGTAGTCATGTGATAAACAGTTTTTTTTTTTAAGATTTTTTTTTTAAATATGTTATATTTTCTTGGTTGAATGCTTTAGGGGTGTACAAAAGAAGAATTGTAACTAAAGTGGTGTTTGAATCTTAGATTTGCTTAGAGAAAAGAAAAAGATGAAGAAAATATATGAACAGAAATAAAGCGGTTATTTTTCTTCTTTTGTTTAGGTTAAGAAAATGGATCGATATTTGTCCCCAAAAAAAAAAAATTTGTTTAGTTACTTGTAAAATAATTATATTTTCATTTAATTGTCTTGACAAATCTAAAACATTAAAAAAGAAAAGAAAAAAAAGAATGAGTCTATCTATAAAGGAAAAAGGAAAACCCCAAAGTTGCTGTGGCATGACAACCCATCAACTTCTTTGGTGACCCAAATTTATTTATTAAACGGAAGGCCCAAACGTGCGTATTATTATTGGGCCAGACAAATTTGTCAACTTCTTGAAAAGGCCTCTATAGTTCAATACACATTTACTCTTTTCACTAATCCTAATTGCTTATTTTTTGAAGTACTTACATATACATCTTAATAAGTGAATTTATTTTCTAATAGATCATACAGAAAAAATTTATCATAAAAAAAGTTACTAATTGCAAATTTTAGTGACAATTTATAAAAATCATGACAAAAAAAGTCACTAATTGTCAATTTTTAGCGACGTATGTAAAAAATTGTCAAAAAAAAATTATTTTTAGCGATAATTTTGTCAAGATTTATTTTTAATAGGACTTGATGGGAATTATAAGTCCAACTATTAGGACCTATGGATAGTATACCTTAAATTTTGTCCCATAGTCCTTGCCTTGTGAGTCTGACCCATCATGAGCAAAGGAAGTTGTAAAACCAACCATTCAAAGGTGCTGCTAGTTGAATCTCCAGTGAAAACAACTTTGTTTGTGAGCATTACCTTCAATGCGATTGATTCTTTCAATGATATGCAGCCTATAAGGGGACCGAAATTGGTAATCACTACGAAGCCCACCTAAACTCGATGTCTTTTTATCTAATCATATGTTTAATTGATAAAAATCAGTGAAATTAGTATATCATGATACTGTTCCTCCAACCAAATGATGATATTATTAATTTCATATCCGTCCATTCAATAGGACTTATCTCATATTATATCTTATCATAATCAAACATCATATAAATTCTCATACTGCTGCATATATAATTTCATTCTTATATTACTAATTTATTAAACGTGGGCTTATAGTTTTAAGTGAAGTCCAAATCAATGACAATAATTGAGGAGACTTTTCCAACCACACTATGTTTGCAATAAAAGCATACAGAACCAGGAGTTAATAGAGTCCAAGAAATATTTTTTGATATCCAGCAATCCTTTGATAAGATAGACAAATACCGAAGCTAGTTGAAAGCTTTTTCTCAAATAATTCATTTGCCATAATTTCTCATATAATTTCTAGCTTCTTCTTGTACAAAGGCCCCGCTTGGTAGAGCTGTGGGAAAGTGATTATTACTTATAAGTTAACAGCTTATAACTTATAATTATGAACATAAGCTGATTTTTGACTTATAAATTAAGCTTCTTCTTCCCCACTCAAAGAATAAGTTGATTTTTTACTTACAAAAAGGTATAAGCTGTATTGTTAAGTTGAACCAAACACATCAAAATAGCTTAAATTAAGCTAAAAACTGAAATAAGCTGAAAATAAGCCCTACCAAACAGGGCCAAAATATCATTACATATTTACATTAGCTATTGAAAGCATTCCAAACAACTTCCCAATTTACCACTTACCTCCCTCTCTCCTATTTTCTTCTTTTCTTTCCTCTTATCTTTTTCTAACAATGAGTTCAACTACCAATTCCCATATTCGGATTTCTGATCGTGTTGAAGAATGGTAGGTGAAGATTGCACAACACCACATAGATGCTCTAGCTTAATCTTTCTTTTCTTTTTTTGGTTTGGTAAGGCTTTGTCATATATGTCCAAACACCACATGTTAGGGACATATGGGGGGTTGATTATTTCTTGTATATTAACTTAATTCAAGATTAAACAAACCAAACTAAGACATCAAAATCGAATTTGGTCTGTTACTATTAACTTGATGAAATTCAATTGAATTTTTCTGACTTTAGAGCAACACAATTAAAACAGTAACTGCTCACCTGCATCACGACGGTGTTGAGTTGGATGCCAATCAAATCACTTCATTTCAAGAATAGCTTTGGGATACTCGGACCGCATATGCACTTTCCATCTGTTTCATGCAAGAAAGTAATCTGAGAAAATTTGCTCTAGCCATCATATATATGCATATATATTTTTTATATAGAATTTAACAAGAATAGGACAGTTTTCACTTTCTTTTTAGCATCTTCCAGCTAGGTATTTCAGATAGTCTCAGATATGACCACAGACAGAACAGCTAGCAACACACATTTCCAACTTATTTCAGCTTTTAGCTTAATTTAAGCTATTTTGATGTGTTTAGTTCAGCTTAACAATACAGCTTACAGCTTTTTGTAAGTCAAAAATCAACTTTTATTCTTTGAGTGGAGGAGGAAAAAATTAATTTATAAGTAAAAAATCAACTTATGTTTACAGTTATAAATTATAAACTGTTAAATTATAAGGTATAATCACTTTGCCACAACTTTACCAAACGGGGCCACTGTTGATCATGTTCATAAACATCATGCAGTTTGCCAGTAAGCTTGTGGATGAGGATGAGGATGAGATAAATGAGTCGGATACATGTCTAAGGCCAAGTTTGAGAAGACTAAATAAGTGCACTTTTTGACTTTTTATGAAATATGGGTTAGATTTGGGTTGGGTTTGAAGTGATGTGTTAAAAAGGTGATGTGACTTAAATAGGATAGTGACTTTTTGACTTTTTGAATTTTTTTGAGGATGCCAAACTTGGCCTAATTGTAGTAAGGAAAAAGCTATACAAACTTCTTTTTTTTTTAATTATAAAAGCTGATGCAGAATGGAGTGATATCCGGTGCACTATTTCCATCCATGAAAATGAAACCACCACGCCTTCTAACAATCAATTAAAGATACACGCATAGAAACGAATTACAAAATAAGTCACAAAAAATTCTCACAAAGGATGAGTCCCACCCATTTGTGAGTGTTATGACTGGATCTTTGATCGGTTTTTGTGCAGCTAGAAGAAGTGTTGTTTCTTCAATTACAATAAGAGTTCTAGATGAGAAGAACATATCCAAAAGCAATTGTCACTCTAACAAAAAAAGGCTTTTGGTAAAAGGCTGATTTTGTCTCCAAACATCAAATTTTCGTTACTAAAGTGATCTGTGACGAAAATTTTTTGTCATCACGTTTGTCGCCTATATATTGTCGCTGAAAGTACCTGATAACGAAAAATAGTTTTGTTGCCTATTTTTCGTTTTTGGTGATGAAATTTTTCGTCTCCAAATATTACATTTTTTATCCTCTATAACATCAATTTCGTCACTAAAATTAGATAATATTTTATTTTAATTGTTTTTGGTGACGAAATATTTCGTCACCAAATAGATTTTAGTAACGAAAGTTTTCCTCATCAAATGGATTGAGGTGACAAAAAAATTCGTAACTAAAATGAGCAGAAAAGAAAATTCTTCAATGACAAAAAACATTTTCTCACAAAATATTTCAATTTAGCGATGAAATATTGAACAAATGTGACGAAATTATTTGTTTGGTACTATATCATTAGTGACAAATTTATTCGTTATGTTTTTTGAAAACTAATAGCGACATTTTTTATTTCGTCGCTAATAATAATTTAATTTTTTAAAAATGGGAGTACTATTTTCAAATTAAATTTTTTTTTTTACAAAAAATTTCCTGTGCATTTCAATAACCTGTTCAATAAAATATCTATTACAGATCAATACAAAAATCTATTCATTTTTATAAAAATCACAATCGAATTTCAGCACTATCCACAAAAATACAATATCAACTACATGTGAATTACCAAACATGTCTCCTAATATTCACAAAAAACATATCTACTAATATCAACAAAAATATAATATCAAGTGCGGATTACCAAGCATGTCTTGTAATACCAATAAAAATATAAAATTTACAACGCAACCAAAATACAGGTAAGGTAATATGAACAAAAACACAAAATGAGCTAGCCTCTGCTCTCCAAATTACCAAACATGTTCATATCAAATCTCGAATCTGCAAAAAAAAAAAAAAAAAAAAAAAAAAAAGAATGCAAGTTAGACAATTATTATCTTATCAATTAAATATACAATTTAACATGCATTTTTCGACTTAGTTTTCAAATCGGGAGTCCCGTGCTAGTTCCGTAAGTTTTCACAACTTACATTGGTCCCTCCCGAGGTGTTCCCTGGGTCATCCCATGCCTGTTACACAATTTTGGGCCCCGATGGCCTATTTACAAGCTTAAATGTTGGAAAAATTCATTTTTGGACTTAATTTTCAAACCGGGAGTCCCGTGCTAGTTTCGCAAGTTTACACAGATTACAATGGTTGCTTCCGAGGTGATTGAGGTATTCCTCGGGCCTTCTCGTGGTTGTTTAACGATTTGGGCCCCGATGGTCTATTTACAAGCTTAAGTGTTGGGAAAGTTCATTTTTGGACTTCGTTTTCAAACCGAGAGTCCGGTGCTAGTTCTGTAAGTTTACACAAGTTACAATGGTTGCTTCCGAGGTGATTGAGTTGTTCCCCGGACCTTCTCGTGGTTTTTTAACGATTTTGGCCCCCGATGACCTATTTACAAGCTTAAGTGTTGGAAAAATTCATTTTTGAATTTAGTTTTTAAACCGGGAGTCTCGTGCTAATTCTGTAAGTTTACACAAGTTACAATGGTTGCTTCCGAGGTGATTGAGGTGTTCCCCGGGCTTTCTCGTGGTTGTTTAATGATTTTGGCCCCCGATGGCCTATTTTCAAGCTTAAGAGTTGGAAAATGTGCATTTTTTCACTTAGTTGTCACACCGGGAGTCCCGTACTAGTTCCGTAAGTTTCCACAACTTATATTGGTCTCTCCTGAGGTGTTAGGTGTGTTCTCGGGCCTTCTCATG
Source organism: Camellia sinensis (assembly GCF_004153795.1). Taxonomy (NCBI): domain Eukaryota; kingdom Viridiplantae; phylum Streptophyta; class Magnoliopsida; order Ericales; family Theaceae; genus Camellia; species Camellia sinensis. The sequence goes on from NW_021026050.1 coordinate 720,964, forward strand.
GGTTTTTCATGATTTTAGCCCCTAGTAGCTTATTTTCAAGCCTAAGTATTGGAAAAGTGCATTTTTGAATTTAGTATGAAAAAGTATATTTTTCTACATAGTTTTCAAACCGAGAGTCCCGTCCTATATCCATGCATATATTATTCTGACTTATGAAGATGTATTAGATATTTAATTCGTTATGTTTCTTTTTATTTTTTCTTGATGTTGCATTTCCATTTAATATATATGGGTTTTCAATAATGCTACAATAAATAAACAATATACATGGGTTTTCAGTAGGTTCACCCGCAACCTCTACTGACAACCATACAACAAATATAACATATTTGGGTTTTCAGTAGGTTCACTCTCAACCTCTTAAGAGCATTATGGGTTTTCAGTAGGCTCACCTTTAACCTCCTCCACGTGTATGATTGTGTACATGTGTGTGTGTATATATATATATATATTAATGTGTAGAAGATACCTGCTCGTCAATTCCTATCTCAGGCCTTTGAAAAGAGTCACCTTAAGATCAAACTCGATTACAAGATCCACAAAACCTGAGGCCAAAACATTCAAAGAAAAACACAGCATAACTAATAAGTATTCAAAGAAAAACATTCACCTAAACGTAATTATATTTAACATGAAGATTACACAAAAGTTATAGCTGTAACAGATCATTCACCTTTCCAAACTGTTGTTTCCTATCCGCACAAACCGCAAACCGCATTGCGGGCGGTTGCGGGTTGACTTTTCCCCAAACCGCATAGATGCGGGCGGGTCCAAACCGAACCGTAAACCGTTCTAAACCGAACCACGGACACTGCTAATACAAGTGCACCGCTACATAGGATAGAGGCTTAATCTTATCATCATGTAATATAAATAATTACAGAAAGGAAGACAAATAAAGTAAAAGAGACAGTAAATACAAGCAACCAAAAAACAATACAAGCAGCCAAATAACAACCAAAAGAGATACAAGCGGCCAATCACCAAAACCATCCCCTGCATTCCCAAAATCTAATCTGAAGATTTGATCCAAAGCAAGAAAAAACATGGCAATCATGCCAACTTCTTCAGCAGAACAAACTAATCATATTCCCAAGCACCCAACTCAAACTCATCTACCTAACCCAACGGACTTCCTTACCTGCTGTAGATTTGCCACAAAGTTATGCACAGAGTAAAACCTGCCCAGGGAGTGAGTCTTCATCCAAATTGACCCAAAGAATAGCAGAGCTTTTCATATCTAGCAACTAGCAGCAATAACAGCAGCTAGCAGCACTTCATTTCTGTAGCAGCACCAGATTTTCTGCAGCAACAACTAGCAACTAACAGCAGCTGCAGCACTCCAAAAATAGCAGCAGCACTCCAAAAACACCTAGCAACTTACAACAACAACAAAAAAAAAACAACGCCCAATTAGTACACATTAATGTGTGTTTTTGAAAATATGTGATTTATTTCATTTACTTGAACAGCCATGTTAAATCAATAATGATAGTTAGGTTTTGAGATATGTTAAGCTTGTGTCTCAGAACGCGAGTGCTTTTCCTCTAGTAGGAAAACACTAGAAATCTTTATTTTCCTTTAAATTATCCTTTAGATTGACCTTCTATGAAGCAAGAAGAGGATCAAAATAAATATTGCTTCAGAACCAAGTCTTGTGAAAAATAGAGCCAAGTCATACCAAAGATGGGCCAATGTTGTAGTTGATAGGACAACAAAACTCAATTCGTTAATCACAGAAAACTTGAGGGAAATTTGCATATTAGAATTGTCAACTACTTATATGTGGCAAATGAAAATCTTCTACCATTCTAGTTTAGGGTTCTGCCTTAATTCATTAAAAATATGGAATCGATAGATGAGAAGAAATAAAGAAAAAAGATACAATGTGGATGATACCTTGATAGCTATAATTTGCTCTGGCATCGGAGCAACTGGTTTAGGTGCTTGCTCTTCCTTTGGAACCTCTGGGGTACTTGGAGCCTCACTAGGTACAAATGTTTTTGCAGATTCCTTTTTAGCTTGTTCTTCAGCTTCTTCTGATGAAAATAGATTTTTTTGCCTCAATTTGCTCCTACATAGGAAAAATAAAACATAATTTCAAGTTTAGGCCTAACGTGAACCCAGCCCGTATCCACACCCCACCTGTAGTATGATGGAAGAAAAGGTGTTGTTATACTAATGTCGGAGGTTGGCAATGTTGATTGCAAAAAGGAAGGTGGTTGTGGGGGTTGGCTATTATTAGAATATCACAAATTAGATTTAAGTTTTTACAGATATTAGTAGGGACATTGTGATAGTGAAAGTGACCATAGCACCTTGATTCAAGCCTAGATTAAAGGGATGTCACCATTGTATTCAAGTTGGACTTGTCCCTTAGCGCTCACAAACGTGGTTCACTTGTGAAAGGGTTTAGTTTATATATAGGCCTAGACCTAATTGGAGACAAGTTCAATCTATAAATCAAAAAACTAAGTGTTTTCCTTTCAAGAAATTTTTATTATATAAAAATAGAGAAAGTGAAAGGTCAAAAGTTCTTAGCACTTGGTTCCCAACTCAAAACACATATCTTTTAATTTTGTTTTTACATAAATTTTTCTTCCTTTCTATATACTCCATCAGAATAATAAATGGGGCATCACCTCCGCGAATGTGCATTCTTTCCTCAGCCATACATTCATCGACTGTGTGCTCACAATACTGCCATAATCCATGAATGACATAACAGAGTGTCAGTGCTGGATTAGGCTACACATAATACCATGGAGGAAGAAGAAATGATAAGGAAGACAGTATATGTTGATTCACCATTTATAGTTTCCCTTAGCACATCTACATTTCTATGGAAAAGTTCACTTCCTGCTAATTTGGTGACAGACCATCAGTACTTTGTCCCAAGCAGTTATCACCATGAAACATGCTTCCTTACATAAATTCTTGGGTACAAGGATGCCATAAAAAAGGAAGGCTAACAAGACCACCTCCAATCATGCAACAATTTATATCTTGAACCCCAGGACAAAAAGTCATAAACATCTTAATATGCTTAGAAATTAGAATCCTATGGGTAGAAATGTTTCAAAAAAGAAAAAAGAAAAAAAAAAGATTGGAATTATTTCAGTAGAAGAATGCTAACACATTATACTGAAGATCAGTACTGCCACCCATTAAATTATGAAGCATATTAGTCAGATACCATTTATCCCTAAAATCTGCAATAAGGGTGTTAATTAAACTACATGGCAGATTTCCAACCCTTGAATCCCACAATTCATTATTAATCAACATGACAATTTTGCATCAGCTTGTCATTATCTACTAATACAAGAAGCCAAGAATGTTAACACTACTTTTGGATTTCTGAAAGGATTAATGCACTTGTTGACAATGTGACACAAGATTAGAACTGCATCTGCGAAAGACACTATTTTTGGATCACCCTCACAAAACTTTATTTCTTGTTTTTAATTAAATGTCAATTTTGTTTCATGTGACAAAGTATTGTGCATATTTTAATGAATACCTCCAACTTCAAAATATATTAGCTATTGTTCTTAAACAATCCAGTCAAATATCTTAATCGCAACATGACCTAGCAATCTCCAAACACCAGTGTTATAGTCTTTCCCACATTCACAAACTAACTTCCTAAACCTTACACAATTCCATCTCACCCTCTCACTGTTCACTACCAACATGTACATTCAAAGTTGAACAAAAACTAATAAATAAGAAAGTATTAAGTTGTTAAGAAAACAAATAAAAAGAAAAAAAAAATTCAAAATTCATTGCATACTTGAACTTTGTTATTTTTATTTTTAGCAAATAAACAAAACCCAATTCAAATGATTTACATATATATATATATATACATATAATACATATGTCCCCGGCAAAGAATCCAAAACCCAATTCAATTAATTTTCCAATTTGCTTAAGAAATAAACATATATAAATTCATGGAACTTATGGTTTTTATCCTAGTAACAAATAGAAAACCCAATTCAATTCACTTCTGTATCTGATATAAACAAACAATATACCCATTGAAACTTATCTTTTTGATTGACAGCAAAGAATACAAAACATGACTACCTCATTGGAACTCCTTTATTTCAATTCCATTTCTTTCAAGGTTGAAGAAGTTTTATATTTAGAGCTTCCCAATATATTAAGTTGGTGTTCTCAAGGGTTTCTAGGTGATCTCCATGTTGACATACCAGCTCCAACATATGATCTGGTCCATTCAAAACAATGCAGGAGAGAGAGGATGTAATTGGTTCATTCAAAACAGATGATCTCTATGTTTTCAAAGATTCCAAAAAAAAAAGAAAATAAAAAGAAAATAAAAAAAAGAAGAGAATATATATTGCTTTGTTTTTCTCAATTAAAATTGGTAGCTAGCTGCTTTCAATGTAATTGCTCTGTTTTTCCAATCTTAGGAACATGATTTGACCAAAGTATATATATCGACCATTATAGTTTTACCATAACAATTAACAACATTATCAGTCATTTAATTGAAAACATAACAAGTAGATTATCACAATTCCAAAACCCCATCTAAAACTCAACCCATTTCCACCAAATCCATAACCCCCACCATCTCTCTCTTTTTCTCTAATTAACATGAGAGCTGAGAGATCACTGGGAACTACTACCTATAAGGCTGGTTGTTTGTGTATCCTAGTTTTGAAGATAATGCTTTATCAATGAATTCTAGAATTGAGCTGGAAGAAATTGCAAAGTTTCTATACTGTTAGATGGAAGTGTGATGTCCTCCTTTGACTAATGTATTGAAATTTTTGAACTCTCACAGGCGCATCTTCAGGTTCCTAAAGTGCTTCCCCAAGAGATCAAATCTCTTGACAGCTTAGATATAAAGCTGCTCTATAACTATGCTCTGGACATCTTCTCAAAGCAACACAAGCAAATGATGCGGAAATCAGTGAATGCCCATATTTTCCAAAGCTTGTTTATGGTGTCTTACTAGTTTTGTTTTGTGCATTGCAATTCATCATATTTTAAAAGATAAAACAAAAAATTATGGCATGCAATATTTGTCACATTGTTTATGGATTCTCTTTAAAAGTAAAATTTTTTGGGAGAATAGTGACTCTTTCTGGGTTTCTTTCTAGTTTCATACACAGCAACAAAAAAAATTCAACATTTTGGGAGATCCGTCTTTGCCACCGCAGCAGAAGAGGAAGAGAAGAGAGAGAAAAAGATAATAGTAACAGAGAAAAACAAACAGAGAAGCAGCAGAGAGAGAGAGAGTCTGAGTAAATACTCACCGGATTTGTGTCCTCCGCTGTTCACCACTGCGATTGCTGGACAGAGAGAGTCTGAAAGATGCCCAAGCCAGCGACACCGAAAAGTGGTTCAAAACCAGCGACACCCAAAAGAGAGAGAGGAGAACCGAAAGGAAACCCTTCCGTTCATAGCCCTAAGATTTGTGAATGAGTGCTATATTTGGGTTAAGAGAATGGATTTGGTGAGGAATAGATTTTTGTCTCCAAAACATAAAATTATGTAATTTTATATATTGAAGTATTTGGTGACAAATATTTATCCTCACTAATAATATTTTTTAATAGAGTCGAAATTTTTTTGTCACTAATTTGGTGACATAATTCCCCCCAAATTTTTCAATGGCAGAAAAAAATTTTGGTGACGAAAAAAATAAAAATTATGACAAAAAATAATTTCGTCACTATATCGATCCTAGTTTTTGACCCGATTTTTATGGCGTTCTGGACTCGAGTCTTGTGGTTTAATGTTGTTGTTTATGTATTTTCCTCTTCTTATCCTTTGAATTTGGGTTTTTGAATGTCTTGGGCATGTTTAGAATAGGTTGCCTGCTACTTGGCTTAGAACCTCGTTGCCTAGAATTTTGATCTTCCGCTCGAGCGGGCCTTCTTGCGCTCAAGCGGAGTTTGCAATCATTCAGTACTTTGTGCGTCTGCAAAAATACTACATAAGTGTTTTTTACGCTCGAGCGGAGTTTCTTACGCTCGAGCGGCCCCTCTGGCGCTCGAGTAACTGTCTGAAGTCTATAAAATACTAGGCGAGTGTATTCTATGCTCGAGTGGGTCTCATTGCGCTCGAGCGGGTAGTGCCATGCTGTTGTGTCTTGGCGCTCGAGCGGCCTTTATTGCACTCGAGCGGGTCGAATTTCTGTATCTGACGCGCTCGAGCGTCAAACTCTCTGCTCGAGCAAACTATGCGAATATCAGATTGCGAAAGTGACTTTTTAAATCACTTTTTCTGTCCTTTCTCTCTCTAAAACTTTTCAAAACCCTAAGTTGAGAGCCTCTCTCTCTAAAATACTCTCTCTCTCTACATTTTGACCTAGATCTAGTGATCTCTTCACCCTCCTTCCTTTGATAAAAAGATTGAGCTCTTCAAAATCTCCATTTTCAACCGAGTAAAAGTTGGTTTCATCACTTTTGAAGTTTATCTCGTGCTTGGCTCTTCTGCCTTGGGCTTTTACACTTGAGGTAGGGTGTAACAAGCCCGCGGGGGACCTCGCTGCAGCTCGGACTCGATTTAGCTCGGACTCGATTTGTAGTTACGGTTCTAAGTCTGAACCAAAGAGTCCAAATCCGGCAAATCGTTTTGAGAAAACAGATTTTTGAAAGAAGTGCCAAACATGGACTGCTTTGCCAGATACAGAGTTGCCACCTAAATATTTTATTTTGGGAAATTTAGGAAACCCTGACTCTGTGCCAAAAGGCCACGTGTCCGTCATCACCAAAGTTGCCTCGGCTCGGGAACTTGGGTACGATTGGGGAAGGTCACTTCGTGAGCACCCCCGCTCGCCCGGTCATAGACCGGCCTCTACTAACCATGATATCTATTTTTGAAAACATTGTATGTTCTTATTCCGGTTATTAGTCTAGGTTACTATGTGATGCGCACAGCATACAAGTATAGACTGGATCGCCTGAATTAGAACAAAACATTTCATGTTTGCTTTTGAAAATGGTTTGCTACCCGCAGGTAGGCTTGAAACATTTGATGATTTATTCCAATTCAGATAACCCAACCTTCACCCACAGGCACTCAGGCAGTTATATCAGATAAGCACATAGCCTCATGGTAAGCATGCTATCATGGCATTCACTCACACGCATGCAAGGATGCTAAAGCATAAATAAAACTTAACCAGTACTCCAAGCCAAAATAGAAACTCATTAGAAATCATGCATTGCATCCTAAGATACAGAAAGTGCCTATGCAACACACATGCAAAATGCACTATAGCAGGCTTCGGCTATTCTTAAGATGATATGAAATGCTACAATATCATTGTATTTCGATTTAGAATAAAAAAAAATTACAATGCAGTTAGTATGATGCGCCCGACGCCCGGTGCATGCAATACAGATGAATGTTGCCGACATGCTGTCATACTGTAGGCTAATTTAAACAGCCCTAAATCTAACCATCAAAAGCGGATAAATAAAAGGGAGAAAGACGTGGGGTTGGAAGACATAGCAACACACACACGCACACTTATTACAGTTGTGCCCTCGCGCAGAGGGTCGAATAAATAATACAGTCCCAAATGAAGAATATCACAGTCCCGAATAAATACAGTTCCAAATAATGTACAAATTTCTAATTATTTAAGAAATTAACTAAGAAAGCCGGTAAAACTGGCATGCAAGCCAGGGAACTGCCTTGCTTCTGATGTGATAATGGCATGTCCGGGGTTGTCTTGCGGCGGTAAATCCACCGGCATGCCACAATTTAGCCTCCTGTTTAGGCAGTTAACCTTGGAAAAGCGTGCTGAGCTCCGAAAAGTTGCCTGCATTTTCATTTGCTGCACACAGAGAGCAGGGAAAAGGGGGCATCAACGCAATGTATTTTCACAAATATTATGCAGTACCTCGATCCTCGTTGCCACCAAATCACGGCATTTACCGAGGCATTGATGGCGAGGATCGAAAATGCACAAATTCCAATATAGGATGGGAATGCACAGGAAAAAAACACAATAAAGACCCTTAAACTCCATCATGGATGATTCGGAGTGTGCGGTGACTTTGGAATTGAGACACATTCCCGTCACGTTCGGAGTACGAAATGCAACCTCTTTCCCTCGTGCCGGCTAAACCCTATTCGAACACGATGCAATATGCATGATATGCAATGAAGATGAACTAAGATACAATCCTAACATACACCAATGCTATGGAATGACATGCCTTGAAATGCGTGCAACGGGCACGCAAACTGAGAAAATGAACAGAATGCAAATTAAAGATACAACCTAGTATGCACTATGTTTGGTCGAAAATGAGATGCTCAAAATGCGTGCTACACGGGCACCGCAGAACCAAAAGGAAAAATACAGAATGCAATCTAAGATACAACCTAAGTATCGAGCTGATGTTGTGAAAATGAGATACCCTCGAAAATGCGTGCAGCACGGGCAGCAAACGAGGGCGATTGATCGAGAATGCAATCTAAGAATACAACGCTAGATGCACTATGCTGTGAAAATGAGATGCCTCTCGAAATGCAATGCACACGGGCACGCAAACCGAGAAAATGAGACAGAATAGGCAATCTAAGATACAACCTAGTATGCACTATTGCTGTGAAAATGAGATACATCAAATCGTGCCACGCCGGGCAACGCAAATCGAGGCGATGACAGAATGCAGTCTAAGATCGACCAACCTAGTAATGCACTATGCTGTGAAAATGAGATATCTCGAAATACTCGTGCACACCGGGCAGCGCAAACCGAGGGCGATGTAAATAATGCAATGCCAAGTGATTAAAATGCATGGAAAATGTAACATGGGCTTAACTTAAACATCGAGAGGCCGTCAGCCTAACTCACATATAGAGGGCCGGTAGAGAATGAAAATGAAGTGCCGCTTCGAAGTGCGTGCACCACGGGCACGCATAACGAGGCAATGGTATATGCAATGCAATATGGCAAAAATGGCATATAAGAATGGCAACATGGGACTTATACCTACAATGAGAGAGCCTCAGTCAACACTCACATAAGAGGCCGGTGAGAATGAAAATGAGGCGCCTCGAAATGCATCGCATTCACGGCACGCAAACCGAGGCGATGATTAGAAATTAGCGATGCATATACATGAAAATCATTGATAGTGGGGCTTATACTAACATGAGTGGCTCAGCCACTACCAAATAGGATGCCCGAAGGAGAAATGAGGCGCCTCGAAATGCGGTGCACACGGGCACGCAAACCGAGCAAATGGCAAATAGCCAATGCAAATGACCATGAAATGGAAAGCAATCACTAATAGAATTTCGCAACTCAAAATAATGGGGGAAAACAGTCCGAATGAGGCGAAATGACAAACTAAAGCATGGAATTGTCCCCGAAATGCGAATTTAGGCACCCGAAATTGGCTATAGCTATGGCCAAACATGCACACTATGGACATGGTAATTCAAATAGACAGAAGTAGGGCAGTCCAAAAGGACTTTCACACAGTTACTATAACATGCAAACAGCAGCGTAGGGTAGGCAAAAAATGCACAAGAATAGGTGGCGCAAGAGAAGCGGGTATAGAAGCAAGTGAGCTATAAGGAAAAATCCAAACTAAAATTTCCTTCTAACACATTGGAGAAGGACCAAAATATGAATGTTTCAGTATATTCTGGAAAACCTCAAATCAATATAACAAACATGCTAAAAAAAGGCACAAGATTGAGGCTCAAAAGGTGCTATAACATGAAAGTATTACAAAATAATCAACCAAAAGAAAAAACTGTTAATGGAAACATGAAGTATAGGCCAAACTAAGACCATCGTCTAGGCCTGTATATATGGGAAAGAACTAAATAAGCATGGTAAGGGCTAACAAAACATGCAAGAATGGGGAATAAAAGAGAGATATACACATGAGAGTGGCATAATGATGTCCAAACCATGCAAAAGGGACCCTAACTGAAACATGAAGAATGGCCAAAATAAGCCACTTTTTAAGAACTGTAAAAATGGCCAAAGAACAAAAGCATGGTGGCTGCCAATTGCATGCAAAATGGGACCAAAGAGAGTATAAAGGTAAGTACAAGACATGGAGTCCCAAATTGGTGTTGAGGCCCTTTCCTTCAATGTTGAAAGAGGGGGCTCAAACTAAGCCAATATCAGTTTACAGACTGCTCAAGAAAGCAGTATAAAATCATGGGCCAAAAATAGCATGCAAGCATTAAATGACATTATAAGAGGAATCAATGAAGGCAAGTCATCATGGAGGGCTTCAAAAGGGTTGAGCGCTTAAATGAAAAAGTGATAATGAACTCAAAAGAGGTCCACGTTTCAGTTGAGGCCGGCGCTTGAAACAAAAAGCATATATGGCTTTACAATGGATCAAGAAAAAGTGGTCAACAGAGGAGCAAATGTTACTGCACCCTTGAACACTAATGCTTTTTGTTGCTTCTTGTACCAATTGCAGCTCCTTTAGGGCCTTTGAGAAGCTCTTCCATGTTTGCTGGAAATGAAAGTGGTGATGGTAGAGTCTTGGTGGTTGATGAAGCACACGAGTAATAAGACTTAAGTTTTTTGAGGAAATTATGAGAAGGATGGGGGAGATTATGATCTTGAGCTTGAAGAACACATTTTTTCCAACCCCAGAACTAGTGATGGCCACCAGCGTGGTTTATCAAGGCCAAAAAGGG